>CM053510.1:12919354-12991273 GCA_028627145.1 Eidolon dupreanum
GGAGCTTTTTTGATTTCTCTTAACTTTTCTTTTTCTGATTTTTCTCATTTGATTTTGATGCCCCTTTATCAACCAAGCACCTAAACTTATAGAGCTTTAGCTCACAACCATGAAATCTGCAGAATAAGGTCAGTCTAGCAAAACTCTATTTCCCCTTTCCATATCAAACTTGCAGTTCCTCAGGAAGGAAGATAGGCTTCTTACTCCAACAGATTTCTTGAATTGGAACCAATTTTACCTTTCCCAGGGTTACATTGAAGCAACATCAAGTAATGGTTGTTTTTCACCATTTCCGATATTCTCCTGCATATTCTTTAGGTATAGGCCCAGGACCTGAGCTAGCATGTCAGGGAGGGATGCAAATCTAACTTGTGTTGTGACATTATCATGGCATGGATGACAATAATAACAGTTAGTTTAATTATCATGTGCCAAGCATAGGACTGAGTATTTTGTATAGAATGCCCCCTAGGAGGTAATTGTCATTCTTTTCACTTTATAGATGAAAAATGCCTCAGTAATGGTCACCAATTAGTAGGTGATGGGACTAGAATTCAAACACCAACTTGATGAGCTGTTACATGGTGTTCTGTACCAGGCCAAAGAGCTTATCTGAGACTGAGTTCTCTTTTTATTTTTTGAGTAGCTTACTGATGGTATATAATACACAATAAAATAAGACCATTGATGTCATTTCTGTCTTCAACTTTGCATGTAATTTTCCAGACTAAGTTCTCACAGATATTACTAGTTATCAAGAATTAATTCCATATGTCATCCTCCACACACCTCAAAATCAGGTTGGGTGTTTGATTCAATTTGTACTTCTTAAATGACAAATGATCTTGAGCAGCTTTCGTATGTTTATTTATCATCTGTATAGCTTCTTTGATGAAGTGTCTAATTAATGCTCTTTGAGTATCCAAGTATTTGTTGTGTCTAAAGTTGTAATAGTCCAAAGCCAGTATGTTTGTAGATTTAAACACTAAAAATTCTGCTATAAGTACCATGTCTCTGACATCTCAAGGCCTTACTTCTCTAGTTCTCTTCTAGATCAGGGAAGAGAAGCAATCAAACATGGAATAGGTCACTATTGTTCTATCGAATAGGCGGTATTGTTCTATCGATTCTACCAACCAAACACCGGCTCAGATTAACATACAGCTCAAGGGCCTTTGATTTTTATGTAGTTACATGCATTTGCTACTCTACCAAGGATATTTTTCTTAATGAGAACCCCTGAGAAGAAACTGAATGCTCTGGAATTTGACATTACTATTCAGCAAATGAGAACATCATTTAGAGAATTACAAATATATACACACACACATACACATACACACAAATATAAATACATACATATATATATATATATACATACATACATATATATATATGTATGTGTATATATATATGTGTGTGTGTGTGTGTGTGTATATATATATATGTATGTATGTCTTGGTGAAATTAAAAAAGAAAAAGAAAAAGATATAATCAGAAGATGAAAATACCCAAAAGATAATAACACACTGATTTCTACAAATTTATAAATGTAAATATATTTCCATTAGGAAAATTACTAAGTGATTGTTTTAAAAATTGAAATCACCAATGTTCAGTAAGACAGAATAAAGTAAGGGTTTGGATGAGACCACACAATCTTCAGTTAGATGAATCCACTTTCAACCATGAACTAAGAATTTTTAGAGTTGGTGGAATTGTCTTATGGTAGTTTCACTCTACAGATGAGATTATCTCTAGAGAGACCAACTCGCTGTGTGACCTTGGGCTCCTCATGTAGTAGATTGGCATATACTGTTGGGCTATCTTTCTGTTTATTTGTTTGATTTTCCCCTGGACAGAACACTCTTTCACATATATCACTTGGGAAAAAAAGAATGTTTGTTTACAAAATTGGCTCCTCCACTCCGAGAAGACAGATTTTTTTGAGGAGGTGAGGGATATTCAAGTATTTATCACATGGTTGTCTCATATCAGGTCCTAATTCATTATCTATTCAGTGCATGAGCTGAAGAAACACAATCACCAAGTTTCTTAACCACATTCTTCCTTCGCTTCCCTAAACAATGCAAAGAATTAGAGACTGGTAGAGTTACTGTGTTCATTGCTTTTCTCTTAATAGTAGATACCTTGTTAAAAAGGAATTCTAGAATTCTAGTCAAAGAAATGTTCACTTGTGTTTGGAGAAACGTTACCTGCAGTGAGACGGGAATGAGTTAAGTGTCATCCACAAGCAATCTCGTTGGTTAAGCACCTGACTCCACGGTGGACTGATGTAGCTTTTAACCTTGAGAGTTGATTAAGAAATATTGTTTTGTGGTTAAATTAATGCAGAGGAAAGTTAAATGACCCAGGCTAAGACTAACAATGAATATATTCCTTATTCATTCATTTAATGGCTAGTTAATGCAAGGCCACTATTTTCTATATACTGGGAGTATATAAAGAAATATAAAATAGAGTCTGTGATATAAAAAGGTCATATCCTATTAAGGAAGACAGATTCATAATCTCTTAATTATAATATGAAATAATAATTCTATAGTGGTTTTTCCAAAGTCTTGTGGTAGACAAAGGAGGAAGCAGTTTGTTTGAGAAGGATACAGTAGTCCCCCTTTATCCATGACTTTGATTTCTGCAGTTTTAGTTATTCACAATTATTAACTGTTGTCTGAAAATGTTAAATAAAAAATTCCAGAAATAAACAATTTATAAGTTTTAAATTGCACACCTCTTCTGAGTAGCGTGATGGCATCTCACACTGTCCCACTCATTCCCCCTGGGACATGAATCATCCCTTTATCTAGCATATTCATGATGTATACACTACCCACCTGTTAATCACTTAAGTAGCTATCTTGGTTATCAGATCAACCGTCATAGTAACTCAGTGGCTGTGGTCAAGTTACACTTATTTTACTTAATAATGGCTCTAAAGTATAAGAGTAGTGATGCTGGCAAATATGCCAGAGCTGTAAAGCACTTCTTTTAAGTAAAAGTGTATGTGTGTACAGTCATGATTAACAACAAGAATACATTCCAAGGAATTTGTTGTCAGGCAACTGTGTCATTGTGCGAACAAAATGAAGTGTACTTACACAAATGTAGGTGGTACACCCTACTACTATAATTGTATGTGCTATACTTTCATATGATTGGCAGTACTAAAGCTTGTTTACACCAGCATCACCACATATACATGAGTATTGCATTGCACTATGATATTATGAGGGCCACGACATCACTAGGCAATAGGAAGTTTTCAGTTTCATTATAATTTTATGAGACCACTGTCTTGTATGTGGTTTATTGTTGACCAAAGTGTCATTATGCAGCACATGACTGTACAGGCAAAAAAAATTACAGTATACACAGGGTTCAGGACTATCCATGGTTTCAGGGCTTCTGTTTAGATTTAGAGAATATTCTGAAATAATGTGTTATTTGATCTTGGCCTTGAAGGATGTGCATAATTTTGCCAATAAAGAAGAAGAAAAGAAGCCTTCTTTCAGGATTAAATCTTCAGGTGTTTTTTGATCATTTAAATTTCTGCAATTTTATGATCTTTAGTAAAACAGAATGATGTATTGAAATGTACAGTCAATATCAACTCTGTACCAAGGGCTGCAATAAGCAAAGGGCATGCAGTGAGCAAATTTGACATTTATAGTCAAATGTACAGTCCAGAAAGAGAGGCAATGGATAGAAATAATTACTATAGGATTGGATCAATAATATGTTTTTTTCTGTAAAGGGTTCAGTAGTAAGCATTTTAGGCTTCATGGGCCATGTTGTCTCTTTGGAGACTACTCGGCTCTGCCACTGTAGCATGAAAGAGTTTGTAGACAATATGTAAAGGAATGGACATGACTATTTTCCAATAAAACATTACTTACAGAAACGGGCAGCAGGCAGGATTTGGAACATAGACTGTAGTTTTTCAATCCTTGAAATAGTGCTTAATAATTTCATGACAGAGGCAAGAAGGGAGGAAAACTCATTTACTAATTATCAGTAGTTTAAAAAAATGCCCAATAGATAAGAACAGATCAGCTTTGTCAGCCTAAATAAAGAGGTAAACTGAGACAAGCTCAAATAACTGGAAGTTGAGTTTATTTGAGAATAGTAGAGAAATTGATTCTGGAAGCATGTGCTGTAGCAAGCTATAGGCCTGTTTGTTGAGGGGTTGGGGCAGGATCTATTTATGGGCAAGGAGTGCAACTGGGGAAGTTCAGCTTGAGTCTAAACAGTCAATTCACTGACTGGAGGTTCAGGAGACATTCTTGACAATGCCTGTTGGTCGTGAAATAAGTCTTTCTCTTCTGTACATCAGGTGTTTAATGGATATCGGTCTCTCGGTTCTTAAATTTCATTCTTCTGAGGGTGCGTGGAGGAGCATCTTCATTTTGTATCCTCTGATTCCATTTTAAGATTGAAATCCTTTCTCTGCTTTATTAGTAAATTCAAATGAATTTGTGGTATTAGTTTTCACCCTTCGGAGGAGTCAGAGGTTTAAAATGTGTCAATGTCAGAAATTGGCAAGTGTCTAAATCTGTGCAATTCTTCTTGAGAACCATCTGGCAAATTGTAAATAAAACTTTAAAAGATAACATGCATAGAACTCTTGCTATGATTGTATGCTTTGCTCAGTATATTATTGTTTTTCCTTCAGGCCTAATAATCATTATGTGGAAAATATTATCATTTCTGTTTTACAAAAGAGGAAATTGAGACTCCAACTTGCTAAGTAGTTCAATTGGTAAGCATCAGAGACAGTTTAAACCTAGACAATTTGCCTCTAGTCTTAGGTTTTAATACACTCTGACATAATAGCCCCATGCTAGCAAAACTTAATATGTGCATTTTTTTGTCACAGAAATTAAGACATGTGTACATGATTTAAGTGCAAAGTATTAAAGACTCTAAAACTGTCGAGCAGTGAGGAACTGGGTAACTAAAGAATAATCCCTTGAAACAATTAAATAGTATAGCTTTGAAAAGGGTGAGGTAGAATTATGGGTATAGACGTGAAAGGCTACTATGTACAGGTTGAATAAAAATCAAGCTCTGCATTACTTTGTAGTGTATGACACCGTAAGGATATAATTTATATATTGCACGATATATCAATGCATAGACGCATAGATACATTGAAAAGGCTTGAAAATCATAACATTAGTTATCCTCTGCATGTGGTAGTACATCTTTGTCTTTGCACATGTTTGTATACATTCAAGCAAACATAGCTGAATGATTTTTTTCTTTTCTTTTTTTTTTTCTTTAGGATAGTTCTGTTTGGAGGGGAAATTAGGAATAAAAGCCTTTGTTTCCCATTGTACATTATTTCCTTGAACTCTGAACTAGTGTAAGAAATGTTTTTTTCCTCTGTTGAATCACATTTCATTGGCCCTTTACTGCTTTGGGGCTACCTTGGGAAGCAATCACGGTGTACTCTTGCTCATAGCCATTTTATTCCCAGCTGAAAGCTACAGCAGAGCAGTTTGAACATTACACTCCATCTCGAGCAGCTCTGGTTTATGGTTTCATTCATGTTTGTTCAACATCATTTGTGTCTTTCCTTGTGTTTTAGCGGAATGTAGGTGAGATGGTAGAGTTGAAATGTCCCTGAACATCTTCTGATTTGGAAATAGTGATTATTGCAAATGACATTGAGTAAGTGGCATCCTTTTAGTTTTCTAATGCTTATGAAGTCTTGAAAATGTGCTTATCGAAGTCAGAAAATGTTTCAAACAAGTTAATAACTCCTTTGAAAATGTATGAAAGCTGACTTTATCCAAGATATGACAGAATAAACTGAAAAGGATACATTACATGTCAGGTACGAAGTCTAGTCTGGCCTCCCAATTAGTGTTTCTTAACTTTAGTGTCACATTTGAAACATCTGGAAAGCTTTTAAAGAATTCAGGTGGTTCCATACCTAGATAGTATAATTTTATTAGACTGGGGTGAGCTCCAGACTAACAATGGAATGTATGGCTTAAATGATTCCTGAGTATGTAGTATGTATGTAGTATATAGTTGGGGTTGAGAACCACTGTTAAAACTCCTTTATTTTAGAGATTACCTTTTGAATGAGATAGGTTAGAGAACAAATTTCCCCGCTTTCTGATGGGCCTGTCTCTCATCTTCAGCAGCAGAAACATCATTGGAGGTGCCTCTGTTATCAGGATTTGCAACCAATGTCACTTTCATTTGTGTTTAATAACGCATTGAAAAAGCTTTGCATATGAGTAGATATTCACAGCTCTTTTTTTATTTTTACTTATCAGACCATGCCTTATCCCAAATGAATTGAAGGTCACAGAGAAACTGCTATTAGTGAATATAAAATAGGTGGCATTCCTGATCCTTTAACTGAAATTCTTGTTAGTACTGGAAAATTTAATATTTATAAAGGATGCCTTTATGTTGCTTAAAGAGGACATGCATTCTATTATTTTTTGAGTTTTGCTTCAATTCTATAACATTTGTTAAAGTTTAGAATCCTGTTATATTCTGCATTGGCTTCAAAGATATTATGATGGTATTTTCAATGAAAGAACAATTTTCTCTCAGATTTGCCCATGTCTGTTCTCCTGTTCAACCAAAAAAAAAAAAAGAAAGAAAGAAAGAAAGAAATAAAAAAGGCATATATCTTAAATTTCTGATAACACAAAGCTATAAATGATTCTTATGAAAAAGATCTATTTTATTGTTCTACCAGTAATCAGAACACATTTCTTGACTTTTAAAATGAATGACACAAACACTGCTTTTCTGCACTATATGAGGAAATGCTTGTTTTTGTTAAACTTTGTTTGTCTAAGTCATTACCATAGTAGCTTAGCACTTTGACAAGCACTTGCTTTAACACAAAACAACTCCAGCTCTCCAAGTTGAATTTTAATGTCTCTCTTTTATATCAAAACATAGAACACTTTGATTGATTTTCAATTGTGAGCCTTTTTTTTTTTTGTCAGAGGTAATCTAGAGTTTATCAAAAAGGTCCACCCACTCAACCTTTCTCTAATTAGTCTTCATGAGTATGCACAAAACTGAACAGTACGCTGGAATCTTGTGCCAAAGGGTAGGAAGTCTCCATTCCATTCTAAAAAAGATGCAGTCAGCAAGTTAATGAGAGCAGCGCATCCCTTGTAACCTCTATAGGCTCTTAAAGAATAGCTCCCAGACCAGCAGCAGCTACATCACCTTGGAAATGTGACCTGGTATTGACCTAAATCATGGTTGGTAAGCTAACTCACTTTCCAATAGCATAACTGATCATGCAAGGATAAATAAAAATAGATGTCATTTAGCCAGTTATTATAAACAATTGAAGTCTTAGGTTAGCACTTTTCAAACACTTTCTAAGTGCAGTTGGATTCTTTAAGTGAAATTTCACTCAGAAGTTATACATATAAAATATTTAAAGCAGAGTGGCTCTGCTTAGATCAAGACAAGGATATTGCGAGTGGCCTCCCCTCCTGGCTGCATTGGAGACTTATGTGGTTGGCAGTCCAGGGTCACTGCACATGAAAGAAGCATAGTTTAAAACACCTGGTTACTAGGAAAACAGTTTTGACCTGTGCAGTTTTAATCAACGTTTACATAATGCTATATACTTTACAGAATGCTTTTTGCTTTGAAATCACTTTGAACTGTTATTGGTAACCAATGATTTATGTTCATTGTGACACTACTAGGCCTTTTAGAAATCTGAATATCATAGATGTTATTCCTCAAACTTTCTCTCTTCTGACCCTCACTGTCCAAATGATAAAAATATGTTTCTTTTTTCTGAATATTTCAAGTCCCCAACAGATACTGAAAGACTGTGTTGCTAGGCTGGTTTCCTGCCTATTTAATTCCTTAGTAAGTTCTTCTCTGTCAAATAAAAAGCAAATTCTGACTTAGGTAAGGAGAGTCTCATCTGAGAGATCATTGAGAGAGGAGGAGGAATGACTGTTGAACTGGGAAAGAAAGACCATTGCAATAGGGAGAATAGTTAGACCATAAGATCAGCAAACATGTCTGTTAGGCAGAAAGAGGCATTTGCTTTTAGGAAAGAGTAAACAGGGATATAATGAGGTGTGGGGAAATGAGATGAATGAGATGGACAGGTAGAGGTGACCTGGTCAGACAGCAAATTAGGGAATGATTTACCCGTAAGTGGGGCTATTTTGGGGAGCAGTTGTTAAAGAAGGTATGTGTACATGCTCGGACTGTAGGTGGGCCAACGTTCGTGGACCTCAGAGGAGGGGAAAATCTTAACCAAAATGTGCTCAAAATTGTGTTGCAATTGATCAGTGGAGATGAAATAGTTCGGCTAATTATTTATGAGGCAATAAATGGGAATTTGGACAGTCTGTGTTTGGCCTTGTTATAGGTAGACATGCGGGTGCCCTTGAATCCTATCTAAGTCATCTGGGAGAAAACGTGGTTCTTTACAGTAAGGTGTTTCCCAGAACACAAAAAGGGTGTGAGTTGGATTTCTTAGGCATCACTGTTTTCCAGGATCACAAGGCTTGGATAAAATTTAACATTGTTGTTTGATGTGTGTGTGTATGTGTGTGTGTGTGTGATTTTATGTATATGATTTTAATTACTCCTCATTAAATAAGAATAATAATTTTTGTCATTTTATAGATGAAGAAGCAGAAAGTCAAAAGGGTTAAACAATATGCTTGCCATGGTAATGAAAACATTCAAACCAGATCCTTGTATCTGAAACTGGGGGTTGTTTCACTCTGCTGTCATATCATGGGATACATGGAGATCAGACAGATGGCCAAAGGGCCATCTTATAAACCTGGAGCTTGGAATTGCCCAGATCAGAAAGCACTTTCTTGGAAAAAAGTAATTTGAACTATGCTTCTCAGTCCTAATGCCCCACCCAACTCTACCATATACAATCTCCAATATAGCCAAAGAGATGGCTGATAACAGGTATCTCTCCAAGCCAAGCAGCTTTGCTTTAACTGACAAATAGAGCTGATGACTAAAATTTCATTTAGAAAAAGGGATCCAGCTGCTTAAAATTTTTTGACAAGTATTAACCTAAAGTGGCACTTTGGCCCAGAATACTTCCTGGATTAATCTGAAGATTCTGCTAGATAGATTCTAGAAGTTTAATGGACTTTTCGATGCTTGAGAACCTACTGATCACAACCCAGTTTTCTAGGTCTACTTTTGTTTTCTCCTAAACTTATACTTTCTCACTTTCATATTTTTCTCCATTCTCCTCAATATTATCATACATGGATCTCCATCATCCTATTTTGCTCAAAGCCAATTATATTGTATAGACCTCCCCCAACTGAGCCAGAAAGGTCTAAAATATTAGGTCCCAGGGAACAAATGCCATATTTTGATTATATAGATATGAGCAAGTGTATCATATAAAGAAAGGTACAATTTAACTGATAAAATTTGCATCACATGTAAGTACCTTGCTATTAATTAATTCTATCTGTGACCACTGTTCTAACTGGCTGTTATTCTTCATTTAAAAGGTAGAGTTAATTCTAACTATATAATCATGTTTATGTAATTATTCTCTGCTAATTTTTAAAAATAGATTTTAAGTACTCAAGCAGATAAGAAAGTAGTACTTTATGTATGGCGTTTAACCATGCCTGCTATTTAGAAAGATAAATGCAGCTGTTCCACACTCTTTTCCTAAAACAAAATAAACAAACACACCAGTCACAAATACTTCTGAACATAATCACCAATGGAAGGATTGGTTTATATCTAACATAGCTTTTAGGGGAAAGCAAACTGTTCTCAAGATTTAGAAGATCTCTCTAAAAATGTTCTTCATTTTGTTTTAAAAGGAAGTTTAATTATAAAGAAAAGATTGTGTCCTCCCTGGGGGACTAGTATTTTTATAATGATAATAGTCTTTTCTTGTAGAAATTCTTGTATAGATAAAGAATGCTTGTGTTTGAGGCCCTTTGGAACTTACTGAAATGCTTATATTCCCAGTGGGTTTTCAGAATATCTATTTAGGGAGAAAGATTGATACAATCATGAGAGCTGACATCTGGTGCAATTGGATATTTATAAATTAGGCTTTACAGAGGTCTTTTTCAAATGACTTGTCGAGATTGCATTATACATATTTTGTTTATAGGAATATCATGAGTCTCAGATATCATGTTCACGTCATGTTTAACTAACCTTTCTTTCAATATTGAGATCAGATGTTGCAGAACTTCCCATGCCTTTATGATGTAAATTCTCTAGGTGTCCTTCCCCAAGAAATGTTAATGGAGTTCCTGAATCAGTCCTCCTCAGCCATAAGCTGCTGTAACTTTAGACAGAATATGTAGAGACTACACTGATTCTTACCTGCAGTGACTATACTACGGACCACTCACAAATCTGTTTCTCCCAATGCTGTGCCACCATCATCGGTGCCAGAATCAATTGCAGCTCCTAGATCCAACCACCTTGAGACATCGAAACCTGTCTGGTCATCTGCAGGCATGCCTCTGTTCATTGCTATAAGGGGATAGAGAGTTCACCATAGGCTAGTGTAAAGATCTAATTGCTCCAACAAACTTAAAGTAGTTACCTTGAGTTCTTTGAAATTATTTAATTTTTCTCTAATAGTAGAAACTATTTGTAGACTCCAACACATGTGATATGAGAGCATGAATGAATGAATGAATGAATGAAATGATGGAAGCCCTCCCTAGCGCTCCAGTATGATAGCTGTATGTGATTAGCTATTTCACTTCATATACCCATAGTTCAGGTAGCATGCCCAGGGCAACTGAGAGTAAGAGAATAGCTGTTACCTGCACTGGCCCTTCTCACCTCCCACCTGAGTACAGAAACCAGAGGCAGCTCTTCCTACTTCTAATAACAATTTTACCATACTTTCTGGTCAGAATTTTTTTTTAGGGTGAAGTTCCTCCTTGATACATTAGAATAAAAATCCCCAGCATATGATATTTTATATTTCTAGTGAAATGATTGAAGGCTGACAAAAATGACAAACAAAATTGTTGGTAGACACCTAGTTTGTTTTATTTATCTTGTTTCCTCCACATATTTTCATGAGTAAATTTTCATCTAAATATATCTGATTGTAATTTTGCTTGTTGTTAATTTAAACCTCAAAATGCCCACCTACTAGAACTCTTCTTTTATGTCATTAATGATGGGGATAGACTCTTTTCTGCTATTTCAGGACTCATGTGAACTTGTCCTCTCAGAATTTTCTGTGAAGCTGAACAGAAAATTGCTTTATAAGCATATGAATGATTAGGGAGAAAATTGTTTTTGTGCTGTTACTGTTGTTTAAAATGATGGCCATGTAATATAAAATATTACCATTTCCCCAAATACATACTATTAGTATAATATTTGTCTTAAATAAAAATACTATCAATCTCCTCATCCATCCTGGGTATGTAAGTTTTTAAAAAATAAATTTTCATTTGTGATGGTTCCTCTAAAATCCACTTTAAGACTGTCAATTAAAATTAGATATTTTATTTAGATTGTGACATGAAATGAATCCAGCCAATGGCTCATTCAAATTTAGAACATTGGCCTGTGACACAGGGGGCTGGTGTTAAAGCAGCAAGGATTCCTGTTAGGATACAGGTAAATGCAAATTTTTAGATTCAGGAACTGAGCTGAGTTGACAGTTGTATTGTGGGAAGAGGGAAATAGGTTAAATCAGGAAGAGAAGGGCAACCTTTATTCAAAGACAAATGGACTGATGTGGGAAGAATTGAATCTGAAACCAGAAACCAGGATAGAAAAGGTCTCCAAGCCCAGGGAATGTTCTTCAAATTAGTTACCTTTTCATTCAGACCTCACATTCGAGTAGCCGTTGACAGAAGTTCTCATTAAAACACAGGGCTGAAAATGCCCTACATAACATCTTTCATATGTGCTTCTGCCTTAGAATATAGACTTTAGACATATCTCTTGATACCCTTTAGAACTGTATACTTCCTACCCCTCTGGTTGAATTTCTGGAATTTCTCATCCCTTTATTCATCTACACAATGTAGACCAAGAATTTCTACCTTTGGTCCTTTGCACATATTGTTTTCTTTACCTAGACCACTCTAGAACACCCCTATAGTCCCTCACCTGGAAGTGTTTGTCCAGTGTTTGGCATAGAGACGAAGAAACCAGATATCATGTTATTTCTTTACCTGTTTACTCTTGTGGGTTTTCCCCATTAGAATCTAACTCCATTAAAGCAGAGGAAAAGTTTGTGTTGTTTTTCACTGTATATGCATTTTCTAGGATACTACCTGGCGCATGAGCAGTTCCTTTATAAGTATTTGCTGAATAACTGAATGAATGAATGAATGAATGAGTGAATGGATAGATTGATTGATGGATAAATGGATGGGTGAATAAACAGATGGATGGCTGGATGGATGGCTAGATGGCTGTTACATAGTCAATAAATGGTTATTTTTTAAGATATCAAATGAAGGCTCAAAATTGCAACTGGTCCAAAAGGCACGCACTCATGGAATCAGATCTAATTATCCTGGATGTTTGGTTGATATTTAGCTAGAACGTTTCTTAACTTTTTATATAAAAATGTTTCTATCTCTAGAGTTTAAGGAACACTAAATGCCTTTGAATGCTTAAAACTCTATTGATATCTGTTGCATAGTCAAGACAACCATTGAGATAGCAGTAAAATAGAGGGAAGGCATATAAGCTAGCATTTTTATTGAGCATCTCTTGTGTGTCAGGCACTGATTATGGGGCTTAATGCAGCTTATCCCTTTCTTGTCATCATGAAGCATGTATTATTATCCTAATTTATATAACATGTATGTGTGACCTATATGGATCAGTAGTAGTGTAGCAGCACTGAGATTGAAATTATAGCCTGGAAAATCCATATGATGTAAAATGCTTCAAGTGTTTGATTTTATATATCAAATGATTTAAGGAACAGTTAATTGACAACTATGCTTGTTAATATTACTTTCTATTTTTTTTTTCATTTTAGCACATACCTTGAATACTTCCAAGTGCCTCTCTCTTTTCTTTTCTCTCTCTCACTCATTTCTAAATTTCATTATCTTTTTCTAGAACTGCTATTTCTTACTGCTTGGCCCTTCCCTTTTTCTTAATCACAAAAACTCAAAAGAAACTGCCATAGGCAAGAGTCTACAAAATTAGAGAGAAGTTTAGCAGACTGGAAGAAAGGAAAAGCTATTTTTTTTTTCTGTCATGGGGAGATGAAGAAGTTAAACCGTGATCCTTAGTCACTTGTTCATGTTAATGAGCCATGGCACATGACTGGGGTCAGGAGAGTGTACGCATGTGGTGGCAGATTCCATAAAATCTCTCAATGAGTCATAGATTTATTGATTTTTATAATTAGATAATTATATCAACTTTCAAATTATGAGACATGTGTTACTAAAAGAAATGGGCTGAGGAGTTCATAGTGTTTATATTGTTGTTATTACTTGGGTGGGGATCTTTCTTTTTACTCAACTGTTATGGGTTGAATTTAGTCCCTCCAAAATATGTATTAAAGTACTATGTGTCAAATTCCTAAACCCCACTCCCTCAGCATGTGAACTTATTTGGGAATGGGGTTATTGTAGAAGTAGTTACGATGAGGTCATACTGGAGAAGGGGAGGGGTTTCATTCAATGACTGATAAAAATGGTTCTATCTCTCGAGCTTTAAGAAACACTAATAAGAGGAACAAGGAAGGATCTTCTCCTTTTGACATCAGAATATAGCCCTGCCTTGTACTTCTAGCCTTCAGAATGATGGGACAATAAATTTATGTTGTTTTGAACCAGTCAGTTTGTAATACTTTGTCACAGCTGCCTTAGAAAACTAACACCACATTTCTGGACCAGTTACTTTGTGACACTGTTGATTGTTTAAGGAGGAGATTCTGGGATGACTATTAAGATGGATACATTCAAGAGGACTCTAAATATTTCTCCAGGAAATCAAGGAACTTTTAGCTACATTGAAGGTGCTAATGATGTTGGTTGGTCTTTCATATACTTCCTTTCTGCCTAACTGTTCTTTAATCTCTTTGGAAGCCACTCCCCAACCCCTATCTACCCCCACCTCCCCAATTCCGGTGGTTAGCCGTGAACCTTGAAAGGGTAGTGCTACAATGGATGAGGAAGCCCAGAGAAGAAAATTTGTTAGCCAAGTGTCATTGAGTTGGCCTTAATCTCTGGAAACCATCACATTTTTTGTTTTAGGTCACATTTTAGATATGAAAAGCCATGGTCTCTGCTCTCATGAGTGTTCAGTCCTCTTTCTTATCTCCCAGGGACTCTGCGAGATTAAATAGGAGATATCTAAAAATTATTTTAGACCATCACCTACCTAAAGGGAAAAAAATAGTATTGCTCTCTTCTGAGGAGGTACATTAAAAATTGTGATCTTAATCACATATTTAGCTTTTCTGTTGTTGATCTAATCTTTGAATTAGAAATTGAAAGTCAAGCACCTTTCACTTTGAAAATAAATCATTGGAATTCTCATTTGTATTCTAGGAACTAGTGCTGTGATTTGCTCTATGTTTCTACCCACATTGTCCTTTTTGGTATCTCCTAATAGTTATTAATAGAGTAATTGCTTAATAAAAAGAGGTTAATTCAATTTATGGAAATTGAGCAACTTTAAAAATAACAAGATATATTTTAGTTCATTGTGATCATAAAATTAAAACATACACTTGGTAGAAAATTTGAATAAAATAAACAAGGAAACAAACCAGTCACAATCATTCTACATATTTGTCTTTTAATTTCCGCTATTTTCCATTAAGGCCTAATAGTTTAATTTGCTGCCTTACTTTTTTTTTCACTTGTCATTATGGGGAATTTTTTTTTTTTATTACACAAAATACTTTGGAAGCATCATCTTAAATGACTGCATAATACACCTACATTAGGATATATCATAGTTTATGTAAATTTTGCCCTATTTCAGCAACTTCCTTTTAATAAGAACTTAAGACAAAATTTTTAAAAACTTAGAAATTACTCATTTTAAATATATCCAGCTACAGTTAAGATATCTGATGAATAAACACCTATTTTCAAACTTCATTCATTTGTTGATAATATTCTGCGTAAGTCCTACCATTGTCCCTTCTTTCTCTAAGCCTCAGTTTCCACAGAAAAACAGCCTAGAGATAGGATGATGATTTACTCATTTTGCCTTCTTCATGCTAAACCAAGGAAATTCAGTAGTAACACCTGTATTTCAAACAGTTACAAAAAATACACAAGGTAGTAACTATAATTCAAAGAATAAAAGTCTTCTACAAAATTCACATATTCAAATGTTATTGTAATTTAAATAGGGAAACTATTTCAAGTAGGGGCATCAGGGAACCAAACAAGGAAAAAGTGAAATTTGAGTTGGAATTTGAGATTAATAAGCTTAAAACACTGGTAAATATGAGTGGGCTGGGTGGAAAATGCCTGTGGTAAGCAAAGTTCAGAACTATTATTTTGGATGGAAAATAGCAAGCACAGCATATCTCCTTTAACCATCTTTAAGTTGCTGAACAACTGATGCTCTCCTTGATTTCTTTAAGATATTATTTCTGGTGCTCATGGCAGATTGAACTCTTGAGCATCTAAGCCACTCTGCAACACATTCTTGCATTTCTGCTTCTACAAATTGATAGCAACCTTAACAGGAGTCACTATCTTTTGTTGGTAAAACTACTGACACAATGGTTATGGTTCTTGCAATTGTAAATGTACAGTAATTTTAAAGGATGTTAGTTAGAAAAATATATAAGTGCAAAAAAAGTTTTTTTTCTGTGAATGTTAAGTTAAAAACTTACAATATAGATGAGTAAATTAAAAATTACAAAAGAATTAGTTGATGAAGAGTCAAATATAAAAGTTTGGAGAAAAAAATAAAATATAAAAGGATTATACATTCGAATTGCTTCAGAAATATCTCTAAGGATGTATTCCATTCTAAGAAAATTAAAACTGGAAAAAGTATGTGATTTATGCAGTTGCTGATCCATACTAAAAGAAAAACAGACTTAGGTTTTCATAAAATGATTGGCAAATTAATATATATTTGCACATTTGATCTTAGATCAAAATGTTTAAAATTCGGTTATAATTTTAATCAACTTAATTTTAAATTAATTTCCCAATCAAAGATTAAAAATAAATAAATACTGATTAAGCAAATGATTGGATCATGGAAGGATTTGAATTCCAAACTAAGAAATTTGAACTTTATTTTGGGGATATTTGGAAGATATTGACTGATGTCGGGAAGAGTAGTGGTATGATAGTTAGTGTCATCCTAATGAAGAACAATCTGAAAGTCTTGCTCAAGATGATTTGGAATAGTCAGAAACTAGAAGTGGGGAGATTAGTAAAGAACTTGATAAAATAAGACAAGTAGAAATGTAACTATGATCTGAATTATTGGTATGAAGATGAGGATAATAATTACTATTTTCCAGGTACAGCACAGGTCTCAGCAATCACCTAAATGTAGTTTTAATGAGATGATATCAAGATTTTAGGCTTGAATACAGGATGGATGAAAGTAGCGATAAGAACAATAGGAAACTGAGGAGTAGCAGTATTGAGGCAGTAAAGTTGAGTTTCATTTTGGATCTGTTCAGTGCAAAGTTTGAGTTGCGTGCTCCATTCCCATTCTTCAATCAAAGGCTTCTTATCTGCTGTGGACAGCAGACAACTGGAGACAGCATCCAGAGCATGGTAATTGGAACTCATTTACAGAGGGAAGATCATTGAAGCCATAAGAAGACACCATCAGAGACAGTTTGAACCAAGTGATCTCAGCCTCACAGAAGTTAAGGCAGTTGTGAGGCTAAGTAAAAAATATTAGTTAAATATATACGACAGGAAGTGTCTATGATCTATGACAGCTAAGATGTTATTGGTGGCCTTCGAGAATCTGTTTAATATAAGAAATGGTAGGAGTCTTCAAGGAGCTAAGGAAAGAGACTGTGGGAGGGTCATGATATGGAGCTGGTGAATGGGAATTTGTAAATTTTTTAAAAAATAATTTTAGAAAGGAATTTTTTAAGAGTAGCAACAGTCTTAGAAAAATATTATTTTGAGAAGAATGAAACTATGATTGAAGAACAACTTAATTTTGACTTGAGAAAAATATTTCATTAGTGAATTACAGTAAAACACATTATTGTACTAACTCTAAGATAAACTCATTTAACATCCTGTGAATAAGATAGTCTATTGGAACAGTGTCTTTTCTAAAATCATGTAGAGAGATCGAGCTAGGCTTATCTATAAATATCTGTATATTTAGAGCAAATGTATAATATGAAAAGAAAAACAGAAGGTGAAAGACCACCAACCTCGCCAGATTTGGGGAAGGAACGTGGCCTAGAGCAATGCAATGTTTTTCAAATCATTGAACATGTGCTACATAATTGGTGCTCAGAACAGAAATAAATTTAATTTTAAATGACACAAATAACAGTGGGCACATAATCACAAAAAATATTCCATTTTCTGTTTTAGTTTATCGGATAATTTCAAGGAGAAAGTTTCAGTTTGGTGTTAATAGATCTGCAATTTGATAACCTCTTTTTATACTAAAAGAGAAGGGTCACTACCTCAGAGCATTTGTGAATCAATGATATTAAGCAAGAATTTAATAATTTGCTTTAGTTTAATTTTATAGTTATCTTTTATGTATAGCAAATTATGTTAATTTCCCAATTATTGTAAGATATATGGTCATATTTAAAATAAATTTAAGTTAAACAAATGAGGTAATTCAATACATACTCAGTGAGTAATAGTGCTGATGATGGGTGAAGAAGTGCCAAAAGACTGGTGCTTTGGAAACACGGACATAGGAAAAAGTTTGATTTTGAGAATTAGAAAATATTTGATTTGCCTGTGGTTAGTTTGTCAATTTTTCAGAAATTTATAATTATTTTGAGCTTTAATTTTTATTTGTCAACGAGTAATATTTTTTAGAAATATGAAGTAACATATACTAATCCATGGTAAAATAATTGCATGATTCTCAGCACTAGGTCTCTAAAATACATTATGTCCTTATCAGTATTCCTACTTGTCATGAAAGTTGTGATTTGTCTAAGAAAATCACATTCTGTACAGAATTTCATCTATAGACTTAACTATTAATTGAGTTTTTACTATGTGGCAGGAACTTTTCTATCTTTTGAGAAATATGCAAATCTGTTATCACATAGTTTATAATCTTGTATAAATAAAAATAAGTAGCCAGCTCAATTCAGATATTATAACATATAAATGGAGTTTTTATTCAGATTCATAATATTACCAAGCTCAATTAATTCATTTTGGCTGCTAGACAAGTTTAGGGCCACTGAATGGAAAGACATTTTTTCTGTTGGATATATAACACACTTCAAAAGTTCTCTGCTTCCAAGATGAGGTAATTATTCAATTCATCTATGATAATAACCTCTTGTCCCAAGAAAATTCAAATTCAAGAATAGAATGATCTTCATTTTAATCTTCTAAGGCTCCCCCAAATTAAGCAAAAGCAAATATGAGCTTTCCCTTTTAGCTTTTGTGATAATCAGTGATGTAAATAATGCAATCTGTTAATTAGAGGACCTAAGTAGAACATATTTTTGATGGAAAAAATTGGAGAGCAAGGGTAGTGGAATCTTGACTTGCCAAGCAATGGTGGTATGTAGGAGACAGATTATGGTGAGAGATGCCATGGGGCTGCATGATCCAAGAGAGTATCACTCATAACTGGCATCTCAGCTGGGATGCCTAGAACAGATCCCTCCTCACATGTTATTTCATTTCAAGCTTCTTCACTTGGTCATAGAAGCATTCCAAGATGACACCCTCAATATGCTGGCATTTATCAAACCTCTGCTTGTTTCATGCTTGTTGATGTTTCACGGGCCAAAGTGAGTTACATGCTCAAGGCAGGAATCAGTGTGGGAAGGGTTGTGCAAAGGCTTACATAATAGGAAGTATAATTCTTTTGGGATCATTGCTACAACATTCTACTGTAGACTACCTTCTGTCCACACTGATATTTCTTCCTCACCACATCGAAAATATATTAAACATCACTCAGAACTCCCAAGTCCTGTCCAATCATGGCATCAAGCTCAATGTTCAGAATGTTATAATTTGCTTCAGGTTCAAATATGGTAATGCAGCTCTGGTGTAACTCCTTTTTTATCCAGAAACCTGTGAAAAGGGTTTACTAGATACCACCTTAAATCTTACTGAGTTCTTACAGAGTTTTACTACCTCATTCTTCACTTTATCTCTTTTCTGAAGTCATTTCTTAATTTGAGGCTTTTGGGGGGTGGTGGAGAGTTTAAAATATATGAAATGTTTTTTTTAAGTTATTATTAACCAGTCTTCATTATTTTATATTGTTTCTACATTCTAATTTCAAGTGAAATAATTTTGTCTTTAGTCTGCTTTTTGTTTCTGTACCTTATCGTACACAGCTCATAAAAGGCAAGTGGCATTTTCAATATTCTACTTCAAAATCTCCTTAACCATATACACAAGTGCATTTGGCATATTTTGAATCATTCAACTGACTGAAAGTGACATGTTTGTCAAGAGTTTTATAAGCATCTTGTTTTGAGTTTCCAGTAGTAGTTTCCTTAGTTCACTTGCCACTTTAGCTAAAGAGTCTCCTTGCAGCCTATAGTGGGTTGAATTGTGACATTAAACAACATCATATTTGCCACATTCTCTTGGTTAAAGAAACTCATAAGGCCAAGCCAGATTAAAGATTGTGTAAACAGAGTTTACCTTGATGAGAGAAATTAAAAATAACATGCTGGATTTTTCAATCTATTATAATTTTATCATATGGCAGTTATAATGAAATAAATATGTGTGAAAAAGGCTCGCTTGTCATTAAAAAGCATGAAATTATAGTTTCTTTATTCATTGTAAATAATAATAATAATAATAATAATAATAATAATAACAATAATACTTAGTGTTGTTTTAGCCAAAAATAGTTATTGCCAAAAGCTAAAGTGAGAAAATCTCATTACTACTGAGTTTACTGATTGTCTTTTAGTTTTAGTAAATGAATAATATCCTTGGACAACATGTGTTTTGGGAGACTACTTTATGTGGTTAAATCTTAAATATTTTTTATTCTGAGATGTAATATGGGATTTTATTAATAATTTCATAGAGGTTATCATCAGAAAAATTAACTGATCTCTCTACTTGCCACTTCAAATTCTAATGGTCAGAATCTGGAGACAGATGACCCCTGAAATCCCCCAGGCATATCTTTGTTAGTTTTGATCACAATGGAGCAATTCTAGGCTATGGTTGGGTACAATCAATAGTAGTTTATTTTCCCTATGTTCTTGTCATGTGATCAGGTACCCCATCCCTCACCAGCTCTAAAATTATTACTCCTAAGTCTCTGTAATACTACTTTGCTAATTATTTAAAGACATCTATATCTACTTTCATCCCTTCTTCAGAAAACTGTAAGGAAACTGTTTACCATGGCTCCTGAGGAATGGAACTGACATCAAAGCACAGATATTCTCCAGTTTCCATTTATCAAATTCTTGAAAAATGTGACAGTGAGTAAAAGGAGTAATAAATGGGGGAGGGACATTTTTTCCTTGGATTTTTAAGACTGAAATTACATTTTTATTCATAATCACTGCTAAAATAGAACAACTAGCATTCATGTGAATAACTAAATGTCTATGTTTATATATAGGATATATAAAAATTCTAGATAATTTTCTTAAAAATTCAGATTCTTTTTTTTTTTATAAAATATATCTTATAAGTTGAATTTTGGAGCCATTACTTTCTCTCAAACATAAGACAGGTTGCAGAATTCAGCTCAGTTAATCTTGCTTCCTGGGGTGAGAGAAGATTTGAGATGCAACTGGGTATATCAGCCTTTCCAAGTATTATTTCAGCTATTAGTAATGAACAGAAAGAAACAAGAGTAGACCTATTTCTCAACAGAACTGACACTAGTTGGGTATCATATCAATATTTTTCACAATACTTTGTATTAAGGGTTGAACTATTACCTGCCCAAAGGCTGAAATCTTGAATGTGTCTACAGAGCTTGCCAGTATTTTTCTGAGAGCTCACCTAGCTATTTCCCTTTAGCCGACATTCCTCTGGTACCAGAGTTTTCGTTTTTGTTTATTTCTCCAGTTTTCTAGCACACCCACTCAAAGAAGTGAGAGAATTCTTACTTCTGTGCAGCACCAATGGGACAGTGCTCTGCCTTTTCTTCTCATTTATGCCAGCTTTAAATCACATTATTCCCCTACCTTTTGTGTGGATTTTTATAGGTGAGGCTATTTGCGACTGATGCTGATCCCACCTCTGCTATTCGATTCTCAGGCAGGCTTTCCTTAAATTGTTGGCTGCTTCGAGCCAGAAATCCCTGACCTACCTGGACTTGATTTCTGTCTCCCTTATCTGAGTTGACAGTAATTCCTCTATGACTTTGCTAACATCTTCTTTCCTCAATGTCTTCCCTTTTGTTACCCCCTCCAGAATGTCCCCCCACCCCACCCATGGCAGTATGTTCTAACCCCATCCTGTGATCTGATCCTGACAGCATCTGATAAAATGATCGCGTTAATGAAGATCCTCATTACAAACACACATCCAGTTACTCTATTGTGTTGGCTTATATTCACCTCTCCATATGATGATATTCTAGATTTAATTGCCTAACTTTTAATGGTATAGTGAGCATTTAATTGTATAGTAAAGGCAACTGGATAACAGGAAGGAGAAGACACAAAGAACGATTCCAAATAAGTAATTTAGGGGGGACAGTACACAAATATATGTGTGTTGGGAATTTGTCAGAGTGCCTGAGTACAGAAGTAGCCATTTTCAGAATTTAGAATCAGAGCATTGATATAGAATATGTACTGCTTGTCAAGCCTGCCCCTTTTCAATGTGAGAGTTTCACAGTACACAAATGTCATATCTTTGTGAAACTGTAAGTACAGTAAGATCAAGGACTGACTTTCATAAGAACCAGTGTATCACATTAAGTCATGGTTCCTGCAACAAACAGATGGCACTGTGAAAAAAAAAAAAAGTAATTGAAGACAGTTTTATAGAGGGGTTCTGTATGAAGATTTCTGGGTTAAGAGAAACCAACATGAGATGGTAAAGCACCTCTAAGCTAGCAACAAGAGGTGGGCTCTACTATTCTTAGACCTGAAAAGGTAAAAGACAGCAAATAGTTACCAGTGGGAGCTGTAGCTTTAGACAAGGCCAGGTAGCGCTATCAGTAGCACTATGGCCTTTATAAAGTAATACAGCTCCTGCTGATCAGTGGCTGATTGAGTGGAACATGAAAAATTAATATTTGGCTCCCCCTTCTCCCAACCTTCCATTTTGTGCCAAGCATCTCTACTGTTCAAGTTTAACTAGAATCTGGGAGGCATTGGAGCCCAGATAAGACCGTTTGTAATGATTTGCCATCTGAGGCACAGGGGAGAGTGAGAACAGTAGGGAATGAATATGAAAAGGTAAACAGAAAATATCCAGCATAACTCCCCATACTTTTTACTTAAATTCTTGGAACACAATAGATATTTGCTGAATGGAAGAATGAATGGCTGGGATGGCTGCTGGAAGAATGGATTGATGAATGAATGAAAAGAAAACCGGAATTTCTTTATTTGTTCATTTTTATGAATATTTTGTCATATTTTTGCAGTTCAGTTTTTGGAGCCTTTTGTATGATGAATTTATAGTTGTATAGCGCTTAGTATATGGCAGGGCTCCTTCTTTTATTATGAAAGCTTAAAAGGCTATGTATTTGCCAACAATTGTCTATCTCATAAGGCAGCTCAGTCAATCTCATAATTTTGACTGAAAATTTAAATCTGGAGGGGAAATTTTAGCATTGATTCAAGCATTGGCAACAGCATCCAAGGTGAATGTAGGGGCAGGCACACCAGCATTAGTTCCCAGTATCCAAAGCCAGCACTAGCTGTGTGTTGAAAACAATTTTCCCTTGGTCTCTGCTAATTTTCAAGGCTTTTTTTCAGTCTCCTATTGATTCTGTCTGTTCCTTCATGTTCTTCCAATAAATCCCTTTTCCTGCCTGAGTTAACCAGCATTTGTTTCTATTGTTTGCATAGAAAAACATAAAGAAACATTTTTGTATTGTCCAAAAGACCCAATGATACTGGGTCAAAATTTACCTTTCTCCTTGCAGACTCTGAAAAAGGATACTGCTGTTCTTTTTGATGATAAACATTTCTATGTAATCTTGTTCTAGTAGATTTCTAATAGCTCCAACTGAGAATACAGGATTACAAAATGAAACTAATATCCCCAGCTAACTTATTTATTTCAATACCTGAGATTGGTTAAATATAAATGTGTTTATTCTGAGTAGGGCAAGATCAAATTTTTAAGTGAGATCCAACATGAAAGTCCTCACCAGATTCACATCTTGAAAACCATGATGACCTTAGTCCTCTAATTTGCATATGCAAAACCCCTAAACCTTGAATTTGTAAATTCTAGACATTGGCCTAGTCTTTTGAGACCTTAGGGAGAGCTATTAGTGGCGTGAAACGGAAATCCTCCAATGGATCATCAACAGAACAGCGAAATCGTTCCGTCACCCAAGTGGTTAAGGCAAATTTGTTTACCTAGTAGAACTACCTTCATTTTAGAGAAATTATCCCATGACTTGTCCAAACATAGCAAACTCTCCTTTATGTCTTCTTCCAGAAATAATTTAACTGCAAGTAGCCTCTCTACTCACTAGTTGTGTGACCTTGGGGAGTTATTCAATCTCTTTGCATCTCATTTTTTTTCTTTTTGCAAAATTGAGGTAATTATGATAGGTCTTTTATATATTGGAAAGAAATATGAAATTATTTAACATATGCAATGTACTTAAGACATCACCTGACCAAAATGAATGTTCTGTAAATCTTAGCTAACAGATATATAAATATGATCAGCAAATAACAATGAAAAAATTCAATGGAACAATACAATAAAACAAGAGTGGAGGCAAAGAAGAGCTATCGACAATAATAAATGGTTAGAGTACAATAAATTGTACACTTTCCTTGAGTTAACTGCCTATTGTGTCGATGACACAATTTACAATGTCCTTCATAAGTAAACAAACAAGCAAAAAGAAACACAGGGGAAATACTTAGGGAAGCACAACTATTCTTTGTGTAAAGATGAGACAGGGATTTCTTTCGGGAGGCTTCATAAATAGGACACTGCATCATGTAATGAATGATATCCCTGGAAATAGCCTTACAATGAGTGATGAGGTCCACAGGGCTGTTTATTTTTTAACAACCCTCAAACTAGGTCAATGGCAACACAATGAAGTTTGCTTCACTAAAAATACAGCATCCTGCTATACATACCAAGTGGAAAAGGTTCTAGATGTGGAAGAGAGAGGAGAAGAATTGAAAGTGGAAGATTGATTTGCCTTCTCAGAGGAAAGAGAAGCTACTCGGTGACTGGTGGGTGGATTATCAGACCAGGAAAAGTGAAACTACATTTGTCAGTTGGGACATGAATGAACTGGTCATCATAACAGAAAGTGTAAGGTTTACAGGAACACATTAAATGTGGCTGGTAGAGAAAGGAATGAACTCTGATTAAAATCCAAGTAAAGAACTGATTCAGTTCTGAGCTCTCGGGTGTCATAGGAAAGGGACAGGATACTTTCATTGCTACCTTGACTTTGGTTCCCACTGCCCTGCTTCCAACTTCAGCCTACAGGACTTTTGAATTCTTAGAGTTTAATCTGCAGTGTGTGTTGGATGTCTGACAACTTTTAGGGGCTGAGGAAGTTGTCAGAATAAATTGCCTTCATAATACTAGAGGGAAGCCAAACTCTGCATCCCCCTCAATGCAGCAAATGTGCACATTCAGCTAGAAAACCAGCATTGCGCCTTAGCGGCCCACTGGATTAAGGAGATATATTGGTCAAGAGTGAATTTCCAAGGACATGCCTTTGAAATTTCTATGCAATTCTTTGGTTTTTGCATGTAAGTCAGTTTCATTTTCCTGGAGCAGTACTTTTATAATGTACACATCTACATTTAGTACAGGAATGAGCCATTCTAGTGGTAGTAATTTTTAGAATTATTGCTAAAACTGTTTCTTCCTTATCTTAGGTCAGCCACCTTTAGCATTTAAATGTTGACCTTTAGCATATGAGAGTTTAGCTGTTATCAATATCTTTCATCATTAAAATGGGTTTTATGATCCGTGGAGTATTTAAATCCCCATTTTTATTTTAAATTCTAGCACTCTGATAATAAAAGTAAAATAAGCTAATGCAAAATTTACTTTAATTCCTAATTAATAAAGAACTTTTTCTTCCACTTTTGAAATATTTCTATTAGACTACTTTGTTTATTTTTTCCAATAATAATGATTATTGGGGAAAGAAGGTAAAAGATTTGGTTTGTATTTTTCACTGATTTAATAATATCACAGCAAGATATTCTACAATGTAAGAACATTTTTGATTTTATACCCTACTAAATATTTTCGTTAGGAAATACAATGTAATTATGTTCAAGGAAACAAAAATAATGAAAACATGATGCTTAATCCTACTACCCTTATAAAGCAATGCACTTTTTTACATGCCACATTTTACTTACATGTATAAATATGCATAATTCCAATCACAATATGCAGTTTAATATTTGAATTCTGCTATTTTCACTCAATATTATGTCATAAAATATACGTAATTTAACTTAGACACCATCATTGCCATTTTAAAGCTTGCTTATTATTTTGTTGCGTGATACCTAGTACTTTGTTGCATTATTAAACATTTGTATTGGTAAACCACTCCAAAACTAAGTGGCTTAAGATAAAATCTTTTATTTGGTTCTCAATACTGTGGGTCAGCAGTTTGAGCTGAGCTTAGCTGGATAGTTTTTCTGGCCTCAGCTGGGCTCTGTCATGCATCAGTTGTAAACTGTAGGTCAACTAGATGACTTTGCTTTGGGGAATTGGCTTGTTTTCAGCTAAAGTAATGGGGATGCCTGGACCACAAGCTTTCCGTTTTCCAGCATGCTAACCATGGGCTTCTTTAGATGGTGGTTTTCAGGGTTCCAAAAAGAAGAACTAAGAGCTTAGGTTGGAACTGGTCAAGCTCATTTTCATGGTTTTCTATTGACCAAAGCAAAGCCTGAGGCCCGCCTAGATCCTAGTGGTGAGAAAGTCAGTACAATTTCATTTTTTGAGGTCAAAGCTGCAAAGTCACATTACAATGAGCATGATTATAGGAAGGGGTAGAAGCTTGTGGACATTTTGCAATGCTAAATATTTCTATTGTAATTAACATTTCAGTGAACTTCATTGTACTTATAGCTTTTGTTTGTTTGTTTCTACTGAATAATATCAACAATTCCAATCAAAATTTTAGGATAAATTCCTGGGAATGAGATTAGTAAGTGACAGATCAGAATGTTACTATAACAATATCAAATTAATAGAAAGGTTTGAGTCATTTTCCTCAGCTTCAGCAACTATTCTCTCATTTTCTGCAGTGTCTTAACCCCTCCACTCCCTTCCCATTCTGCTCCATCTCTGAAATGACTATAGTGTTCAGTATTGCTGTTAGAATTTAGCAAGTGCTCAATAACATTAGCTATTATTGTTATTATTATAACTCATCACCAGATTTTCTGCAACTATGCTTGTTCTTTTTCTACTATAGGATAGACTGATTATTATAGTTTGTTCATTTAAAATAAATAAATTTATTATGTAAATGAATATAGATATAGATGTCAGCCATTTGCTATGTAATTACTATGTGACTAGATTTTGTTAAAGTCTATGTATATTAACCTAATCCTTTTGGAACTTGGTAAACTAGATATTTTATTATCCCAATTGTATAGTTGTAAAACTTGAAGCTTAGAGAGGTTACATAGCTTGCCCAAAGTCAAAAAGGAGGCATATGGGGGAGCTGGCACTTGGTTCATGTCTATTTGAATCTAAAGCCTATAGTCTTAAATTCTCTGGTTTTGTTTCTCCTCTTAATGATCTGTATTATATACATAGCCATTTACATCTAATGCAGTGACTGGTACATAGTAGGTGCTAAGTAAATAGTAGTTTAAAAATGCAAGGAAGTAAACAGGTTAATTAATATTGTTACATGTTTGAACACTGTTGAAAAGACTTAGATCCTCATGGTAAAAGGAGAGAATAGGGAGAGTCAGAGAGGAGGAGCCAGACTCACCTTTGGGACAGGATGAACCTAAAGGAAAACAGGGCTCAGGAAAAAAGAAACTAGAAAAGAAAAACAAAAACAAAAACAAAAACAAAAAATCCTTGCATGGGATGCAGGAAAACAGCATCAGTAACATCTACAAGAAAAGGAGACAAGGTTTAGTTAAAAAAATTGCAATTCAAATGGTAAGATTTCATGTTTTTTTTTTTTAATGGCTGAGTAATATTCCATCATATATGTGAACCATAACTTCTTTATCTAATCATCTGTTGATGGGCATTTAGGCTGCTTTCATATCTTGGCTGTTGTAAATTGTGCTGCCATGAATATTGGGGTGCATATATTTTTACGAATCATTGTTTTAGCTTTCTTTGGATAAATACCTGGAAGTGCAATTGTTTATGCTGAGTGAAATAAGTCAGAGAAAGATAAATACCATATGATTTTATTTATATGAGGAATCTAAGGGGAAAAAAAGAACAAACTAATCAAAAACAGACTCACAAATATAGAGGACAATTTGGTGGTGGACAGAGGAGAGGGGGGCTTAGGGGCTGGGAGAATGGGGTGAAGGGTTAAAGAAGTACAAATTAGTAGTTGATAGATGGTCACGTGGATGGGGAGCGTGGCAGAGGGAATGCAGTTAGCATTAATATGTTGGCTAGGTGGAAGACTAGGGGAGGAAGGGAGAAATTGAACTATATAGATGTCTAACCAATGTACTGTATACTTGAAACTAATTTAAATAAATAAATTTTTTTTGAAATTGTGATTCAGAAACGCAGCTCACATTACCAGGAAGGAGACTGACAAGGACAAGGGTAGGCTATAGGCTGAAAGACCCTGGTTATTAAGCCAATAATTCAGACTAGAACTTTGAAATGGGAGTCAAGGGGAATCTTTGCTACTGAGCCCAGGACACACATTGTTGCCTAAATCATGAGACGATGGTCAGAATCTAGTCTGGGATAAATGATTAAGGGGAGACTAGTCTCAGGAAAACTTGGAGCTGATTCCAATGGGCCAGAGAGCTCAGCCTAGAGAGAGGCTCAGCCTGCTTGGTAGAAAGGAAGATGACAGCCAAGGTGTCCCAGCTAGTTATCTGGTATACTGGATAAGGTTTTTTTTTTTTTTTCTTTTTCATCCCGTAGTGACTAATCATTTCACACTGAAACCTCCAGCAAAATTTAAAAGATGCAGAAAATCTTCCCCTTTGTGAATTTCTGAGTGGCTTTCAGAAATGGCCTCTGACTGTGGTGTAGTTTAGACAAAACCATTATTCCTCCAAATCATGCGGTAATGACGGAACACATGCCGCTTAATGTAAACTCACAGCCCGGTGCTGGGCAGACATGATTAGGCTGTCATCTTTTCCAACAGCAGCAGCAGGAGAAAAATAAATAAGTAAAATCATCTTATTCATATTTATTAGGGGACTTTGCAATGGGCCTGATGCCCTGATGCGATTGACATTTTTGCTTGTGTTCTTGGCTCGTGAGCTGAGGACCAATTTAAATTAATCTATTCATAACCTACAAAAATACTGACTTTTATAAGGTGATGTCAACCCAGTGTCTCTTTCTTCCCTGTGTTTCACCAAATACACATTCATTCTGAAATTGTTAACATGATTAGATATTGTTTGCAAAATTTTAAATTACAATAATATGACCGAACCTATGGTCAAATGAAACTTTCATAAAATTTACTTGTTTGTTTTTAATTTCGTGTTTGTGTACTATAACACAATGCATGTTAATCCATGCATGCACAGTCATATACATACACATTTAAAAACATAAGCACATGAACTTATACATACACATGCAAACTCATATCTGTGTTTTTCCTATTCACCTTAATGAAAATCAGAGTGCCATGAGAACTCGTCACAAACTCAAGTAAATTGAATGTGCTCTGGCTCCCTTTTTATTTGGATTTTAGAAAAATCTTTACTTTTGTATTAATTCTCAGGTATGACCATTGCAAAACAAAAACAAAAATCAAATAAATAGAAAAAAACTTATAATACATGCATGCGATGATGTGAAAAAGGAAGGAGAACATGAGTGATACTATAAAATTAAAGTAAGTTCTCTGTCATTTTAGAGAGAAACAGGAGTGTATTTGTTTACAAAATTTCGTAAAGACAAAGGAAAGGGCTTCCTCTATGTCTATCACTTTAATCCAAATCTATTATTCCAACTCTCCTGATTTAATTATGGGATACAGCAACAAATTGACAGGGAAAAAGATTAAAAATCTATAACCTTCTTGCAAACAACCTCAGGCTGCCCTGCCCATCTGAGAGACAGCATGTGAGGTGAGGGAAAAACACATTCTCCTTCTTCATCCAGCTCTCAGCCTTCTTGTATGGAGCTGTCAAGGAGATGCCAATTTCTGCCAAAGTCCCTGCTCTCAAGGAGATGCTGAGATTAGAAACTGGCCAGCAAGGCTCAACTTGTTTCTGTCATTGAGGAATCAGTGTTGGGTGTGAAGAACTTACCTCATCAGATGCAGAGGTGACATCTTGATACATTAGCTTGCCAAAGAGTTGGCAGGACCATGAAAACTGGTTGTTGGCATCTTGGATTTATTTCTTTCCCAAATAGTTAATGCAGCAAATTAACCTTGTCTGAGGAAATTCTTCTTACATTTGCGAGTCATTCGGCATAAAAATAGGTAATAAGCACAGTATTTCTAATACTTTTAACATCCTTTTTCACTCACCATCTCTCAACTTGCTTGTTTCCAAACCTCTTCTATTAGAGAAATCTTGTATTATGAGAAATCTCGTGTCTGATGCTTGATGGGATAACACTGAATTTGGGCACATTTCTAGGATGTATGATGAGCAGAACAGTTTTCTGTAAAGTGGATTACGACAGATAGGCTTTACAAGGATATGAATGAGCTATATCTGTACCAACATCAGATATGCAAAATCCATATCTGGAAAGGCTGCTTTACTTGTGCTTCTAAGTTAACTTTATGTGTCTGCCACAGGTGCTGTGTAGCTACTAGAAGTTCTTTAGTTCCAAGCACAATGGAGCAACCTTTCTGGAATTTAATGTTTCAAAAATTTAAGGAGAAGAAATGTAGTCCCTGGACTTTCATCCCTTTGTTCCCATTTTAACCACTGAAACACATGCATGTATTTGTTTCACCTTATTTTTTCTTCTTCTTTGCAAAATATGGGGGAAACATGATTTTGATGAGCTGAAGTAAAAGCTAGAGGAGATTTAACAATTGGTATTTTAGCTAAAGTAAGTGGAAATGCAGACAGGGCTGTGATTACGAATTACGATGTGTTGACAGAAAGCATCACTGATGAGTTCCTCCCAGGGCCTGCACACTCTGGTGTGCATCCACCTTTTAGATTTCACTGGGCTCTCACAACCACCTTATGAGACAGTTAATGATTAGTTTCATTACTTAAACAGCTGTGAGGAGGCAGAATAGAGGCATTGTGAAGAGTATGGAAGGGCTGTGGAAACAGCTTGCCTGTTCAAATCATGATGCCACCTCTTACTAGCTGTGAACTTTGAATAAGTCACTTAAATTCTCACCCCCTCAATGTCTTCATTAATAGAAGGTGGACAATAACACCTTCCTCTTCTATTGATGATGAGGATTAAATGAGTTGAAACATAAATGTTTTCGTATAATGCCTAGCACAATGGTTCTCAAAGTGATCTCTAGACCATCAGCATATGTATCTTTGAGAACATTTTAGAAATGCACATTCTTTGGTCCCAACACAGACAGACTGAATCAGAAATCCTGGAAGTGAGTCTCATTAATATGTGTTTTAACAAGCTCTTCAGGTTATTCTGATGCTTGCTAACATTTAGAACCACTGGAGGAGAACAGAGTACAAACTCAAAAGTACTAAGACAAAGTCTCCTTCTTAAAAAGAAACCAGTTCTGATCTTATATATTCAGTATTAAACCCTTCCCATATTTGAATTAATACCGAGTGACTGAAGAGTCAAGAAGAGATGAGATATTGACATTCAGCATTATAAAAGATATTTTAACTAATAGGTTAATAAAACTTATGGAAAGTTTTGAGCATAGCATCATGCACATAGAAGGCTGTAGGTACTCACTGCGTGTTGATTAACTTAATGTTCTTAGTTCTCAAAAATATGAGATTATTATTAAGCATACCTTTTGTGATCTATATTAAAATATTTAATCCTCCCAATAACCACAAAGAGTAAGCATAATTAATACTGTCCTCATATTATTGATAGAGAATCTGGACATCAGAGTGATTGAAAAACAAGTCACCCTTCACTCAGCTGTTATGTGTTAGAGCCAGAGGGTCTAATTCCGGACCTATCCACTTAAATAAAGATAGGCAAGTAGTTATTGGTATTTCTGAGTTCCCCTGGAGCAATAAAAAAAAAAGAATAAAAGAAACCTCAGAAAGATAAACTATGAGGAATTGGGCAAGGTTCCCCCCAAGAAGAAAGAGGACATTGTCTTTTATCTTTGATACATCCTGTTGTGGTAGAGGAAGAATTAGAGGCCATTATCTCAAGAATTGGTCTTGATAAAATAAACAATATTGGAAGAGAAAAGAAAGAATATCCCCAAATTAGAGAAAGTATTCCCTCACTTGTCCTCATTATTCATAACGAGATGTATAAAACAGGCTAGTATGGTTGGCTTTAGAAGAATCGATACAGTGAGGACAAATGGTGTTGCGGGGAGGGTTGATGAGCTATTTGGTTCCTTTGGCCAATCGTCTTCCCTGGCTTCAGTTTTCTTATCTAAAGTGGGAAGGTTAAACTAGATGATCAATAAGGTCTTTTCTAATTCCACTATACATTTTAAAAATATTTTTGGGGTATCAAGGCAGAGGTGCAATATAAAAGAGATATTTTGAGATAGCAGAGGAGACTTGCCAATATTTTGGGTTTGTCACTTGATTAAATCAGTTACTTAAACGCAGTTATCCTTGAGCCCTCCAAGTTGTGACCTTGGGGCCAAAACAATGTGGATTTGCTTCTAGCTTAATTTCTAGCTTTGTTTCTGTTTTTGAATAAAGCCTCTGTTATTTTTCTATGCCATGTGTATGTTAACCATCTCTATCATGACAATTTCTTCCAATTCAGAATTACTTAAATTGCTTCATTTGTGATTATATGGACTTGCTTTAGGAAAGAGCACAAGGAGGGCACGGAACTGTTTTTCAGCAGTTAAAATCCATCAGTATGTATTTTCCACTCTGATTTCCAATCTCACCATTTTCTAATGTAATTGTTTTACTCCAATCATGTAGTAGAAAAATACAAGTTAACAATATGACTAAAAACAAAATTTTTTTGTAGGGATTGAGAAGGGAAAACTTTATGTCCAAAAAAAATTAGTGCTGTCAAGAAAGGGCTTTGAGGTTCATTTCCTATATGTCATACTTACCCATGTGTTCTGAGTTTGAGTTTGGCAGTGAAAGTGGATGTGTTGATTTCTCCTAGCAGCTTCTCATGCATTAAGTATACCCGACACCAAGTAAATACATTTATATTATTCTTGATAGGTTGTTAATTTTTATGGAAGTCAGTCATGATAATGATCTGGGTCATTGTGGAAACCAAGAAAGGTTTACTTCACATTTAAAATATGTGTTTCTAGTGGAAATAATCAGAATCTTTAAAATGAGGACATATTCTGTCAAGGGTCAATAGTCCAAACAAAAGGTAAAGCTTTCTGAATTAGCAAGAGACTAATGATTTTATGATCACGCCATTTTATTACCTTCAACTGCACATAATGTACAAATTAATGGACAATAATATATTTGACAAGTAGATGTTTTAATGAACCTACTATCTGGGTCTTTCTTAAAGCATAAATCTTAGTGAAGTGCACCACATTCAGGTTCTCTGTGGGGAAGATGAACAAAGAGAGTTATTTCTCTGTCTTTATATGAGCTAATAGCACTAAAGACAGAATTTTTTTTCAAATTTAAAATATTTATTTATTTTATGATGACATCGGTTAACGAAATCCAATAAATTTCAGCTGTTCACTTTAACAGTAAGGCATATGTATATTTACACTATGTGTTCACTCCTATAGTTAGATTTCTTTTTGTCACCACACATTTGACCCCCTTTTCCCCATCTACCTCCCCCTTCCCTCTGCCCACCTACCCTCTGGTAACCACTAGTCTATTGTCCATGTCCATGAGCCTCTATTTGTTCTGTTCATTTGTTGAGAAGACGGAATTTGGACTATAATCAATAGGGAAGCCTAGTTTGTAGAATAAAAAGTAGTGCCAATTCTCTAGCCCTAAATTATGATATGGCTGTAAATGGAAGAATTGGTAACTAGAAAAAAAAAATATATATATATATATATATGGGGGGGGTCATGCAAGTACTACAAACTTAAGTGAAAAATGAAGGTATAGACATTTGTATATTCCCATGGTTACATGACTTAGAGGCTAAAGATAGGGGTCAAGGGCAAAAGTCTTGAAAGTTCCAGACATGATATAATGATATAGAATTTGTTCTACTTGAATAGGAGCACTTGTAACTAGCCCATTAATGCTTATCAGGAAACATTTTATTTTCAAGTGTTATGTTGAACATTTGCCCTGAATTATGTTTGTACTCTTAATTTGCTCAGAGAGCACTTTTTCTTTTTCTCATTCCATAAAGTAAACTTAAGTTTCTTGGTGACATAATTAAGCTTTCTCATCTAAGTGGCCTTCAAATGAATGAGTTTGATATACCTGTGTATTTACTATATTCTTTTCTTGCTTCTTTTTTGGAAGTACAACATAAATAGTCCTTAAAAAACCATAAATGACATATTTTACTTAGCATGAAAATTTATATTTTAAGATATATTGACATAGCTAAATGTTTTATCAACTACTATATCTGAAATACTAAATTTTTATAGTTCTATAATAAAAAGTCCAATTGCAAGTCTGTTCAAGAATTTGAATAGAATGCTTCTAATTAAGTAACTGTATTAGAAGACGTTTATTAGTATTATTCTCTGATGCATTCATTACTTCCACAACAAGATTATGATAAATACCATTAAAAAGAATATTTATAAACCAGATGCCTACTGAAAACATGCACAGTAGACCCTGAGCAGTAAATTGCGATGAATGTATGGCTGTATAATATGTCATGTAACAACATGGACTTCTGAAACATGCAGCCCTGGATACTATCTCTTACTAGTTGGATAAAATTCAACACTTTTCTTAATTTTCATGAGCCTCAGTTTTTCATAAGTTATTTCTTAGGAGGCTGAGATGATCAAAGAAAATACCATGTATAATATACTTAGCACAGTGCCTTGTGCCAAGTAAACACTCAATAATACATTTTAGCCATTAACCTTATTAACCATCACAATTTTATCTGGCAAGTTGCTGTCACCGCTATACCTCAGTCTTCAACTCCATTTTTCTATCTCTCTCTCTCTCTCTCTCTCTCTCACACACACACACACACACACACACACACACACACACACACTTATAATACCAAAAATGGAAAGGGTACATGGTTCAATGATTTTTAGTAAATTCAGAGGTTTAGTAAATTTACTATAGCAATAATTTTCATTAACAATTCCATCACCACAAAAAGGAACTTCGAGCCTATCTGTAGTCATTGACCATTGCCCCCTCCGGGCTTACGCAATCGCATGTTTATTTTCTGTCTTTATAGATTTGTCTTTTCAGAGCATTTTGTATAAATAAAATCACGCATTATGTGATCGTTGTTTCTATCTTCTTTCATTAGCATAATAGTTTTGAGATCCATCCACATTGTAGCATGAATCAGAACATGAATCCTGCCAAATAGTATTCTATTGTATGGATATATCACATTTTGTTTATGTTCATCAGTTAATAGGTATTTTGACTTGTTTCTACATTTTGGTTAATATGAGTAATATTGCTAGAAATGTTTACATACAATTCTTTTTGTGGATGTATGTTTTTCCTTGAGTAAGTACCTAGGAGCAGAATTACTGGGTCATAAGGTAACTCTACATTTAACATTTTAAAAAGCTGTCAAACTATTTTCCAAAGTGGCTATATCATTTTATATTCTCACCTGTGAGTGTATTTATATATGGAATATATATATATATATATATATATATATATATGTATGTATGTATGTATATACACACACAGAGACACACACACACACGTGTGTGTGTGTGTGTCTGTGTGTGTGTCTGTGTGTGTGTAAGGGTGCTGATTTCTCCACAGCTGTGATAATATTTTTATGTCTTTTTGAATATAGCCATCTTAGTGGGCAAAAAGTTGCACTCATTGTAGTTTTAATTTACATTCTCTAATAATTTAATGATGTCGAGACTATTTTTATGTGGTTACTGTTCATTGATGAAATAGTTATTCAAATCTGTTCTTCATTTTTAATTGGATAATTTAACTTCTTAGTAAGTTGTTAGGTTTCTTTATACATTCTACATACAAGTCTCTTATGGGATATGTGATTTGTATATATTTTCTCCCAGTCTGTGACCTGTCTTTTCACTATTGTGTTGATATTTTTAGAAGTACAAAAGTTATTAATTTTTATGATTTTTGATTCATCAAATTTTTCTTATACTGCTTGTGTTTTTGGTGTCAGATCTAAGAAATCTTTGCCTAACCCAAAGATACAAGTATTTGTTCCTGTGTTTTCTTCTAGTGTTTTAGAATTTTAGTACTTACATTTAGCTCTATGATCCATTTTGACTTAATATTTGTATGCAGTTTGAAATAAGGGTCTAAATTTATCTTTCGAATGTGAAATCCAATTGTACTAACACCATTTGTCATAATAACTATTCTTTCCCTATTAAATCGCCTTAGCACCATCCTCAAAAGTCAATTGACCATAAAAGTAAGGTTTGTTTCTGAACTCTTGATTCTTTGCCATTGGTCCATGTCTCTCCTTATGCAATCACAGTATCTTGATTATCATAGCTTTGAATTTAAATTTTGAAACAGGAAACTTTAAGTTCTCTAACTTTGCTCTTTTTTTAAAGATTGTTTTGGCTATTTTTAAATGATTTTTAAGGAATATTACTTTATCCATGAGGCAATGAGAAGCTATTTATGTTTATCATATCTGCCAGACTGTAAGCTTCTTTAGGGGGGGAAGTTTGTCTTACACATTACTATATTCACAGAAGCTGGCACATTGTCCAGCCTCAAAAGATGTTTGTTGAAGCCGTAATATTTACATTATGCAAGACAACATTATGACTACCCAGCAAAATTATTCCAGATGTACTGATGAGATTTGATAGATTGCATTATAAAGAACACAAGACTGAGAGATGGGAAATCTGATTCTAGTCCCTGATCTATGATAGACTAGTAATTGACCTTGAGAAACTGAGAACTATTCTGAGTCACAGTTTCCATATCTATAAAGATGAAATTAGTGCTAATTATTTTCTAGAATAACTTCTGATACTTATTCACTGTTCGTATAAGATATCTTTATCAATATTAGGAAAAATGATATTTTACTGATCAATTGCTATGCGACCGGTAGTATAACGAAGGGATAAAAGAATTGTAAGGGTTAGACCATGTTCTCAAGAAACTTATAATTCAGATCAGTTTGTGGGATATATATATATATATATATTTTAAATAATGCTTTATATTTCAACATTTATAAACATAGTTATTATAGAATATAATACCTACTTTTCTTTTATGCCTTTTCTTTGATATGGTTAGTTTCCTTTTCCATTGACATTCAGGTTTTGAATATAATTCTGCAGAATTCCGGTTATACTTGGCAAGTCATCAGCACCTTCATTTTAAAATACTTGCTGTTTTCTTATTATTTAAGCTTCATGCATCAAGCATAGGAATGTAGGAGCATTATATTCTTTGTTCTTAGGCCTTTACGTGTGCGGCAGAACCATTCTCTTACATGCTGTATTTGAGATTTTGGAAGTGAGCACATGTCTGCCCTTTGGTCAGAAGCATTGAATGCCATCTGAAAGTGTTAAATGGAAGAGAGAACTGAGATGGATAACCCAAGTAGCTTATTTCAGAGATCATTTACTATTACAGCAACCCAGATGACCACTTTCAAAAATTCTAAGTAGGCAGCTTTACTTTTATCATTTTCACTGTGATGTTTTAATGAATATGAAAATTATATTTTAGTCGCAAGTTCCTGTGGTTTGTTAGACACTGTTTTAGACAAATATTTCTCTAAGAGTGTGTGCATGACATCAGAAATTATTTACTTTTCAATGAATTTTGAAAAACAAACCTCAAGGGGAGCTATTTAGTTTTTCTTCTTTCTAAAAAGTTATTCTCTTGTGGATATTCAGCCACAGGCAAGAATACTGGAGAGTATAATTGACTAGAAAGGTAAGTTAAAGTAGTGAATCAATTTGTATTGCCCATGGAAGGTAAAATGCAATAAATAGAATAAACTCTTCGTATTCAGAATTTTTTAGATTAAATCTTAATGAGAATAATGAATGTTTTCTTCTTTCTATAAGGGAGAGAGTGTACAATAATCCAAAATTACTCTTTTCAATGAAGAAAAAATTGGTATATTTAATTCAATTTGTAAGTTTTGCTCTAAGTGTTTTAACCAATATCAGTCCTTTTATTAAATTTACTTTCTTATGTCACTAGGGCACAAGCAAAGATTCATAATCAGTTTTATTTGAGACTCACAGAGGTTATTTGATGTAAATGTTTAGTCCTGGAATATATAGTCTTAGAATTTTAAGAATGGATTTCAATATCTTTTGTACAAGTTAGTAATTTTTCAGGAAGCAAGCCAACGGAGCTATTCTGTCTGTTATTCTGTAGGTTAGTGAATCTTTTATCTATAAAAGGAGCCATCAGAGAATTCCAGGCTATAATACCTTTGAAATGGAAAGAATCTGGAGAGAAATGGGATATCTGGCCAATGGAAGAATGGAGAAATGGTCAAGGATGTCACGTGCAGAGTGATCCCAGTGGTTTTCTCTAGAACTCCTAAGGACAAAATTTATAACATGAAATCCCTTCATTGCCATGATCTCATGTCTCTTTCAGAGTAAAGACTTGGGGTTTGAGGGAAAGCAGGAAAGCCTCAGAGCAGCCCCATGTGGGTGTGCGCACACACCCGGAACCAAGGCTCACCCCATTCAGCTTCCTCTTCACTCCTAGAGCCTGCTGTGCTTTCCAGAATGTTGAGAAAACACACCAGGACAGCTCTAGCATCTCATCATAGGGAGGAGCATTTAACGAAGTGGAGATACAGTCATAGCACAGACACAAGGAAGTGATGAGGGATCGGATCAGAGATGCGCAACACACTTGAAGGGTGCCTGACTAGGAGGGCTGAGACCTCAGAGACCACTGATGTAAACGGGGTCATAGGCAGGGCCATGGCTCATCCGTATGGTATCTCGGTGTGATTTAGGAAATGAGTCCTTGACTCAAGACCTGCATTTTGAAAAATTGTTAAAATAAAACATTTTATTCCCATCTGCTAGAAAAGCATCATAATAAATATCAAAATCTTTAAGGTCTAAGAAGTGAATGGTATCCCATTAGTGATTGGTAAAATTGTTATTGGTAAACTCTGAAAATTGAGTAGACAAATCCTCTGAGGAATTGGTCCCACATATTTTTCTAGGTGATAATGGGGGTTTCACAATGGTGCTTCCACAGGCTACTGGTGTTGGAGGCAGACTTAGGGGTGTTACTCATGCTTTTCAGTTTGGAATGACAGCTACGTCTTGGAAGCTCCCTCAAACCTCGCATAGTAAAACTGTTCATTCCACAGTGGTGTTCAAAGGTCTGCCCTTAGTCACCAGGTGCGTAATAATACCATGGTGACATTTTTGTCTAATTCATCTTTAGGAGTTCTTAGTTTGTGTACTAAGCCCATTGGATTGACACAACCCAGAATTCAAAGGACACACTCTGGGGGAGGAGTAGAGGTTATTCAATATATTAGAACTCAAACAGAGATCTCCTAAAACTCCCCAAGCAAGTTTTCCTTCCTGTGGACCATGCAGTGCTTTTTCCAGTGGTTTTTAGGCTTCTCGAATATTTCTTAATATGTATTTCTACTTGTCAAGTGGGGTGAAAAGCAGTCACAACCCTACTCTTAGAACACCTGCATGAGCATCCTGATCCCTCATGCTTTCTGTGCCTTTAGGAGCCCTCTGAGAAGTTCTGGGCAGTGACTTGGCCACATAACCTGCTCTGTCCCTTAGGAAAAAAGCATTGTTCCATTATGGGTAGGAACTTGACATTTATGTTGGTTCTAAACCATTTACTTTTTTGTATTTATTCTCTTTTTATACCTTTGGGGACCACATAAGGTGTTAGGATAAAAACTGTCTTGGAAATTGTATTCATGTTTCATCAGGTGTGTTCCTCTTGATACGGCCAAGGTTATCTTTACACACACTAATTGGAATACATTATTCCTCTGGATAAAATCTTTCAGTGGCTTCCCTTTGCTCTTTAAATAGAGTCAAAATCCCTTACTGTGGCTTCAAAAGACTTACCTGGTCTGAATGCTACAGCCTCTCTCTAAAACCCCTTCACAGTTCACCTCCCTCTTCCCGATTACATTCATATTATATATCCCAAACAAGCAAACTGGACAGAAACTGCCTCCAGGCCTCCCTTGTTTTTTCCCTACCAACCCTTTTTATTTTTTGTCTTCCCTTTCTTCCTTCCTGTCTCCTTTGTGTTTCCTTTTGTAAAATGTTCATTATAAACACAATGCAACACCAACTCAATCGTCACTGATGAAACAAATGATCTTGGAAAAAAGCATATAGTCTTGAAGATTACCCCTAGAAGGCTCCTCATTTTTCGTCCCATCCATTGCTGCTGATTAAAGTCTGACTGATGACTCATCTCCTGGCTTTTCTGATGGGATTGATGGCTCTGAAGTGATCTTTGTATCTGCTTCTGGATTACTTCATGCTTATTTGTTGTATGTGTACTTTTATTTATTTTTTTTCCTTTGAAAGGGAAGGATTTTCTCAAGATTTAATGGTTTGAATCATATTATTCTCCTTGACCTGAACAGCCTGGGGTAAAGGACTATAACAAGGAAAAGAATATTAATCAGCTCATTTTTGAAAAAATAATTTTGTGCTTTGCAAATTTATTCAAGCTAGTGGGCCCCTAAATATATCATATGGTCAATTTGAGTTAGAGTTGATTTGTGTGAACACTAGAATTTTAATTCTGTGACATCAATACCATATCTTAATTATCTTTTTGTCCCTCATACAGGGTGTTATATTTAATAGGTTCTCATTCAATACTGAGACATTTGTAGTAAATAAATACGTTTGTAGACATTTGACATTTATTGCTGATTTATAACAAATAAGAGAAGGTGCTTCTGCAATAGAAGGAAGAGAGTAAGGTCTGGTAACTTGGATTTAAAAAAAACAAATTTTATTTTTCCTGAAGGTAGTGAAAAAGCAGTAAAGTTTTGGAGCATAAGCATAACATGATCAAATATAGATTTAAAAAGATTTCACTGGATGCTGTGCAGTGAAAGAGACAAAACATAGCCAGAATGGAAGCAGCAAGATCCCATTAAAAGACTTTTAGGGGAAAAATGAGGAGCTGATTAGAAGAGCATTTGTAGACAGGATAGTCATATGACATGCTGTACAAAGGACCCAGTGTTTTTATTTTATTTTGTTTATTTTTTTCCTTTGGGAGGAGGAGGATACAGGGAAATTGCCTAAAAGCTGCAATAAAAGGAAGTAGTACATCTATTTTTATCTTCAAGTGTTTATAGTGGAGGGGAGAGAAAAAAAAAATACAAAAAAAGAATGGGTCCAAAGATACCAAGGATCCAAGACAATTAACCATCAAATAGTTGCTGTGCTCCCACCATAAATGTGATGACATTTTGATTGGTTCTCAAGTTGCTGCTGCAAGTTGGGCTCATTTTCTAAATAGAGTTTTGAAATATAACCTTTTGGAGTTATGTTAAGGCATCGCTGATGAGAAAAAATCAGTGTAGGCACTAGATCTACCTCTGGCTACCTGTGTGAGTTTTGAATCAATCTCTTAATTAAACTCTCTTTCCTATGAAAGATGGATGGGAAAATGATTGAAGAATAGAGATGTTCAGAGTTTGATTGAGATGAGGTAGTTTTGTAGAGCTGCTCACACCCTCCCAAGGTGCTTAGATAAATAAATAATAATCACTATTATCAACGGATTACCTTTATGGATATGTGTGTACTTCACAGTAACATAATGCCACTAATAATAACTATTTAGATACATACTGTGTTCTAGAAACTGATGAAATACTTTCCACTCAGTACATTTAATGAGTTTCAAAAATATCACAGAGAACTAGTCACATTGCTACTTTACTTTCTCTATTCTAGAACTAAAGGAACATTTTTGACGTGATTTTCATGTTAATAAAATGTGTATTTCACCATTGCAAGCATGTGCTGTGAGGCATCTCAATAAGCATTATTCTGATGGTGTTCTCTGATCCACTGCTTTACTAATTATAGGTCTGGCTGTCAGCATGTTCAATAATTTTGCAGTTAGACTAAACAGCAGGATATTGGACTGTCTGAGTAATGCCTGAAAACACTATCAATAGCACACTTGGTTATGAACCTGAGGGAGTAATTCAACATTGGCAGAATGAATGGATTAACAGCATTGATCTCTTCCATCTTCCAACCGTTATCCCCCAGTGAAACTCAGAGTGCCATGACTCAAGACAGTGCCCAAGACTGCTCTCTCAAATTTCAGCTAGCCCATATCATAGCCTCTTGAAGCAATTAGCCCAGATGAGATGTGGCTCATTGACTCTATAAATATTTTTTGTGTTTATGACAGTCAATGGTGTCATTTTCAGCCCTCTCGATGTGAAACATTGATTGAGTGTCCCTGGTACAGAGCACTTACTAAACACTGCAAGAAATTCATAGAGAATAAATAATAGTAACTTAGGGTAGAAAACTTACTTTCTCATGAGCTGCTTCCTCTGGGGCTCATTCTTCTTGAATACCTCTTGCCATTAGTATAAGAGAAAACAGTGTTTGAGCTCAGAAATATACATAAAATAAATATAATATGTATATATACAAACATATACATATATTTGTGCACATGTATATATATATATGCTTTTAAATAAAAGACCTTTATTATATAGTTAGGTTGAACCATACAAAAACATATAACTGATGTCTATCAAAAAATTGCCAATATTTAATAGTACATTTTCACTGTATAAAGAGAGAAAATATTTGAAAAATTAAAGATGGAGATAATATTTAAAATTCCACGTGCAGAGACTCCTATTATATTTGCATATTTCATCACAGTCTTTATTCTATACATTTCATGCAGTTGTGATAATACTTTATAGGCAATGTTGTCTCTCACTCACTTATTACTCCTTGGTTTCAAATTCTGGCTGTTTTCCAACTTTGAGAGCTTTTGTTCATTACTATGCTCATCTGTAAAATAAAGCTAATGAATTGATCTAACTCATAGGACATTTATGGGACTTAACAGAGATAATACACAGGAAGTATTTAGTACATGCCTGGAACCTGATTAGTGTTTAAAAATATTAACTATTAGTAATAAAATAGAACAAATATGACATTATTATAAACTCTTAAAGTCATATTTAATGACTACATGATATAATAGGTCATTATATGAAAGTCTCTATTGTACTCTTATAGTAGGGCATTTAGATTTTTTTCCCCAAGTTTTGCTCAAATAGTAGTCAAATTACACTTTCTAATTTATTGAAAATAACATGGGACCTCTTGCACATTGTTCGTAAAGGAGATATTGCTTGTAGGAATGTCCCTAATGCATTTGACAAAAGAATGAGAAGAATAAGAGTTTTAGAATTATAAATTTCTGCATTCTTATTACATTGGCCTCTTACATGGTGGGTGTCTTTAGAAAAATCACTTAACCCTATGAGTAGCTTGCTCACTGTTTGGTTTAGTAGATAATCAACAATATAGGTATTTGTCCTTATTATTAATGCCAGAGGGACATTCCTAAGAGGCACTGTCTTTTATTAGTGGTTTGTTAGTTTTTTAAATGAAATGTATCAGTAGGCCTAAACATACTGCCTTAATGCCTAAATAATAATATTATTAGTTCTCCTGATCTGGAAAGTTCTCCAATGTGCCTTCTCAACTCCCACCAATACAAAAGGATCCTAAGCAACAGTTGTCACTTATACATGATCTGATTTTTCTTCACTGCAGTGTTAATAGTTAATATGTCTACTACTAAGTGGCAGGTATCCAGGACAGAGTAGCTGCAATGGTCAGAGGTAGAGAAGTTCAACTGGGTAAGTTTGTTCTGTGCCCTCAGAGATGTGATATTTCTTAGTTATTGTTTGTCAAGTACCAGACATGTAGATCTTTTTGAAGCTAAAAATATATTTGTATGTTTATCTAATTTTAAGAAGAGCAGTGTGTGTTTATTAAAAGAATTAAGAAAGAGGTAAGCAATAATACAAAGCAACAAAATTGAACACATGATTCCTTTCCTGATCTCAAAAATGAACACTGTGAGATGTGTATACCTTGGTATATGATTCTTCTAGATGGTATTCATCTCTTGCTCTTTCGCCCACCCGCCCTCCCTCCTTCCCTACCTCTGTCTCTGTCATATCATGCATCTCTTTATGTACTTATATGTCTCCCTATATAACTAAGATTATGTATATTCTTATTACACTAGATTCTCAATGATGTATTGTAAACATCATCCTAAGCCAAGTAGCCTATATTTGCAGTATTATTATTATTGTTATTATTATTATTTTACTTTATTTCAACTTTTATTAAACCAAATCCAAGGCCATTTAAGTCCTTTACTAGAGGATTACCTCACAACTGAGCCATCATTTCTGGAGGGGAAGAAACGGTAGCTTCGGGCACATGACTGAATTTCAGCCATGTCCAATTGTAGAGGTTCCAATATCATCATAGACGCAAGGTTCAGCATGAACACTTTGGCCCAAACCTCCCTATGAAAGGTCCATCTTCAGCTCCTCCACCACTTCCTGTGGGTCAGGGAACTTGAGTTTGCATGGGGGCCCCTTCTTAATCCCAGTGCGGAGTCTACATCGCTGCCATCCGGGCCTCCGAGCACAGTGCCTGGCTCAGGGCCCGTGGTGATGCGCCCATAGATGTGTCAACTCCTGCAGTGCTTTATAAAGACTGTCTCCTCCTTTACTCCCTTCTGGCCACCAGCCAGCTTCTCTTGCTTCTCAGCCAATGCTGCAGTATTATTTTTAATAGCTAAATGTCATTCCTTAAAAAAAAAAAGTAGTGGGAAAGCTCCTATAGTTGGAAATTTAGCCTGTCCACAAAGACTTTTTCTTTGGAATATAATATTTCATTCTTCTTATTAAATTTTATTTCTAACCATCTTATTAATTGAAAATATTCATATTTATGTTTATATTTTTCAGAGATCAAGTCTAAATGCACATTTAGCATGTGATTATTATTATTTGTATTTCTAAAAATCAGAAGTATATAATTTCTTTTACTATCCTGGTGACTTTGACAAAATATCTGTTGTTCTAATATAATTTACAGTCAGTTCAGATACTGGATAGATAAGGTATTGGTAGTTTACAAAAAATAACTATAATTCTATTATCTAAACTTTGTAAATTACTGCCAGGCATATAATTGGGAATATTAGATACTGTATTAAAGAAAAGAACACTGAATTACCTGACTCCAAGCCAAACTTCTTCATAAAAATGCACCAATATTATTTAATCGTTATAGATTTAGCATCTGAACTGCACTTATATTTGAATAGAAGATTGCTTGAGCAATGGTCCTCTGAAAACTGGCCTTTACATTACCTGAAATTAATGGTCAGTTCCTTGGCTAATGTGCTAAATTTTCTGGACCAAGGCAAAAGTCATCTGTACCCTTACTCACCAGTCATTAACTGGAGTAATGATGGATTTTGTGAAAACATCATTGCTACCATGACAATAATTGGCACTTTTTGGAGATAGATGGCTTCTTTCATTTTTCCTGATTATTTATTTTAGGCTACTGATCAAGTGGTTACTTGGAAAAATTACTTGTTTTTAGCTCCATATTATCAAATGCCATTTATTAAGATATAAACACACAAACACACATATTTAAATTCTTATGTATAGGAAATGAGCAAAAACTATACTGACTGGATCTAGGATATAATTATTCCCTGTCTTTGTGTATTCCAAGGATATTTTCTGAGATGGTATGAAATCCTAACAGATATGTGGGATTTTATGTCCAGCATATGGATACTTGTACAAGAGGTGGTTGTATAACTACTTTCAAAGATGAATGTGTGTGTGTGAGATTGTTTTTGTAGGAAGCCAGATTGTGACACATAGCTTGGGAATAACATGAATCCTTTAAATAGTTTCTTATATTTTTGTTATTTAAAATCCAAAAGAAGGAAAAAGAAGTTGGTTTCTTATCTAGACTCCTGCTAATCAAAACCTCAAACAAATGTTCAATAATTAATATTGGAGATGATCTCTGTTTCGTTGATAGTCTCTTTAAGGATTTAACTTTGGTCACTGTTCAGCTTTTTCTTCTATCTCGTTTTCTTCTCTGACTTACTGAAGTTATTACTTACTTACTGGGGAAAATAAGAAATAAGTTACCAGTGTCCTCTTCAAAATCACTGTTTAATTTTTTTCCTTTTGTTTTCCTACTCAAATGATCAACTTGGTGATGAAGAATGATTCTTGAGCCAAATTTTAAATCTGAAGATGATCCTACTACCTTCATATCCTGTAAACTATTTTCATTCTCTTGAAGAGGCCACCTGGTGACTATTAATGAGAAAATTGGTTTGAGTAATAGTTGTTGTCAGTGACTATGGAGCAGACCAATGACAATTACCATTCTTTACTGGTAGTGTAGTATGTGCCAAAGCCCTTTATTAGGCATTTTACATATAATCTCCTTTAATTTTTATTACCCCCCACTAAGAGATAGGCATTATTACCTTATTTTTGCTTCTACATTTACTTACTTGATGAGCTTGGTCAAACTACTTATCTAGTCCTCAGTTTCTTAATTGCCAAAAGGGTAATTAAAATGCATATCTCACAGGATTTTTATAAGTGATGAAAATAAATAATGTTTCTAAAGCACACATAATGACTAAGTGGCGGTTGTTATGGCCCCAAATCACACAACTAGTTAGTGTCTGGGAATAGGCTACAAATGTAAACACATTTTTTTTTCAGAGAACTTATTAATTCACAATGGATGTTCCATAAAGGAGAATTTAGAGATAGTGCACTATGAGTATCCAGGAGCATAATAAGATGCATGAAGGCACGGCAATTTAAATTCATGGAGATTTTTAATAATTGATGAAGCAAATGTAATTATAATTAGATTGTGGGAGTAATGAAGGTAAATTTGGTTATATAAATGATTGTTTATATTCCTCTGCTTCTTATGTGATCAACTTTTTCCTTTTAGATGATGAAACAATGTCTCTCAATTTCTTTGTTTTGCTGGTATGCCTAACAGTACTAGGATATTAAGTGCTCATTAAATAATTATGATCAAGAGCTTTTAAAAGGGTCTCTCAGGACTACAGAAAGTCTGTTTCAGAGATGAATTAACATAACAGATGGAGACTACTATCCTTAGAAAGGCTCACTTATGAAATTGACCCTTCTCTGGTGCCTAAACTTGAATTTTGGGAGAATCTCCACTCAGAGTTGTAAAAAGTGGCTCACTGTGCCTAAACTATAAAGTGTGGTTTATGCTGAACCCCTGCTTTCTTTCTGAGAGTCTGGGGTTTTGGTACATGCCAGGCAGAGGGTGCCCACGTTATCAGCCCTCAATAAAAACCCTGGGCACTGAGGCTCTAATGAGTTTCCATGGTAGACAGCATTTCATATGTGCTGTCAGAATTAATTGCTAGACAAAGTAAGCACATACCGTGTGTGTTCATGGAGAGAGGACTCTTGGAAACTTGTCCCTTATTCCCTCTGGACAGGACCCTTAAGCCTTTTTCCTTTACTTATTTTGCTTTGTATCCTTTCACTGTAATAAATCATAGCTATGAGTATGACTGTATGCTGAGTCCTCTTAGAAAAATCAACAAAATTAGGGATGGTTTTAGGGAACCCCCCGCCAGCACATTCTGGTTCAGGAGTCACCAAGCTTTTTAAACTCGTCTACTCACATCAGCTTTAGGCAGTACATTCTGCATGCAATGACAAACTTCCAGAGCATAAGAAAAGGATAGAAGTAGAATGAGGTGAAATGGAATGGGGTGTGAGATAAAAAAGGCAAAGAACGTAAGGTATGAGGTGAAGAGGATAAATGGAGGCAGAAGAAAGGAGGTTATTAGTGTCTTCAAATGATTAAATGATTATCTCTTCCCCTTTCAGCTTGTTTCAGAACCAAGTGAGAAATAAGGCAAAGGTAGAATGTGGAAGCCAGATTACTATCTTTATTAATTATAATAGCTGTGTTTTACTTTATAAAGGCATAATTATTGACGTCCCAATGGGACTTCTTGCTATTAAAATTAGATAAATTTACCTATCCCATAAGATTACGTCTGGTTTCTTCTATTACCTCCTTCGGTTACTTTTATTGAGCTCCTCCTTATTAACACAAGGAAACAACAGTAACAGAGAAGCATTATTACTTAACATTAGAGACTATGGCAGACAGAAGGACCCATAATTATTCCAAATGTCCTCCAATTACTCAGCAAGATACAAGAGAGTTAGAATACATAAGTGTGGAAGGTCAATATTAGGAATTCACAAAGGTTAAGATCTCCTCTGTAAGAACAGATATATTCTTGAAATAGGTTTTTTTTTTTTTTTTTACAAAGAAAGCCAAGAGATTTCCAATCAGAAGTCGGGAATTCAAAGTCAATTTAGAGAAAAATCTATTAGCAAATTATAATATTAAAGAAAGAGGTGAGGTTTTGGTATAGGTGGACCAAATGGATGTTTTTTAAATATCCTGAGTATTTTGAAGTTATGCTGCTCATTTACAGTACTACTTGTGTGCTGTCAACCTTATTAGTGAGGTTGTAGGTTGAGCTGTTGTTCTAGATATCTCAAATAACAGTGCCTACAAATATCAGTCGAGACCAGAAAGGGTTGGGTTCATGATGTCAGGAACCCAGGTTCTTTCTGTCTTGTTCTACCTTCCCTAGGATATTGCCACCTACATGTGGTTGAAGATGGCTTATACCTTTACGTATATTCTTGCCAGTGGTAAACAAGTATAAATCCCCTAAATTTAAGAACATTGCCTGAAAGTTGTGGATTTTTTTTTTCTTGTATCGTATTGTGATCTTAGATGCTAAACTGTGAGAAAGTCTGGGATACATCTTTATCTCTCGCTCTCTCTTTTTTTTTTTTTTAATTTTCTGGGAAGCCATGTATTCTGCTTCTAAAAAAAGAGAGAGGGAGCCACTACTAGAGAAGGAGAGAATTATTACTGGAAGGTAACAAGTATTTATTCGTACATTCCATCCCTTTAGCCATCTAAATATCTGGGTTCACCATTTGAAGTCTTTACCATTCTAACACACTCATCCACTCTTCTGACAAAAAATCTCAGACTCTCATTTAGGACATCTAATTTTATATCTAAGCTCTGTTTATCACAATTCTGAGTGTAGTATAGTTTTTTCAATTATATTTGGAGGGCAGGAGTGAGACATTAGTCCCACTGTCCGTTCAATAGCTCTGTAGGTACAGAGCATTCATTCAGTTGATGTAGACTGCAGTTAGGTACAACATAATTCGGAAGTCACATCAGTAACTGCAGTTTACTTAACTGTGGCAGCTTCCCTGGCTGTGGCTGTTTTAATAATGCTGTGGAATCTTTCCTATATTAGCAACTCTGGATGATGGCAGCAATTGTGTGGTTCAGGAACTAGCAGATGTAAAAGGAACGTCCCAATTTCATCCCAATTATTAAAGATTCAGAAACTTCCCTGGAGTTCAGATTCTGTGTTCTGATTTTAGGAGTAATTTAGTAAAGCATAAACTGGCTTATTTCTTCCATCTTTATAATGATTTTGTAAGATATTTAACAATAATAACTCATTTCTTCTTAATCTAGCTAACAAACTCTGTTCTTGGAAACTGAACCTTTCTGACATGTTAGTAGAGCAATCTAAGAAATAAATCATTTTACTTTTTTGTTCATAGATGTGAGCAAAAGAGAAAATGCTCTCAGGCAATGTATAGTTTAGTAATTGATAGCTAGTACTTACAATTTGCCCACGTGCCAACTATTATTATATCATCATTTTCCAACATTAATTTATTTAACATCAACAGTCATTACCTATGTATTAGGAATGACTATACCTTGTTCTGTAGATGAGGAAACTGAGGTTTGGAGAAGTTAAGCAGATCCTGAGTATATAAAACTTGTATACAGTCCAGACAGCATTTGAAATTAGATAATCTGGCAGAACAATTATAGAATTAGAAAGACATTTATTAGAATGATCATCAAGCATATACCAAATAATTGCAATTCTGACAAAGGTGATGAAATACAAGATATTAAGAAAATGTAGAAACAAGTTGGAAAATGGGTATTGAATTACATTTTTTTTTTTTTTTTTTTGCAAAATCACTCTGACTGCTGAGTTGAAAATGACTTAAAGTGTGAGCATGTTCATATGTTTAGAGACCAGTTAGTTGAATAGTATGTAGTGAAACTGGAGGGGTCATGTTGCCAGCTACGGCAGTGTCAGTGAAAATGGAGAGAAGTACAAAAATGTGACTGATTTGTTTGGGAAGAATATCCGAGAAGCAGTGATGATTGATATAATATTGGAAATGAGAAGGAAAAGCTTGTGGAAGGTGATGTCCAGATTTCTGATTTGAGAAAGTAATTAGATTTTGTTGCTGTTTATTCTGTATTCATAAACTACAGTTAAGAGACACATCCTCTGGATATAGGAATGACAGAGTAAGTGTAAAGGAGTAGAATTGTACTAAGAATTTTGTCACTAATATCTCTGCCTTAAGAAATGCATGCTAAATTTTTCTGAGCAAATGTAGCATGTTAGTGAGCTCCATAATATTGATCAAAAAAGACTGATCTCTATTTCCCTGGAGACATACTAATCTTGTCTGGACTTAATCCATATGTCACCATTGCTTAAAATTTAAGACTAATCCTTTATTAAAAAATTTTAGTAACACTTTGTGAACTTGCTTTTTCATGGGGGGCTAGAATTCAGAATAGCTGCTTTGAACAACATTCTTTCTTAAAAATAGGTCCTGAACCACAGATTAAGTCAACAGGCCTAAGAAAGCACAAAGAAAAAAGTTTTAACTCTTCTCAGAATGTATAACTTATTCTCATAATTATTTGAACTATTTCAGATCACTCATAAGCCAATTAAAATAGGGTTAACTTTCTAATATACTTTAAATTAAGGCAGCAACTATATAAAACATGGTCTGAATTTAAAAAACAAATTAAGTTTTGAAACTTTACATACCAATGCTTTGCCATATTTTTCCATCAGTAAGTTCTGTGACTTAAAAGTGTTTGTTTATTTGACAAACTGCTTTTATTAGGTATTAACAGCTTAATTTTTCTGCTCTTTTATCAAATAACACATTAGTGTCCAACAGAATGTTAATGAACACAATGATATTTTAAATAGAATACTATAATAATATAATTTCAGCTAAAGCAAATAACGTTGATATTTTACTTAATGAACCACAGCCTTAATGAATGCAGCCTTATTAAGGATCTGCTGTTCTTTAAAATACTGTAAGTCAGGTGTAAGTCCTTAGTGTGCATATATGGTTCATTTTGATATACTGAGAAATAAGATTGAAATATTATTTCACTTCTTTAATGAAGAATTTGAGGTCTAATATCCAAAGATTCAGAAACTATTGATTTAGAGGAAAATGAGTCTTTTAGTTTAAAAAGCAGGAGAAATTTTATTTGAAAATTTCAGAAAAAAAGTGAATGGAGGGTTTAAGTTTTGTATGGCGTGTCTTGAAAAATCTCTTCTAAAGGAAAAGATCCACAAGGTTACCTGAAAATAATGAAACAGGAATTCAGCTTTGTATTGAGGTTGCGAGTTATCTAAATATTCCTCTTCAAGTCTTTGTCTGCTCAATCCCAGGTTGGTTACCAGTCTGGTACTAAGTATAAGGAATGCAGCCTAGAGTTACGCTCTCTTAAGCCCATGATTTGCTAATCATCATTGAGTTCCTTAAGGAGATGCTTCTTGCTCTCCTGGAAACACTTCCAGACATCCAAAGCCTCGGCCACCTCCAGTTTCTGGAGTATAATAGAAATGGCTGTGAACAGTGACAGCCACTCTGCACTGGGCACACTTGTGAGCATGTTGCAAAGCATTGCTTGCTTTGATCCTGATAATAACATTGTGTGATAAACTGTACTGTTATCCACATTTTATAAATAGCTTACAGAGCTTAAGTAACTACTTCCTCAGAAACACACAGCTAGTAAGAGGTAAGTAGAACCAGAATTTTCATCTAGATCTGTCAGACTCTGAAGTTGAGGCTCTTAATTACTATACAAACCCTGCTTTATAGCTTTCCTTTTTCTTGACTGGATAGTCACACTTACCTCTAATAATTGAGAGTTTCAACACAAGTTTCCATGTTTATAGGCAACTTGGATCTCTGATAATATTCCAGGATCTTTAAATTTCACTTGTTTCCTCAAAATAAATTATTTTAACTCCTCCTGCTTCCCTGAACTTCAGAATTATTGAAATGTTTAGCCCTTATATCAGAAAAAAATAAATGTGTGTGAGTGTGCATTCATGTGTATAAATATTGTCATTAGCACAGTCCAGTTATCAAGGAATTATTCCTTTCAACTCTCATCAAGAAATGACAATTCGGCATTGGTCCTTAACTGGTTTCTCTGAAACACTTTCCTAAAGCTGACAGTTTCCTTAAAACAAACCATTCACAATGGCTATTAGAAAATACAAATTATTACAACTTGCATTCACGTGTGGTTAAGAGAATCACGAGGAGTTTGTCTCAAATTCGGTGTTCAATACATATTTTAGAAAGAGAAATAAACTTTGAAGTACTTTATGTTCAGTTGTCAGTTTCCAGTGGTTCTGTTGTGAATCTATTGAAAGTTATTATTATCATTTATTTCTCATTAAAATCACTCAGACCACATCCTCTTTCATAATTTAAAAAAATACTAGCTGGGATGACTTAAGTTTTATGGAAGGTGACTTCAGATCACTTCATCTCTGTGCCCATAAATCTTCTTCAAGCAAATTTTAAGAACAAAAAGACATGGAATCATAGGTTTACAAAATGGCCTTTACATATCCTCTAGACAAGACAGACAGGAAGATGGAAGTGACTGTTTGACAGCAACACAAACTTTTATGGCAAACAGGCATAGAATTCTACTCCTTAAAGAAGTCTGGTAAAATTCCTGCCAAATAAATGCCTCTCAATATTTTGTGAACCCTCAGAGCTACAGAGTTACTGCAAAAGTTCTCTGATTCATATGATTCACCAAGAATCATCTATAGAGAGACTAAAATATGTCTTGCACATAAATATATTTCTGCCCCTTAAGTTTTTTTTAAACATGTTAATTTATTTTTTTCAAAATGTTCCTAAATTAATACTATATTTTAGCTAAAAGAAGATACTACCAACTCAAGATGCACTCTTATTTTTTGTACCTCTAGGAAAAGAAGAACATAGCCAATTATAATTTTATGATGCCATTGATTGAAAGATGCTTACTAATTTTAGAGCTGTTAAAATGAGAGAATAATGTCAATCTTAAAATAGGTAAAATACAGCAATCTATCATTTTCTTGTGCTATAGATATGATACATCTCTTAGTCTTTCTTCAACATCAAATACTTGGAACTACTAGATCACTTCACACTATATTGATTGACAGGATGTTGTTATGATAAACTGACTTCATAGGACCATGATGAAGATTATCTGAGCAAGTGCATATAAAGCTTGTAGAAGAGTTCATGGCACACAGTAAAAAGTCAACATTAGCTCTTATAATTAACACCACCACCAACCATCATTACCACATCTACCACCATAACTTCAAGGGAGATAAATTTCTATGAAAAAGGCAAAGATTAGCTATGGAATCTATTTTTTTATTTTCAAAATCCCCAATGCAATTACTTGGACAGCCAAGTAGGAGAAGCCTAGGATGAAAATAATGTGGCATCTACTTTTTTTGTTCTCTCAGTATTCATTGATAATCAAAAGGAGTTGAAAACTAAGAATGGACTTGTCATTCTCATACTTGAGCATTGGAAATATAACCTTGATTTACTTCCCTGTACATGGAAACACTCAACTCTTAAAATTTACCAGCTTGAAAATTTAAAGAAAAGTGTTACTAACTACTAGGCTTATAAGCTAAGGTCTGGAGAATTATACATGCAAATGAAATTCCTGAGTTAATTTTGGCTAACATTGGGGCATTACTTTTTAACTATTATTAGGAGTATGCCAAGCATTTTCATATGGAATTTTAACTAAACTTTTAAAAAATTAAGTTTAGGATTAAAATAGAGGATAAGTTTGTTTTCATTTTAAGCTATAAGTAAATTAGAAGGAAATAAGTTTGGACTGTTTAACATTCAGATGGAAGAAAGCAGAAAGTATCAACAGAAATAAAACAGTGACATTTAAGGATTTATATGTTCCAGGCAATATGTTTAACATTAATATATAGTATCTTTAATTGTCACAATTAAGTTTAAGAAACTTTAAGGAACTATTTATGTCTCCAAGATACAGCCAGGGACACAGGCTCAGACTGATGAACTCATTTGGCTATGATCACACAGCTAGTAATAGGAAGAGCCAGTGTTTGAAACCAGATCTCTCTGACTCCAGAGTTCTTTTCCTTAATCACTACACCAGATGATGTGTGCTTTCAGTTTACATTTTAAAAACAGGGGTTAAATCTCTCTTTGCTATTACTGGTTCTACTGTTTCTTTTTTGGAGAAGATCCTTTGATAATGCTCTTTCTATGGCAACCCACAGAGTCCCTATAGGCATAGCTCACATCAAGCCCTGTGTTTTCCTTTGGAAAATGTTATTCAACAAATACCAATTAATACATGATATATTGCATTGCATACCTGAGAGGTCTGCACAAGGAAGATGTAGGCACATAATTTAGGAATCTACCATCTTGTAAACATTAAAAGCACATGGGAATAAGGAGCCTTGCAAACTTATATAGATTCACTGAATGGAAGTACACATTTTATTCTCTGACATTTTTCTACTAGCATATATCACGCCATTCTAAAGTTGAATGGTCCATAATCTTTCTTGCCATCATAACAGGCAAATAGGAAAAATATATCTATTATCTCTGCTTCAGTATGGATTGTCCAGATTCTGGTCCTTTAGGGATCAATGCAATGCCCATATTGTCTGTCCTAACAATGCTTTGGACATCTGACAGTGTCATTGTTTCTTGTAGAGGAAGCTATATATTGACACCTCCCCACCCCCCCCCACCCCAAAAAGCCATCATTATAGTCCTGGAATTAATCAGAAATGTGATTAGAAAGAGTACATCTTCCTCCACAACTGTACCATTTTAAAGTAACTCAGAATTCGCATGTAGTGTGTGTGTGAATGAGAAGCAAAACTCTGGGCAGGCTAATGAAAATGGGTAAGTTGAGAAAGTCGGTGAAATGTTTGTGTTCTGTGCTATGTTCTTAATCTCATTTCACCTACAAGCTTAGTTTTTGATAAGAAAAAAAAAGATGCCAATTACAATTTCCTGGATCAATAATTCCCTGCTTACCTGCTAGTGGATGGGCAAATTGCATTTGACAGTTTTCTATAAAATATTTAATTTACTAATCTGCTTGTGATTTATAGGTAGAACAATAAAGTAATCAGTAGAATCAGGGAAATAGCACTTTGTGGGGTAGCTAGAATTTCTTTGTCAGAAATTGTTGAATCTTCAAGATTTGCTACATGGACTGTTAAATATCTGTTGTGTTCAAAATTTGCTCAGAATTGTCTTTTTTATGTCTTTCATAACTTGATAAAAAAAAAAAAAGATGCCCTCATAGCAGTGTGACTTCTCTCTAACACTTCGTTCCATTCTGATACTCTAGGCATGAGGTGTAGGGCATTTCATATTCTAAAAGGAAAACATATAATTTAGCAGCCAAACCATTCATTGGTGAAAAGGGATTTTATCCTTTGTTCAAACATATTATCACTATAATAAACACCTAACCTAGCTATTTTTCGAGACCTCTGGTTCAAGGAAAAGATTTAATGGGAGAAAAGGGATGGAGAAAATCAGCAATAGGTCAAAGGGGAAAGAAAAAAATGAGAAGAACCCATGTCAGAATACGAAAACCAAAGAACAAACAGTCACGCATGGATAAACAGGGAATGAGAAGATAACATCACAAATTTTAGAGCATACTCGCTTGCATAGAATTGCTAGTTATGCCACATACTTGCTAGTTATATGACCTTGGACAAATTATTTCATCTTATTGCAAAATGCTTGTGATAATACTTGTTTGTTTTTATGTCATTGTGAGAATTAATGGCATTTTATATAAAACACTTAAACTGATGCCTGGCACAAAATTACTACACAATGAGCAGGAACTCTCTATATCTCTCTCTCTAGGAAAAAAAAAAAAAAGCATGAGATTTGCAGTGAGAATTGGGGAGGGGTGTAGATTGCCAGATACTGCTGTCTCAGATATCATTCAGGGTCAGCTACACCAGATGCTGCTAACCCCTCCTTAATCAGTCTTTAATTTTGTGTTAATGTTGCTGCATTTACATATTTAGAAACCAAGCAGGAGAATGGTCTGACCCACTGCTCAACATCCACATGCACCATGCCTGAGATGTCTCCATCAGAGCTGATTCCATGTACATATTTATCTGAGCACATGCAGTTCTGTGGCATTTCATTCTACCTGGACTTCCTGGGGGCTGATTTAAGGTGCACATATCAATCAGAGCCTAATCAAGCTCAAAGCCTGCGGCTTCTCAGGGGATGAGACAAGCGACCATTGAGATCAGTTCAATCAAGGTGGCCCTTAGGTTCAAAGGCCCCCACCTGAAATAAATCTGAAGAGTGCCTTTTAAATTCAATGAGCACTGATGAAGCAGCTGCACATAGGGAGATCCTGACTATACAGTATAAATACATCCATCCCAGAGCAGCAATAAATAACACTCTTTGGTTTTTATGTATAATGAACACTGAGTGGCAGCTAGTAGCTTGGCTGAATTTTAACAACACATTCTAAGGCTACTTTTGTGTATCTTATCATCAGAATAAAAGAATATAAAATGATGAGCCTATATACTATGGTATGTGCAATCCTGCACACATAGTGTGTGTGTGTGTGTGTGTGTGTGAAAACATATATTTTGTTTATTAATTTACTTTATTCTACATAGGACTATTAAATGCAACTTTAATTTTAGAAAAAACATTGGGAATTACAATAGTTCAGAGTCCTTTGGCTCTCGTTATTTTAAGGTGAGGTTTCCCTGCAATAGATGGATAAGAAGGTGAACTGAAATTGATTCATTTTCCTTATCCTGTGGGACCAGCTGATAGGTCCAGAAGCTTAGCAGGCAAAAATGGCTCCTCAGACAAACGTATTTTTTTGAAGTCAACAGATAATCTTGATGCTTGGATATGCTGGTATGAGTTGAAGTCTGTTGGGTGAGAATTCTCTGCTACATCCTTATGGGCCCTTATCATTTCATGTCTTCTTGTCTATGTAAAATAGAAATAATTTTCCCTTATATATATTTTTTGGAGAGGTACATTGATTCCATAAAAATAATGCAGTTTTAGGTTCAGTCTGTTTCCCATGGAATTCCTCACATTTCTTCCCAAGCAAGGTCACTTGCTTGCTTTTTGTGACACATTTGAATTAACGATATATTTAATCACTAATAACAGCTTCTCATTTAGAAAACTCAATTGACAGATATAATAACTCAATGTACATATGCACTTTTCCTATGACTCTTCACATAAGCTTAGTGTCTGGCAATTTGACAGTTATTTTCATTTTAGTAGACAGTCATTACCTTCAGAAATCCTCAGAAAATACAACTGTGTCCCAAGTGACTATAAGAGTATTCACTTATTATTGCCTCATAGACATTGCAAATAATGTGTTGTTAAAGATGAAACAATGCAGAGCTTCAGAAAGTCTCACATTTCTGTCCAAACAGGCAACTAAAATGTAAATTTTAGAACTTAGCCATGCAAGAAAAAAAAGGAAAAAAATGAGTAGGAACTCCTATTAAGGTAAGTGTATATCTAAATACAAAGTAATTTCTCTAATCAAAAGTTCAAATAAGAGCAGAGAATCAGTGGTTTCTATTTTCCTTTAGCCTTAATTGGAGATGGTGATTATTTCCTAGAAACTTTGAGTGCAAGGTATTATAACAGAAAAAAGTATGGTGTTTGGTTTGACATCCAGTGCCTATCATTTCAGCGCTGTGTAACTTTGCATTAATCACTTATCCTATGTCTTCCTCAGTTTCTCCTGCTAGAAGAAAAGAGTAGAGATAGCTGAATTATGTCCCTTAGAAAATGTCTTGACAGTACTGTTTATAAATACTTCAGAGTAGCATTTACAGACATGAACTCACTCTTAAAATTAACTTCTGGAATCATTTTGGATATGAGATTAACAAAACAGAAAGTTATAGTTATAAACTAAACAGCAAATGTCACTGTGACTTTTATTATGAGTTTAATTTTGTGAGGATATGATGATGATTATCGAAGTGATGATTAGGTCAATACGTTGAAAGCAAATGGACAAAAACCCAATCCCATTTGTGGATAGTGGGGACAGAGTGACCCTCTCAATATCTCTAGAACATTGAATAGAGGTAGAAATTGCTTTTTTAGTCACCTATGTCTGAGCTCCCTCACCATCTTTGTTCAATTTAAGAACAGCTCACTGATAGAGATGTAGCATCTCTTTCCTAAACTTATATATCCGCATAGTACATTGTACCTTTTTGCCCTTGTATTTCACACAAACCATCCACATAAGTCCTTTTTTTTTTTGTATAACAGACATTCCTGAAGATTTTTAAAATTTACCATGAGCGAACAATTTAGCAACACAATTTAAAATTGAATATTAAACATGCCTATTTCTTCAAATTCTTATTTCTCCCCAAACTCTGGATTTTCGTGTCTATGATTGGCCACTCTCTTTTTTGTCTTGCTGGGCAATAGTACCCTTTCCAGGAAATATGTGATGAGTCTCCTAACGACTCCAAACAACTTCTCTCACTACATTATACAAAGCAATCTGACCCTCCTCAGAGGCTATGGTAAGTCTCAGTTACAAGACTGTATCTACATATCCAAAATGTAGTTGGAAAAAATGAATTGAGAGAGATAATTTATGGTCAAACATATGGGCCTTTTAGACAGTGGTAAAGATGCTGGATTTTATTTTTGGCAAATTGAGAAGCTACTAGGGGGTTTTAAATAAGGAGACAGAAATGATCCCTAACATATATTTTAGAAGTATCTCCTTGTATGACAAGTGAATTGACTATGAGAAAAAATAGTGGAAGCAAGCAAACAAATTAGGAAGTTATTACAATCATGCAGGCAAGATATAATGATGGTTTGTACAAAAATTATTAGTAGTAATAGAGGTGGTGAGAAATGGTCAGGTTTTAGAAATATGTTGAGAACACAACCTGCAATATTTTTTATGGACCATAGATAGCATATGAGGGATAAAAAAGCTTTTTCAAGTTTATTGGCTTCATGTACTTGAAAAAGAAATATGCCAATAGCTTAAATGGGCACTGCTGTAGGAAGGCAAGATAAAGCCATGGGTGAATTAAGAGTTTTAAGACATATTGAGTTTCAAATGTGTTTTAGATATCCTAATAGAGATGTTGAGAAGGAAGTTATCAATGTTGAGAAAGAACTTGAATCTATTCCTTTACGTTCAAGGAATAGATTTAGACTGAAATTTAATGGCGGTAATCATAATAATATCGATGCTATTTACAGCCACAAGCTTGGATGAGGCCATCTATGGAAATCAGTGTAGAGACAGCAGAGTGGAGTTCCTCAAAATAACCCTAGGGCATCTCGATGTTTGGAGATCAGGAGAAGAAGGTAGGATGCTGGGATGTAGCAGCAAATATGTAGGAGAACCAGGAGAGAAGTCAAGTAGAGAAGTCAAGAAAGTGATTCAAGAAGATATGACTGACTGAATGATTCAGAGGCTGCCAAAAGGTTTGGTAAGATGATAACCAAGATTAAACTAGCGAGTTGGTAACCCTGAGAAGAGCAAGACCAGTAAAATGGCAGAGCTAAAACCTGATTACAGTGCATGTAAAAGAGAGTGTAGAGGAACCAAGGGCAGGCAATGCATAGAGAGAACTGTTTGAAGGAGTTCTGCTATACAGAGGAAAGAAATGTGATTGATGATGACTAAAAGGGGGTGAGGAATTATGAGAGTTTTTTTGAAGTATTTTTGGTAGAACATATAGCATATTGATGATAGTTCAGAAGAGAGTGAAACTTTGCTTTTGTAACTAAAAAAGGTCGATTGCAGGAAAGAAGTCCTGGAATAATGTCGTTTATGTTAATGCACGTAAAATCAAAAAGAAAAATGAAAGAAAAAAAAAAGGCCCATCTTAGAAGTTTAATAAAGGCTGGCTCTTATTATCTAGGAACTGGCACATATTATTTATTCACATTCTAATAAACTTTTCACAGCAATATTTTTTATTGGAAATTGAAGTCATCGAAAATAATGTTCAGGAAACTTGTAAGAGACATTGGCAATTGTCACTCTTGCCTTCCCTCTTGGTATTAATTCTCTCAAGGGGGAAATGAAGAGAGAACAGCCTGGGGCAAAGTGATTCTTGAGCCTAAACACATCTTGAAAACTGGCTTCCTCAAGGCTTCATTGAAAATTGGTGGTGGTGAGAGGAGTTGGGGGAAGACTCAGATCCTGGAGCACTCACATAATTTTCTTCTCTAGAGCCAGACCTGGATCTCCACGACAATTGTCCGTTTCAGGAACTGGCCTCTTTTATAAGTGTTTTGTTTGTTGGTTTAATTTGTAGACAACCATGCCTGAAATAAGCTTAACCTGCTAGGTACTGAGCTTGAAATCATGCTACTCCATAATGAAGGTCATTGCCGATGGACAAGCAGAGAGTTGGTTGTTAAGCTGCAGAATTTTCAAGGACTTTCTATGAACTCCAGACTGGTATTTCAGGAAGTCAGAAAGGACTTAGAATGGCCTATTTCCCCTGTTCTTTCTGGCAATTTGCTCTAAGTGTTGATTATTTTGTCAAGCCTTTGGAGCTCAACGTGCTGACTATAATATCTGCAGCCTCTGATGGACTGTGGTTAGGGCAGTAAATGTTAGAAATGAAAAGTCTTGTTTATTTAAGAAAGAGTTGAAAGTGAAACAGGTTCTTCTCTGCTTTGGGGAAGACTGAGTAAATGCTAATGGAAAGTAATTAGGAGTCTATTTTAATATGAAAAATCAAATGCTGATAATCTCAAATGCACAGAATGGCAATGAAAATGATTTCATTATAGAATAAGGAGAAGCTTTGAAATAAAGCAATCTCTGTTTATATTTTATTCAGGAATTTAAAAAGAATCACACGTAAAGTGTAAATCTATCATCCTTTATGCATCTGTATTTAGCAAATGTATTGGTTCTCAAAGAAGGAAGGTTTTACTTATTAGCACTTTAAAATTCTTGATCATGTGAATTTTTTTTTTAATATGAATAACATTTTTAAGAGATTGGACTGAGGACAAAGAAGATCCCCACAATTTGTTACAAAGCTTGTGACAGCTGATCTGAAATGTTCTAGGAATATTTTAAACATTCATTTATTTTAAAGCTATGTACAAAATACTACATTTTAAAATAATATCAATCTAAGGGGACAGTTATTTACATATCCTGTAAAACTTTAATTCCCAAAACAATGCAAGATACCGTGGGTCTCATTTATTATGAACATGTATATTGGAGGCAGGACTATTTAATTCCATTTAATAAATGTTCTTAAGCCCCTTATTATATGTTCAATATTATACCAGGTAGGCCTTAAGGCATAATGAGAGTAGAAGGAAAAATTTGGGGAGGATTATAAAATAAATATGATGTAATTCATCATATTTATTTAAAGATCCAGAAGCTGACAATCTATTCTTGGACAGCTAAAGATATTCATCATAGAACTAAAGACCAACAATTCTATAATCAGAGTACCTAACAAAAACAATAACAATCCTGATAAAAATTATTAGAGCAGTTTAAATATGATTTACTTCTATTCAGTAAATGCTACAGGAAATATAGGACTTTATGTTTCACGCTGGGCATGCAGAAAGGTGAGGATTCTTTGACATACAAGGAATGAAATACAATGAAACGTCGAGGCTGTAACGTTATGCAGACTGAGGAGAAAGGCACAATGAGCCCTGCTAAGCCAGAGAACTAAGCCAAGAAGAAGCATGAAGAATGAACAGGTCTCCTCAACACTACTCTGTTCCTCTATACCTTGCTGCATTCAGCTGTGCCAATGTGCTCTGGAATACATGCTAATGCCAAGGAAAATCACGTGTGAATCAACACTACTTTTTCCTTATATGTTATCATTTCCTATTTATCAAGCACAAACAGGCTACTTTACATTTCAAAGATATACAGTGTTCATTGTATCATAACAGATGGTATACAGGAATTTAGTGAAGGCTTAATAGGTGAGAGGGATTTTGTCCTAAGCCAGAAGAATGGAGTTTGAATAAATAGAATAGATTAATCTCATATGTCAAGAGCTAATGATATTATTCAAAGCTAAACTACAGCATTGTCAATATGCATATCAAGAATTATGTGACAATATGTTAAGTTCCTATCTGGGTAAATTGGTAAAGAAATAAAAGAATTTAGGTGGCTAGAGCAACTGAGAATTATGAATCACCTCTTTTTCCTCCAGAGCATTCCTTAGGGATATAGAAGAAGCATAGAATTTGAAAATTAGACCCAATTGGGTATAAATAAGAGATCTGTTCTTTTTATATCTGTGATATTGAATGTCATCTTTGATTGCCCGCTTTACTCACTACCCATATCCCCTCATGTATATCAATCAACTAAAATAACAAGTTCCTGTCTAAATTACAATAAAAAACTATGCCAACTCCAAATTCACTAAAAGTGGCTGTTTAATTGGGCTTTTCTGTAGATAAATTATGTTTTATGTTGCTGTTCTATACTCATTTGACAAAGTCGCTCTAAGCACATTCTATCTGAGAAGCCATTTAGTTTAAATCCTTTATTTTACAGATTAGAAAATATCCCAATTAAAACAATAAGTAGAAAAATACACAATAGTCAAAATTATCTATTAGAAAGTAAAGAAGAGACACTCAATTGATTAAATTTAATTGATGATTTGATACTAGATTGTTGGTTATAAATTAAAACCACAGGTTACTCTGGCCTTTGGACTAGAAATGACACAGAGAAACTGTGCCATTTTTAATCAGCAATGTTGGCATTTTAGGCTAGTGTGGTGCTTTGGGAAATAGTTACATTTGAGTATCCTCCAGAAATATTGCTGGACATTTGGCAGTTTAAAAATCCTTTGACTTACTTGCTAAGGAAGCAGTAAAAATCACATTCCTTGAGGACCCCCTTTTCTGAATGTCTTCTGTCTGACAGGGAGTAATTTTTATGCTTTCCTTTCAATCTCTTACCTTCTCTCCCATGATGCTATAGGTTGTCCTGTGAATGTTTATCAATTTGAATTAATATCTCCTCTGTATAGAATTGTCATATTATTCACCTCAAAATAGATAAGAAATAATTAGCTAGTCTTTCTTTTCCAGTCAAGTCAGTGTGAAGGAGTAGGTAACTGGAGGGGAATGATAGGCGTGTGCCTAAAGATCCCAAAGCCAAGGAGTATCAAAAAAAAAAAAAAAAAAAAAAAAAAAGCAAAGAAAAAGATGTGACTCAGACCTATGATTCAAAACTGGATTAGCAACTCAAACTTGTCATCACACATTTTTGTCTGATGAGTATTCTAAACTTTACTAATGAATAGTTCCAGCCACTCTAATATATGACTCAATGAACAGTGCAAATGACTTAACATGACAATTAAGTTCTATAACTCCCTAACACTGGGCTTACTGAAGCATTTCCCATTCCAAGAGACAAGTGGAAATTATTGTGCTAAAACCATTTCAGTTAAAAAACACTGATTTTTTTTAGTTGAAATTATTAAGACTGTGAAGACTTTAACATTTAGAGAAAAAATAAAGCACAAAAAAAGAGACAATTTAGCTCCTTTTAAAATCACTTCAATACGGACTTTTACTGTACTCAATAATGGCTATATTTTCATTTAATACTTTTATATTTTTGCTTTTCTTTTTTACTACAGACCAGTGAAAAGTTAGTCACCACCTCTCACCATTTCTAAGATTGGCATTTGGGAACATGAGATGAGATTGTTTTCCTTTAATAATTTAAGGTGTATAACATGTTTAACTCCCGAAAATTTATCTAGATTTACAACAAATATGGATTAAAATGAATCTTATAAATACGAAAGGGAAGAGGGATCATTAAAGCAAAGTGATGGACTAGATAATATTAGATGCCTTAAAGAAATGAGCAAAAAAGTAGGGCGCTCGATTTGGCTTTACTGTCTTTGGCATCAAGTTTCTTTATGTAAATGGCCAGTTTGGATTAAAAAAAAAAAAAGTGTGACTTTAACTGAGGAGAGTTAGAGGTTTTTTGCTGTTTTTTTCCCCCCTTGGACTTGAATTCAATCAAAATTTAGCCATGAGTTCTTATGTGAAGAACTCTTACTTTTTTTATAGTTTTCCAGAATTTTGAGCAACGCTTTTTAAATAGAACATTCTTACAATTCAGAGAGGGAGTAATATTTCTTCTGACATCTCCCTATTCTTCTTTACACCCTTTTAATCATTGTATACCCTGTAGTAGGTAGGGTGGGTACAGGGGACGAAGACTGGGTTCTCAGGAACAATGTTTTGTCCATGTGTATGTGCTTTCTGATAATATTGCCCCATCGAAGATCATCAGACCCTAGAGGATTTAAATAGAGTAGTGTTAGAGATAGGGATTGAGTGGTCTAAGTGATTACGATGTCCTCTGTCTCTATGAAATCTGATAATTTTCTTAAAAATAAACTTTTGTGAGATATAAATATTTGATAATCATGTAAATTTAACTCACCCATTTTTGTTTGCCCTTGATACATTATACTGGGTGCTAGAGCAAGCTATGCTATTGGCCTAAGGTGAAGAAAGAGAAGACATATTCAGTAATGAAGAGGCCAGTGGTTAGAATTAATAAAAAGAACAAGTGGAATTTAATGACGAGCCCTGGGCAGACGAGAGTATTAAAACTGGAAAAACTAACTCTCTGCTGCATCTATTGGTAGAGTGAAGACCATTCTCAGCAATCAGACTGTCGACATTCTAGAAAATGTGGCTATCACTCTGAAGAGATGCACAGTTATTGTGAAGGGCCTAGAGGTACCCTGTGGAGGGACTTGAATCACATCAGTGTAGGACTCAGTCTTCTTGGAAAGAAAAAGAAGAGATTCCGGGTTGACAAATGGTGAGGAAATAGAAAGAAACTGGCTACTGTTCACACAATCTGTGGTTATACTCCGACCATCGTCGAGGTGTGACACTGGGCTTTTGTTACAAGATGAGGTCTGTGTATGCTCACTTCCCCATCAATGACATTTTTCAGGAGAATGGTTGTCTTGTTGAAATCCAAAATTTCTTGGATGAAAAATACATCTGCAAGTTTTGGAAGAGGTCAAGCGTTACTCGTTCAGTATCTCAAGCCTAGAAAGATGAGTTAATTCTTGAAGAAAATGATGTTAAACTTGAAGTAAATTCAATTGCTTTGATTCAATAAGCCACAACCATTAAAAACAAGGATATCAGAAAGTTTCGAGATGATATCTACATTTCTGAAAAAAGAACAGTTCAGCAGGTTGATGAATAAGATGCAAGTTGTCCAGCTTTAGAAACTTCAAGATGTCACTGATTCTCATGCTAATTTGTAATATTTTAAAGATCCAATAAAAGCTGTGTTTTGGTTTGGGGAAAATTAAAAAAATAAATAAAAAAGCTTTTTTTGTGCAAAAAGCAAAGGGAGAGTCACAGAATTACAGCATCTCAAAGCCAGGTACCAGAAAAGAAAAAACAGAAGAATGGAATTCAGACAATCTCTGAAAAGCATGGTTTAGAAAGGCATTACAGGGTTCTTTTAGAAATTAAATGTAAAACAAAACAGCCCATTAGAATATCATTGACTTTTTTTTTCTGCCTTGAGTCTCTTAGAGGTGCTGGGTTCCAGATGTGCCATTTAATAATCTTAATTTTTCATGATAGAAATAGTTGAGTAAAGCATGTGATTTCTATGGCAATTTATAAGTCAGAGGAAAAGTGGAATTGCCTTTGTTCCATTTCTACACAAGTGGAAATCAGTTTTGGTAAGATTAATAAAAAATGCATAAAAACTTAATATTGTATTCATTGTTTATTTCTTTGAAGTTCAAAAATGCAAAGAAGTACAGCCAATGGAGGATGATCTAGATCAGTGAAATCATCATTTCCATGTTAAAAGTCCCAAGGGATCTTTATGAAGCTGAACAATAGAGCTTTTCGAACTGAGGACAGATTTTTTTTCAAGAGCTTATGAAAACGTGGTCTAAAAGGTCAAGAGGTATGATATTATGCAGGAGGCTGGAGATCTTTTTTAATGAAAAGAAGAATCTCAGAGATTTCAGTTCAGTCAGCTGAGAGAAGCTCTGCAATGTAAATTTCTTATAAATTCCCAGAGTTTGTGAAACGTGGGTAGTCAAAAGTATCACACTCCGAGAGACATCTTCATAGAGAAGATAATAGCCTTAAATTAGTCTGGAGGTAATTCTTTGATTGCAGACCTCTCAGTAACTAGAAACTATAGAATTTGTTTGAAGAACCACCATCTACTGAGTTGTACTTTAGTTGGTATTTTTCATATGTGTGTGTGTGTGTGTGTGTGTGTGTGTGTGTGTGTGTGTGTGTGTGTAAATGGACCTGACTACAACTGTTCCTAGAATGGAATAGTGTATCCAATTTAAAGATGAGTACACTTAAGCTGAGAGAAGGGATGTAAAATTTTCATGGCCACAGAATTATTAAGTCATAAAACTGTGATTTGAAATTATTCACAGCTGTTTTCTAGCACTGTATTCTCTCCCTCAGCACTCTGATGCCTCCCAGAATTTCTCCCTGATAGTAGTTGCTAATATTAGCGCATTTGGCATTATTACCAGAGGAGATGGCAATGATGGACTTATAAAGTACCATTTACCCACAAATCAATGAAGCTTTCCTCCATATCTCATCTGATGAGTTAATGCTGTTTTTATGAGTCATTGATAAATTCTATTTTGTTTATTAAACAAAAGTTTATTGATTATCTACTATGCATCAAATATTGTTATAGATACTCAGCAGACCAGCAAGAGAATACCCATGTTTTCTGGAACATTCTACAGTGTACATCTAGCCACTCTGTCCTTAAATGCCACCATCCGGATAACTGGATTCCTAATCTTAGTGCCTTGGATACTACACAAAGCCACACAGGAGTTATGCTAATGCCCAGCAAGGAGCATATTCCTCCTTTAGCAAATAATACAGAAATTCTGTTACTTCTAAGTACAAAATTCATCTTAAATCTGTATACTTCTTTTTAGCCTTACCTCCACTTGTTCTAAGACACCATGACCTCTCATCTGAATTAATACAATAACATCCTATCACATATTCTCTCTGATTTTATTTTCACTTCTATCCAGCCCATTTCTAATATAGTACTATACTGAGTTAGCTGAGTTAACTTTTCAAAGCCTAAATTTCCTCTGGGTGTGTCACTACTTCAGTGGATTCCCATTGCTCAAAGCGTACAAAATAAGTCAAAGTACAAAGTTGAGAGTGGGAGGTATTGCATAAGAGATCTATCGATAAAATGCTTTAGAGATCAGAAGGGGTGAAAGAACTCTCCAGAGGATGGGGGTTAGCTTTATGACTTGACCTCAAAGGACAAAAAAACTCAGAAAACAAAGATGGATATATCTCAAGTAGAAGGACACCGTGAGAAAAATATACAAGGAAAGAAGTCTGAGTAAGTTTGATTTTTCTGGAACATAAGAGTTCAAGGGGAATAGTAAAAAGTATAAAAAGATGCATATCAGCATTAATCATACACAGTCCTGACAAACATTACAATGAATTAGATTGTAATTCTCTGATTAATAAGGGGTCATTGACATTTTGAGCAAGGGGGCAGGGGTTAGCAAAGTTCTACTAAAAGGAGAAAAATCTGGGTAATGTTAATTAAAAAATATTTTTTCATTGAAATAATTCACATCCTATAATATTCACCATTTTAATATGTATAGTTTGGTGAGTTTTTAGTGTATTCACAACCACCATCACTATGTAATTCCAGAACATTTCATCACCCCGAAAAGAAGCCCCGCACCCATTAGGCTGTCACTCCCCATTACTCCCTTCTGCCCACCTCCTGACAAATGTTAATCCACTTTCTGTCCCTATAGAGTTGCCTATCCTGGCAACTCCATATCAATGTAATTGTATAATATGTGATTTTTTTGTGGCTGGTTTCTTTCACTTACTATAATATTTTCAAAGTTTATCCATGACATGTCATGTACCAGAACTTTATTGCTTTTCATGACTAATATTCTACTGTATAGATATAGTACATTGAAATTATCTATTCCTCAGTTGATGGACATTTGTTTTTTTTCTACATTTTGTCTCTTACAAATAATGTAGCTATAAACATACAAGTCTGTATGAGCACATACTTTCAGTTCTCTTGGACATATCCCTAGGAGCATACCATGGACACTATGTAGAAGAAAGATGACTCCCATCCAAAACTCGGTTTGCCTATAAGGATTGATGATACCACATACATACCAAGAAGATATGAAGAGTTTTATTATAATGTGGCTTTCTGGGGAGAGAAGGGAAGATTCCCAAGATGGTCCAAAAATTGCTTAAGAGAGAAAGAAAAGGAGATTGGTCTGGGCTGTACATTGTTAGGGAGTGAAGCCAGAGTGATGGTTCCCACACAAGGGAAAGAGGCTGAGTAGTTTGAAACTCCAAACATGGCCCAAAGAAGGAATAACTAGGCTTTCTTATAAGTTTGCCCAGATGTGGACAAGAGGTGAGACTTAAAAGCTGTCAGCAGTCAAACTTTAATAAGTGAAGTTAGACTATTTATTACAGAGTAGCGTTTCTGAGTAATATGGTAATTCTATGTTTAGCTTTTTGAGGAACTGTCAAATTATTTTCTAGAGTGGCTGTATCATTTTATATTACCAATAGCAATGTAGGGAAGTTACCATTTCTCCACATCCCCTCCAAAACAGCAGTTCTATTGTCTGTTTGTTGTCATCGTCATCCTCCTCCTCTTCCTAATGGTATTGAATCTCATTGTGATTTCGATTTGATTTTTTAATGACAATAATGTTGAACATCTTTATATGTATTATCGGCCTTTTGCATACCTTCTTTGAAGAAATGTCTATTCAGGGCCATTGCCAATTTTTAAACTGGGTTATTTGTCTTTTTATTGTTGAGTGGTAAGAGTTCTTTACATATTCTGAATATGAGATCCTTACCAGATATATGTATTGCAAATATTTTCTCCTGTTCTGTGAGTTGCCACTTCACTTTCTTTGTAATGTCCTTTGATGGATGCAAAAAGAAGTTTTAGATGTTAGTAAAGTCCAATTTATTTATTTTTCTGGTGGTTGCTTTTGGTTTTATAACCAAAAAGCCATTGCTTAACCTAAGATCACTAAGATTTACACTTGTGTTTTAGTCTAAGAATTTTGACTATGGTATTTGCTCCTATGCTTTGGTCTTTTATACATTTTCAGTTGTTTTTCATATGTGGTTTGAGTTAGGGGGTGCAGATTTATCATTTTCTCTGTGGGTCTCCAACACCTGAGCGATCTTGGTATTTACAAGGATTATATCATCAATTTGCAAATATTCTCATTTGTGATAGTCCCTATAAACCTAGACTATAACTAATTCCTTAAAATTTGCCAAATGAAAATCACTTATAAAGAGTTACTTAGTTTGTTTTTGTATCCAAGAATTGTCACATTCTTAAAGTACTTGTCTTTCTCTACAGTACAGTCATAAAGATGAGTAATTGGCTTTGCTTTCTAAGCCACTTTTACCACGAAACTGAGTTTGTCATTTCATGAGAATTACTGATCACAACAGTAACCAGCAGAGAAAAACCACCTACACTGAAGTGATTCTGGGTGTTTGGCTAGCCTCACTCTCAGCTAGCCAATTCATTGATGCACAGTGATCAGTGTCAAAATGTGCACAGTTTAAATTCTTGTTAAAATAAAATTAGAAATAACTATAGGCCAGGGATCTATAAAGTTGTTCTGGAATGCTCCAGAGCATGACTGTTCTACCCACAATTGCCATCGTGTTTTGAATAGGAGTGATTTCTTTAATTTTCTTTCCTCATTGTTTGAAATCAGTAGAGTTGGTCACATAGCACATACAGTCTCTGAGGAAGTGTTTCTTTTTTGTATTCCTTCTGGGACCCAAGAATACAGTCGGAAAGCATAATAAATGTTCCTGTAATTTATTAGTTCTGTGATTTAGGCTACTTAGTCCTACCATGTCTGTGCCCTGATCTGTAGAAAAAGGCAATAACACTTTCCTCGTAGAGTGGTCACGAAGAGGAAAGAACAGGAACCATGATGCAAAGCACCCAGTCGAATACTTGACACTCAAAACACGTTAGCTAGTCTTACAATCATATTGTTGCAAGGATAATACATAATTCTTATTTGCATTTTCAAGGACAAGTTAACCATGAAAACTTTTTGAAATGAAGATGTTAACCAAAAATATAGGCAGATTGAATGTTTATGCGAATAAAGCAAAACTAGTTTCTCCACTCTTTTTATTTATTTTTTTCCTATTGATTATCTCTCTGGTCTTTAGATCTTAGGAGTCAGGATGAAAACTCAAACACACATATAGTCCTGTAAATTTTGTATTTGTTACTTCTTTCAAACAAAAACAGTGGCTAAAAATTGACGGGTTTTATGAGTTTTGTATGTACTTAAATTTTTTTTTTAAATTTACCAATTGGGAAGTTGCATTATTCCTTAGAGGAGAAGACACCCACAAGATACACCTTGAATCACCCTCATCAAGGGCTCACTTCTCACTGAGCTAGGAAAATACTTTCCAGATGGAAATTAGCACCCTACAACAGCTGAACTTTCTCTGCGTTATGCAGAGGTTGCTTATCTCGTCCAGACCAGACAGGAAATATTTTGGCCCCTGACATTACTTAGATGTTTGGTTATTCCCACCAAAGCTATATGAACTCATCATTAGCCTTCTCATTGATCTGACACCAAGGGAGCACCTATCTTTACTTGAAGTCAACAGGAAGTCCTAGAAAAAAAAGGAACATTTGGACATGACAGATTTAAGGCAGCAGCGTCAACCCGTCCTCTGTCTCCATGGTCTGGATTACTCTATCCATTCAGTAGCAAATGTCGAGTAGTGATTATCTTTCTACTAACTTGCTTTCAAATGCTAGGAGTTTATAAATATTCTCATAGGAGTGAAACAGCTTGGGGGAATGTAAATGAAAGCAAAAGGAAAGAGTGGGTTTCTTCTGATGCCAACCATTAACTATATCACATGAGCTTGCCATTTAACCATTGAAATTGCCTCAGTCTCCTCACTGACTAAATTAAGAAAGTCAACTAGAAATCTTGTAAGATCTCATTCAACTCTAAATTCTGTATGTGAGTAATTAAGGAGAAATGTCCTTTGTCTTAGCATAAAACTTCTTAGATCAAATGACATCAGTGTACAGTCTTGGCCGGTAAGTAGCAACTAAAAAAAAAAAAATCACTGATGAGTAATGATTTTCAAGAAATGCTCATTGAAATTGATGACAGGAAGCATCTAACTAAAGTTCAAGATAAATAAATGTTAATGAACTATTAAGAAGAACCAAAGTTACAAATTCAAGAGAGAACACTAGGCTTCAGGTGGTCTGCCTGGCTTATCCCCCATACTGAAATGCCTCTATAGCTTTTCTGGTTGAACTACAGTGGAAATATTCCAGGAGAGACTTGGATTAAAACCACTACACCCAACCACACTAAATAATATGAAATTTAAAGGGAATTTAAATGTCTTTTAGTACATGGATAAATTAATTTCAGTGGGAGGGATCTCAAAAACAGTTTTTCTTTACCAATGTATCAGATAATTACATTCTAAGTAATTTGTTATAAAATTGGTAAATGTTTACTCTTCTCTGAACTTC
>CM053510.1:12991773-13023544 GCA_028627145.1 Eidolon dupreanum
AATTTAAGCAAGAAAATTTGCTTACAATCATATATGATGATAGAAAACTGAGTCTGCTATTCAAAAGGCTTTCCCAAGGGGCTAATGGCTTAGCTATTCAATCTATGTCTTCTTGGTGTTAGTGGTGGTGTTTGATGGTAAGAAAGAAGTAGTGATTGTCACTTGAATATGTTCTATGACTTTGGTTGGAGATTTATACAGTGTTTTTGGTATCATGAAAAGCTTCCTCCTGCAATTTTGTCTGGGCTTTAGATACAATGAAAGAAGGGCAGCCCCTAAGGGGTATCATTGAGGGTTAAGATATGAGCGTGAACATGATCAAATGCAGTATTTCAGAAGCCTTGAGGGTTCCTTTTGAGGTTGATTGCCCTGAATGCCTCTCCTATTTTCTCCCTTAGGTTTAATATTTTAACTTCGTTCTTTTGAGGAATAGCTGCATGCCTAGCACAGCTTGGCATGCAAAAATAATAAATTGAAAATTTGTAAAAAGTATGTGCCATTGTTTTCTGCACGACTCTCCTTTTTAACTACTGTATTTCCCATATTTTAAATTAACAATGTTAACAGCTATTTATTACAAAAATTAATTATTCATATTTTTACAGCCTTTTTATATAGGGCTATTTTAAAAGACTCATGAGCATTGAGTTGCAAAGAATATGTACCAAGTTATATATCTTGATGTCATTTCCTTTATATGCTTTTATTCCTCCTTCCAGGACCCCAGATTTTCTTCTTAGCTTGGCAAATTCCTACTTGTCCTCAAGAATATGTCTTTCAGGAACCTATTTTATTCCTTTCTTCTTACCAAGTTTAGGTTGTTTGGTCCTCCTCTGTGTTTCCAGAGCACCCTATCCACACTTACACCATTTATTCTTTTTTTTTTCTTATTCACTCACATATTCTTTTTACAAACATATGTTGAATGTTTATATAATTACCTAAAATATTATATGCCGAAATTACCTGTTTACAATAGTCTCCCTTACTGTATTATAAGCATTGTAAATATAGAGATCAGGTCTGATTCATCTTCTAATCCCCAGGTACCAAATCAATTCTAGAGACAGTAGATGCTTAATAAATATTTGTTGTACTGAGTCACTGATAGAATCTTTGGGGTAGTCTTGTCAAGGCTAGTCTAATTACGGACCAAGGTACTCTGTGTTACTGATAAATCATTTGATCATTATGATTTGTAAATATAGTTATATTCAAAATTGTCTTCTGTGCTTTCTCTGAATAGAAAACATACTTACCACAGAAAATTAAAGCTAAAAATGGTAGCAGCCTAAATGAAAATGCTGAAGTCAGTGGTCACAAACCTGTTGCTGTTGAGAAATACACTCCTTAGAATAGAGTTTGCTGGACTGTTTGATAGGCCCACACAGTGTTTTAAAGGACATAAACGTAAGCAGATATTATGCTCACATAAGCGTACAGCAGCTTACCGTCAACTGCCTTATAGCCTGCCTCTGCTAAATGTATATTCCTATGGGTATTCAAGTTGGAGATCTCTGTTATATGGTTTACAAAAGTGCTACCACATGTAAAACTTGCTGCTTTGTCAGCAGATCTTCTCAATTTTGGTGTAATTTGGGTTTGGGCAACATCATACTACCAAAAATAGGCTTTTGCGTCAATTTTCAAAATCATTTCCCAGTTAATATCTCTTTAAAATAAAAGAACTAGATCAATGGTAAAATATATCTTAGCAGTATTTATCTCATAATCCCATACCTACACACAAACACATATACATGAATGCATAAAAATATATACGTGTGATGCTGATTCTCATAAATTGATTGTTATAAATTTCATAATCTTGTGTCGACCTCAAATCTTCTTTATTTATATCAGCAGAGGATCCTCTTAATTTCATAATATAAATCAATTTATATGAAATGAGCATATTTTAGTTTAAAGCATCAAATAATATGTAAGTACACATGGAGAAAAACATTCCAAGCAGAAGGTAAAACATGAACAAAGATTCAGAACGCTAAAATAATTTGGCCCATTAGCAACTAGGATCTGGAAAGAGGCTGGATGATTTAAGGTCCTATTAAAACTACTTTGAAAGGCATTTTGAAGAGTTTGGACTTGTCTCTATTGCGTAGCTATCTTAGTGTGTGTTTTAAATACTAAACATAGTTTGTTTTAGAAGGGGATATAACACTTTGGAAGATAAATTAGAGTGAGACTGAAGTTGAGACAAGTGAGAGGAATTACAGTAATACTAGGGGTGGGATTGGCTGTAAAAACAGAACAAATAGACTCAATTTGAGAAACCTCTTTTGTAGATGAAATGGGGGTGGGGAATATAGATATAAAGCATTTTTTCAAAAGTATCTTTCAAAAGAAAAAATTCAAAAGTTTGGCCCCATCTCTTTACACATGCCTGTAAAATTTTTAAAAAACATAATTCGATTACTATTTAGTTATTTGAATATGCTGAAGTTAGATAAAAGTTTGGTTAGAATCTGTTTAAATATTTATATTTCCGTCGCAAGGTATAATTTATTTAGAAAAGAGATGTCTCCCATTTTGAAGATTGGCATTCCTGAGGGATTACGTTTGGTTAAAATTATTTGAATTAGTTATATCAACATATAACATCTCTTTTGTACTAGGTGCAGCTTTAGATCTTAGGCATATGGCAATGATTAGGAAAATTTCCTTCCCCCACGCAGCCTATTTTTTAAATATAGATTTTCATTATTAACTTCTAATATGTTTTCTTGGGTTTTAAATTAATACTTTAATCTTATATGCTGTAAATAAAGAATATCAGTGCAGTAGTACTTGGATGTAAGGGCAGCACTAAACAAAACTAAATAATTCCAAACTGTTTCAACCCACTCTCAAAAGCATTTGTGAATGAATAATAAAAAGCCCAATGTCTAGGTTATTAAAAGGACAGTCATGAAAACCCCATAGCCCTCAACATTATGACAACTGAGTTATCAATATTTCAATTAATCGTACAGAGCTTGACTAATTTAAATTTTATGCTACCTTTCAGAAATTAATTTTTTTCCTGTGATTGTCTATATTAATAAAATTGTTTTCCTTGGAACAAGTTCTAATAAAAAAATAAGCTAATTCATATTAAGTATTTGGAGAATGGTGGTATCTATGGTCATTGTGAGCCCATAAAAGAACTGAGCATTAAAATGATTATGATTCAATTCTTTCTAACCTTATTCTTTGTTTGGTGACCTTATTAGTTATCTGTATGGTAGGATAGACATGTGAGTGCATTATTTCATAACCTTTGGATTGTGTTTTAATTAGCATTTTAATTGCTCATCAGAGTAATTGAAGACAGTCAGAAAATGGAGCATTTGCTAATCCCTTTGGTACCAGTCAATGATAAGTTTTCTCAAGGTCAAGTTCCTTCTGGTAGTACTAATGGAAGGTTGCATTATGTTTTGAGCTCCTGACATCTGATAGTACTGGGACTGGCATCTTTGAGAGTAAGAGATTATTATTTTTTCTCTTCTATTCTGAGTCTTGGTCTAAAAAGGGGTGAGGGGTGGCTATTACTTTAAAATGAAAAAAATAGGAGACATATGGAATATTACCTGTGATCAAGTTTAAGTCACATTAGTGTAGACCTTTGCTACCTTGGTTGAGACTTGTACTTGTTTGATTAATACTGGGATGTTTGTGTGCAAGAGAGGTATTTGACATGATTTATTCATTTTTCAGAAAACACAGACCAAGTGCATTCCATATTATAAACAGTAGGCTGGCAATAAGCAAGATAAAGTTTCTAATTATCAAAGGAAAAGAGTAATTGTTTTCCTTATTTTATAGACTAAACAGGGCATTGCCTGCCCTTCCCACCAAAGGGGAGTATTAGCAAATGGAAGGTGCATCTGCCAAATGGATCATAGGAGGTAAGGCAGGGTAGTGCAATGGCTAAGTTCTTAGCCTCTGGCAGAGGGCTGCTGAGCTGTAAATCCCATGATTGCCATCCACTTGATGATATATGATCTCTCTGTGCTGTTTCCTCCATGATGTCCCAGAGATAAAGAGAGATGTCTCAGAAGACCATTGTGAGGATTAAGTACATTAATATTTGTAAAGGGTTTAGCACCATCTCTGTAACATTCCAATAATTTATTTTATTTTATTGTTTTGACAATGAACACAAGATTAGCCCAGCTTGACACCCATGGCACGAAGATCAAGATTTCATGGCAAAATTTGTGTTGCTTTTAAAAAGTAAACCTCCTTCCTTTAGTCCTGAAAATATGACCCAGATCATTCTTGCTGATTTGAGCTGCTTTACTAGGATGTGAAAATGTTCTTATATCATTCATATACCTGTGCTTGCCTTCTGGCTTATGTGTCAGTACATCTCTATGTAGAGCTTTCAGGAAACCAATATGCCAGCATCCAGATTTACATAGTAAATAAATTAGGGCCTTGTTCACCTTTCAGGAAGAACTATTTACTTCATCAAAGAAGGTTGATGAAAAAGATGGTCTCAACAAAATACCATGGTAATTAAAGAATTGATCCAACTCAACTGGAAAAAGGTATAAATTCCTTGACCAATTTTTTTACATCAATTCAAGTTAAACATTTAGCAGAGTAATGGGAGAACTGATAAATGGCCAGTCACTTTGGCTGAATAGCAGATCTGATTCAGAGGCAATAGAGTAATATTCCTGCATCTTTAATTTTTCTTTTAATTCCAATTTTTCTTTCTGCTCATCAGTCCACCAAACTCCTTTCCTACATGCAGCCATAAAAATATGTACAATATTTTTCATTATGGACAATTAATAGTCTTTTAATACCATGTTAAGTGTGACTTAAAGTGTCTTTAGAAAAATTTACTATTTTTTTTATTTATATGTGTAATCTGAATTAAGTCTGCTTGCAATGTAAACATAATTTTAAAATATTCCTCTGGCTCTCTTCTCTAGCATTATCACTGTCCCTAAGTTCCTGATGTCTAGAAATTCTGGAGTTGCTCTACTTAGAATTTTATTCTGTTGAGTTGATAAAATGCGTATGGGATTATTTTCCAGCATACACCATTTCAGTTTTATACCTTCATTTAGTGTTCAACTTTTGTAATTTAAAGATAGCACTTTTCACCTCAATGAGTTCTTTTACCTTGGGCGTGATTTTAGGAGATATTACTACCCTTCTTTCTTGTTTGTTCAAGTTTCCTTTATATTTTCACTTATTCTTTTATTATCTATCTTAATATATTACTTTTGGGTGAGTGTCACTGGAGCTAACCCTCACCCAAAGAGAATTTATGACTATCCATGCCTTCTGTAGTTTAGCATTTTCCGCAAAATTGGCAAAAGAGTAATGTCCTCATTTTGAGACATTTACAGCTTCTAAAATCTGTTTTCCTGGGTCATCAAGTTGATGATGGGGAAAGAGTTGCATTTCTGTTTTTAAAAATCAGAATAGAACAACTCTATAGTTGCTTTGTTAAAGTAGTATCATCTCCTCTGAACCTTTGAAATGTCCATTATTTTAGAGCAAAGCCAGACCAGCATGGCTATTGATGGATTATACACACATGAAACACATTTTGTCTTGTGATGGAAAGAGGATATGTATTATTATACCTGGAGTTTTTTTTTTTTTCTTGATACTAGCAAATGGCCTAATGACCTGATATAGGTCAAATTCATATAACGACGCACCATTTATGACCTGACAAGTGCCTTGAAATAGAGCCCAAAGAGCATTATAACTTCTTTAGAGCCCCTGGAATACTCAGTAAAGCTAGCTCAAAGTTCTGGACAAAAGACAATGGTCATTGCTTACCTGTGATCCAGGTATTTCCAGGGAACTTGTAATTTCCCTCAAATTGGAGGTTGACATTGCTCTAAGGATAACAACCTAAGACTCTCAGCACCTAATGTTAAAAAATGTTCATTTCAGTATGCAGCTTCTGTATGTTCAAGTTGTATATACATATATATATTTTGTGTATGTATTTAGAAAGATGAAATGACTTCAGTTCAGTTATGCGTATACTAATAAAATTCTAAGCTCATAAAATAAGTTAGCACAGTCCTCAGGAAGGCATTCCTGTGGAGAGCTAAAATAACATACATTGAATATTGATTCAGTCCACGTGGGTTGTCTAAGCATATAACTGTGTGCTACCACCATGAGGATATATAAAAGAAAAAGTTGATTTTCTGTCAAACTTTTCAATGGAAAGTACTGATAAAAGCAAGCCTTTATGAAAGAACACATGGAATTTTGGTATAAAAGATTGTATGTTCCTGAAATGGTTGTGAATTTGTCATAGAATTGAATACACAGAAGGAAGAGAGAGCATGACATCTTTATGTAGAAGGGTGTGTGGAAGGGACCTTTTCTGAAAGAATACTCCTTCCTGAGGTCACTCACCTAGAAACAAACAGATTCTGTATCTTAGGCAGAAAGCAAGGCCTTTAAAGAATAGCCCTTGGCATGTACAATGTAAAAATCTTAGTTTCTTTATCTGAATCACATTGTATCTTCATGTCTAAAAGAGTACCTGCTGGGTGTATCTTGAGACAGACTTAAAATATCTGGAGCAGTAGTCATAGGGTAACCTTGATTAATAGGATAGATCACTTGAGATGTTGTATATCACTCTCTATCAACTGATTAACAACAAGCCTTAAACTCTTGTATCCCTTTTGAGTTTGGTAAAGTCTTTGAAATATTCCACTCTGCCTCAGCATTGTTAAGGGGGATTAGAGTTAGTTTTGGTGGTTTGTTTTTCTTTTTGTTAACATTATAACTACAGAGAAAAATAACACTTTAGAACTAGAATGGAGATGGCAGTGGCAGTTGAAGTAAGAGAATCTCAACAGTCACGATTTCTAATTTTTTGGAGATTTTCTTTCTAGAAATAAAAGCTGAAGATTATGAATTAAATTTTCTTAATCACACACACACAAATACACAATGGGGAACACAAAAAATAATGGGTCCGGACTTCACAGCTTACAATTTATTGTTAAGAACAAAAGGCAAATAAATAAGTCAACAGATATTTAATTATAAATTGAAATAAATGCTACAAAGGAAAAGTTTAGAGAGCAATGCAAATCAGCCTAATTTATTTTAGAGGATCAAGGAATTATTCTCAGAGAAAATGGCATTTCAACTGAGCCTTGACAGATGAGTAGGATTTTAACAAGGCAGAGAATAGAGGAAAGAATGTAAACAACCTGTACGAAGGATCTCAGGTGGGAAAGATGCAGTTCATTTGAATAACTGAAGAAAGCCCATGTGGCTGGGGAGTTGCCAACTAAACGAAGAGCATCTTGAGTTGGAGTGAGGCAGATAGGCAGGTATATTCGTTCTCTGTGGCTGCCATAACAAGTAACTACAAACTGGGTGGCTTAAAATAATAGAAATTTATTCTCTCCTACTGGAGACTGGAACTCTGAAACTAAGATGTTGGTTGGGCAACACTTTCTCTGCTCGCTGCTTATAGTCCTTGGCAATCCTTCCACTTCCTTGACTTGCGGCTACAGAACTCCAGTCTCTGCCTTGTCTTCCCTCTGTGTGTCTTCATATGATGGTCTCTCTGTGTATTTCTATATCTTTTCTCTTATAAAGACACCAGTCACACTGAATTAAGGAACCAGTCTGCTTCAGTATGGCATCATTTTAATATACAACTTAATTACATATGCAAAGACCCTGTTTCCAAATAAGACCATGTTGACAGGTACTGGGGGTCATTGCTTCAGCATTTTTTTGAGGGTGCATCCTCAGGGTCTGCTGAAGAGTGTTGTTTTATTCCATGGCAAGCCATTGGAATGGTTTAAGCAGAGGGCTGGTAGGTTCTGATTTATTTTAGACTATATAATTCCATTTTATATGACATTTATATGACAAAGGGCAAAACTATAGGGGCAAAAGTTAGTTCGGTACTTGCCAGGGGATAAAGGTCAGGGTTGGAGATCTATTACAGAGGGACTCTGGAAAATTTGGGAAACAGACAGAAATAGTCTATATCTGAATTGTGATATGTTTGTCAGCATTTATGGATGTGTACAGCCGAAAGGTCAAATTTTACTCTATGTAAATGACACCTCAATATCAAACCATGAGAAGGGACTCCGATCAGACCCTTCCCTGGTAGTCTAGTTGAGACAAGATTGTGGCTTAGCTTAGGGTGGCGATATGCAGTCCACCGCACTGCTCTGCATACTGCTATCTTTGGAATCAGTTATTAATTTGTCAGCCCCTTCCCATTGTGATTAGCTTGCTGAAAATAGCTTTTGGTTGCAAAGGAAGTGAAAGAAAGAGGTTCAGAACCTGAGGCACCTGCCAGAAGAGGGCCAATGTGAAGGTCAGGATGCTGTAGTGTCAATAGACAAGAAAACAGGAATCATTCATAACGATTAAGGAGAAAGAAAACAAAGATGCCTAAGAAGGAAAGTAGCTGACTGAAAGATCTCACTGTTCTCTGTCTGTCTGTCTGTCGGGGTGCGTAGAGGAGAAACTGAAGACCTTGGGGAGGAGAGATATACTCTTTCCCTCTCTGAAGAGGTTGCCAAGAAGTAGCTGCAGAAACCTACACTTCCACAGCTGTGCTTTGCAACTTAAGTTCTCCAAGAAAGACTTTAGTGCCGACCTAGATGTGTTTCATTGATGATAAGAAAAACATTTATAAAAACAAGGAACTCTGGAAAAAGTGAATATATGTCTTTTTTTTTTCTTTATCACAGTCACTTCTGTTATTGGTGCATTTTATTTGGGACAAGAAAATGTTTTTTAACTTTGTTTTTATTAAATAACAATTATTCTCCCCCCCCCCCCACTTACAGTCCTGTTAATAGGAGAAATAATCAATTAACATGCTTTTAGAGTATTTTACCACCATTGGTCCATAGACTATAATCTAATAAATCTTACTAGAGACAGTGTTGAACCTGTGGAATGAAATATTGTTTTGAAGGAGATTTTATTAAAAGAATACATACTATAAATACATTAAAAGTCACACTATCTCCATACCTGACAGTAAAAACTCAGTTTAATTCCAGCCCCATGAAGTAATAGTTACGTGATCTTATACAAATTAGTATAACTCTCTTAGATGTCCCACTCTGTAATTTCTCCTATGTAATATATACATATATTATCTACTTAATACATTTTGGTATTAGAACTATTCTATATAGAGTACTTTATAAGGTCTGACACTTATTTTTCACGTCATGAATTCTTACTCCCCTTTTATCTTATCTTTTTTCTGTCTCTCCAAAATAGAGTGTAAGAACCATGAAAAAGTCTGTTTTATTTACTACTGTAACCTCAATGCCTAGATCAGTGCTGATAGGTGACAATAAATAATTGTTCAGTTAATAAACAAATGAACAAATGTTTATTAGTAATAATACTATTTCTTCCCTTGGTCAGCAGTAAGTTAACAAAGTGTCACTTTTCTTAGCAACATAATTTCCTAACTGTTCCTCAGATACAATTAAAGTCTTCACCTTAGGTCCAATGAAAATTGGATCAAAACTCTTGTCCTTGCCCAATCAAGTAAAAGTAACAGAAATCCTGGTTATCGATAGCCAGGAAGAGGGAGCAAAGCCTAGGAGATCATCCTGACCCACATATTTGTTTAGCTTTTTTACTTTAGACATCGCCTGAACCTCCAAAATATAGAGGTATTCATGAATAATGGAATGGGAACATGAGAAAGAACTTTATTTTTTTACTCTTGTTCACCATAAGAAGCAAGTGTTCTCAATGTAAGGAAGAGTGAAAGGCTCTCTTGATTTTGAATTCTGGCTCAGATATCAACTGATCCTGCCCCTGAAGCAAAAAAAAAAAAAAAAAAAAAAAAAAAAATAGACAGCTTTATTCATTCATTCCTTTGATGGGTCTAATCTAAAAAAATTCTCTAAGTTGTGTGTTCGTCATTGCTGAAAATCCTTTCTGTTGCTTTAAACATGGCCATGCTTTATTGGCATGTTTAATTACACAGCACCTAATGATGCTGTTGCCGGAGAATTTTAAGGTCAAGGGTCTCCTCTGGAAGAAAGTCAATTCAGGGGACACCACATGTACTTCTGGTAATTCGCTCATTCTTGAAAGAGCTGAGTGAGCTCTTAAAGAGAAGCTATGGGTTTAACCCTCTGATTCTCCAGGCTGAAAAGCTCTCTGTGTGTTCATTCATCATAATTCGAGTGAATAGACAGAGCGTGGCCTCAGCATCCTGGAGCTGAGTTGGCATGCATCTCCTAGGATCCAGCACTAGGACAACACTCTAATATTCCTCCCAAGCATCGTGTTGTGAAAAGGACTACATACTTATTTGTAGCAAGATTACAAATAGGAAGACATCTGTTCACAGCAATATTTTTCATTTGTGGTTGGGAAAGTAAGTGAGTCCAGGTCTGCTCCGCATTCCTTTGCTTTTCTTTCCTAGTAGTCACACAGAATATGTGATATGCTAATTTAGAAATACATTTATTTTTTACCTATTCTCATAAGCACTCCTGCTAGTGGGGCTTTTTTTCTCTAGTTGAGCCACTTTTGAGACATCTATTCTGTTTTTCAGAAAACATCATATTCACTCTTGCCTAAAGTGATTTGAGATAAAGAAATGTGTGAAGCCCTTGTATGATTTTTTCCTTATTTTTCAGGAGAAACTTTCCTGAGGTAATTGATATGAGTTAATGGTTTCTTTTTTCTTTACTAAGACATATGTGTGTCATTTTTTTAGATCTCTTTTCTTTTTATGCAAATAATTTTTTATCTACTGCTTCCCCTCCTCTCTTTGAAAATGTAGATTGTGTCGGCTAGAGATTCTTGAATTTTTTAAGAGAGAAAGAGACTCACATCCCTAGTTCCATTTGATTGGAACCACTCTAAGGGGATGCTCCAGGAGAAGGAAAAGTGTGCAAGGTTTTAATCTTATTATCTTCAGTTTCCTGCCTTTTCCTGGTGTAGAAATATTGATAGGACTATTCTGACTCAGTGCCCCCTGTGCATTTTCAAAGCTAAATTAGGAAACCCACTGAAAATAGTGAAGTGGATACAATAAGTGACTAGATCTTAAAAATAAATGCAGGGACTCAGTTAAAAGTTCAATAGCTCAATTGCTAGTGCCTGGACAGTTTGCTTGCTGACTGGCTGGAATTCCACTGAGTAGTTAGTCCTACAGAGTTCCTGGCCCCCACAGGAACTGTGAGACTCTGTACCTACAAAACACTTTCACCTGCATTGTTTTACTTGATCTCAAAACTATTCTGTGAGTTATGCATTATTTTCAAGTGAAAAGTTGAAGCTTTGGGAGATTCATGATCCACGAAAGTGACTTAACCTGCAAATAGTGAAGCCTAGATTGGAACCTAGGCTTTGTGGCTCTATAATTAGTGTCTATTATGTCACAGGGGGCACTGAGTCCATTTATAGCACATGTCCAGTTTTTCTGACATGTTAGAAATATACCCAACTCTACAATATTTCTGTAATAACTAGATCCTCATCCTAAGAGAGATTAACAGCAATTCTTGATTTCTGTTTCTTGAGATAGCAAATTTTTACATGTGTTTAACTGCTAGTGTAAATCACAGCAATAAAAACTAAAATGAGATCAAGTTTACAGAATAGTTTATACTAGACCGAAGGACCCAACCAGCAACAGAAAACTTGAACAATTAACATTCATATTTTCCTGACCATTATCAAAAGGTATACTACATTCAGCTCTGAAGAAAGCCTAATATTGTAGTTTTAGATAAACTTTAAAAATTAACATTTTGATGAACAAAGACCTTAACTTGTAACACATAAATTTTTGTGAAATAGTGGTGATGATGGTAATGGTGATGATGGTGATAACAATATCAATAACGAATATGTCATATACCTTGTTATACAGTTTTCAAGTCACTTGCAATCATTTTCTTTGGTTGTATACCTATGTATTAGAACAGATGGGTATTCTGTTTATAGCATATACCAGTACAATTTCTGTGCCAAATCACTCACTCAAGCCAGTAGCAACCAGAGAGAGGACAAAATACTGGACTATTAATTGTTTATTTTATGTTATTTCCATGATATCATTCCTTCCTTCCAGCTCCAATATCTTTGGTTCTCCCATCTGATAAAGTAGGAGTATCCAAGACTCATTTAGGAACTTTTTCTTTCATTCCCAAGAGTCAGTGTGCTCCTGTATTTACAATATGTTCATGTGCTCTCTATGAGGTGGTGGTGGCATTCATAACCACAGCCATGTGCTGACAGCAATGGGAAGTGGGCTTAACATTCTCGGTGGTGGAATAAACTCTTAACGAAGCTACCACCCTTTGTCTCTTTTCAGATCTCTCTCAATAATATGATTTTGCATGCCTTCTTTAACAACATAGTCTTAACAAGAATCTGGCCAAATTAGTGCTTTAAAAAGTTGTTAAGCACCTTTTGAAGAACTTGTCAGACAAAGCATTGTTTCCCAGCCTGCTCTCTCTGGCTACATTCTTTGTTGCCAAACCAACTCCACTTTTTTTTTTTTACTCTATTTACACAGAATTACCCAAGGGCTTTGCCTATGTTCAGCATTCTCAGGTCAGTTTTTGAATGCCTGGTGCATTTTCATTACTGAAGTGCTGAATGCTAGGAAGCTTAAAATAAAAGAACTGTATTACTTCACAGATCTGGAGGCTGGAGGTTCAAAATCAAGGTGTCATCATGGCCATGCTGACTCTGACAGTGCTGGGGGGAAATCCTTTGCCATTTTCATCTTCTGCTGTTGACTGACAATCCTTGGCATTCCTTGGCTTGTCAAGGCAACACTCTTGTTACATGGCTGTCTTCTCTCTGTGTGTCTTCACAGCATCTTCTCTCTTTGCATGTCTATTTCTGGGTCGAAAATTCTCCAATTTGTATTGGATTAGGGCCCACTGTAATGATACCGTTTTAACTTGATTCCTTTTTTTAAGACCCTTCCCCCCCCCCACAAAATAAGGTCATATTTTGAGGTACTAGGGATTAGAACTTTCTTTTTTGGAGAGGCACAATTTAAACTATAACAGGGATAAACTGGAGAGTTCACACCACCTGTAAAAGGGTGACTGTTATTCAGTGCTGGCCAGTTGTTTTAATTTCAAACCTTATTTCTTAAGAGAAACTGGAAAGCTGAATATTTTATGGAAAGTATCTGCCAGTTATTTACCTTGTTTTGTGGTAACTAAACTAAGCATGTACTAAGGGCTGATTGAGTCTTCTGTAAGCCCAATAATCTCTGATTGCTCTACACTGTCAATTTATGTATGAGAATTGTGGACCCAGTGGGCTATACAATTCACCTGTAGCTGAAAATGAATGAGAGATCTGCAGGACTCATGTGTGAGTGAGTGCAGGGACTAGGATGGAAGCAATATGAACTGCAAATTCTAAAAATTCAGCATAGCAAAGGAGCTCTTGGTAAATTCACTCTTACTAGATTGCTGTGTGTTTGCAATAAGTTTTCTATGCACTTCAAAGCAAGAGTTGAGGTCAGAGAGACAGGCAGGGTCCAGTTAATGTAGGGCTTTGTAGATCAGTTAAAGAGGACCTCATTCTAAATGTGATGGAATGATATTAGAGGATTCTGGGTAAAGAGTGGCTTATATATAAAAGCATCATTCTACCTACTGTGTGCAGTATGGGTTATTGGGAAAACAAAGTGCAAGAAAGACATATAAAGCAAACATCTCAGGAAGAAGTTAATGGCTTGAAGTGCTATCCCTGGAAAGAGACCAAGGTAGCCAATTTATAAGTGAGTTTTGGAAGTTGAGACAATAGAAATTGCCCATTGAATGGAAATGAAGTATTCGAGAAGGATAAGATAGAGATTCAGACTAACTAACTAGATTTGCATTGTTGTTAATTATTAGAATGAGAAAGTCATGGGAGTAGGGATATTGAGTGTTCTGGTGCCATGTTAAGATGGTACAAATCTAGAGTTCAGTGAAGAGATCAAGAGTGTATATCTGTATTTCAAAGTCATCAACATACAGATGGGACTGATAAATTGTTTTTAAACAAAATGGAGACCTGGTTAAACAATGTACTACAGTTTGTTTTTTTTTTAAAAAAACAACCTATTTTGAAAGCTCTTCATTACAGTATCTTTATTATACATTATTTATTTAATGACACAATGGATTTCCATGTTTTCTACTGACAATCATTTATCTGGTTGCAGTGGTCATCTTTGTACATATATCTTTGCACGCATTTGGGTATTTATCTATAAGAGAAATTCCTAGAAGTGGGATTACTGTATTTAGGCATATGTGCATTTAAAATATTGATAGATATTGCCAAGTACTCCCAACGACAATATATAAGAATGTCTGTTTCCTCACACCCTTGCCAGATTTCATAATCTTTGCCAAACTGATAGCTTAAAAAAAGAAGTATTTTTTGTTATTTAATTTGCATTTCACAGAATAATTAGTGAGGTTGAGCATCTCTCCATATGGTTTTAAGCTACTTGAATCTTTTTTTTTCCCTGTGAACCAAACTGCCTGTTTTATTCTTTGTCTATTTTTCCTTTGAGCTGTTGTTTCTTCTGGATTTTTTTTTCTTTACCTGTTGTACATAGTATTGAACTTCAGTATTTTTGACAGAAGAATGTTTGAAGCATGTTTGTTTTGCAATAGAAATTTATGACTTAAATGATCATAGTCATATATTCAGAATGACAACACTAGAGATGAAGTTGTGGAAGTGGTAGGAGTTAATATATTACAATTCTCTTTCTGCTGTGGATTTGCTGGGTGCCATGGGGACAATCATTTAATCATGTGCCTTAGTTTCCTCCCTGTAAACTGAAAATCACAATCTCTGTCTTACCTTCAAGAATTTATTTAGGAGGGAATCTATGAATAAATATAATAACTTATTTTTGGATTTTAAATACTTTCAACATAGGAATTTATGCACACAAGGTAGATTCAATAATATATTGAATATACAACATTGCAAAATACTAAGAATTTCCCGAGTGGCATGTAATCTTTAAAGTATCTTCTTTCCCTGTTCTTTCTTTTTGTCCTCCTTTTCTTCTTTCTACTTTTTTTTTTTGTTATATGTGACAATATTTCTAGTTGCCCATATTCAAGTAGTGAACTGCAATACAAAGCAACTAGATAAATTTATAAACTTATAAAGAAAAAATAAATGCTTAGTGATCACTAGAAGGTCTGCCCTCTTTCTTTTTTATAACATCTACTTGATAGTTAAACATGCTAATGATGTAGGCTAACAAACTGGGTAGTCACCAATAAAACTGAATAGAAAAGAATGTGTTTCCAACTCTCCATGAAGTTATCAAACCATGTAGTGGAGAGAACGATGGCCTGACAGCAGATCTGAGGGCCAGCTCAGGTTCTCTTACTAACTGACTTTACAGCACTGAGTGATGACTGTGCCATCTTATAAAAGTAATAGCAGTTACTTGTTTTAAAACTTAATCTATCAGAAGAATGTGGCTGTTTCAATGAGCAACAAAAATAAATAAATTTAAAAGTGTTATTTTAAATGGCAGAATCGGTCATAGCCTCATTGTCCGTGAAAACAAAGTCAGCCACCACCACCTTAAAGCATCTTTGTGAAACACATTTTGAAGACCCTTAATCTGAATTATCTTTTCTTAATTTCTTGTTAAAAATTAAGTTTTGTCACTGGTAGTTACAAATGCTGTTAGGACAAAAAGAAGGAGAGTGGGAGGGAGGAAGGAAGGAAAAAAAGGAAATGAAGAAAAAGATTTCATTGTCTAGTCCTTACCCTAAAGGGATGAGCAAATATTATCAAAAATGTTTTCTCTCTGACATCACACCAGATGATGTGTTCATATGATGCTCAAGTTAAACGATTAAATCCAGACAACACAGCAGGGGAAGATACATGTCAGCCAGATTCCTGGCACTCATCTTGAAAAGACTCTTCTTATTTGACTGATTCTACAACCCTGAATTCTGTAGAAAATCAGCTTTACCAATATTACTAAAAACTGATTACCCTGACATTTTCTCTACATATTCTATTCACCTTTTAGCATCTATGATTTTTAGGATTGCATGGTTAAAACAGTATAGCGGTGTGAAACTCTAGGGCCACGACATTCATACATCTGATTATCTGTTCAATTTTGTCAAGAAACACACTGAGTATTTACACTGAACACTGAGGTTTTGCATTCATTCAATCGCTCATTGTTTACCTACAATATGTCAACTCTTGTGCTTTGTAGTTCACGGTGATATGAGAATGAATAAGCCATGGTCCTTCCTCTAAATGAATGTGCTGTTAAGAAAAGAGATAGATAAATATGTAATTTTTCACATTTGAAGTGATCAATCTAATATGTTAGATGTTGGTGGCTTTATCATTGTTTTTACCTATTTCAAGAATTAATGGACGTTAATAAGAGTCTTAACCCTTTCACATATGTCTCTGGCATGTGAGTGGGCAGAGGATAAAAGGAGCATTTTGCTAATAATGATCAGATATTTCCTACCAAACAACAAAAGATAGATAGCCTTGTTACAGCAAAGATTCAGGAAAGATGGAGGAGGGCACAGCATGATGAGAACTAGCAGCAGATAAAGGTGCCGTTAAGCTTTGTATCAGTAATATTTTGGCTACAGATTTGGAAGCCTCTGAGGCTAGCAGTAAGTGTTGAAGACCCTGAGAAGAGGACATTTAACTGATCCATCTGTTAGCGAGTTTGGTGTGTCCACTTCCACAGACGTATTTATTCTAGAGGTGAGCAAGAGGTGTTTCTTGGCTCTTTCTTAACCAGTCTCTCCCAGACATCTTCTTGTTTGCAATCTGTCTATTTCATTTTGTTTTTGTCCTTGACTTCATTTCCTGTCCATAAGTACATTGTTGTCTCTATTTACTCAGCTTTGAAATGTGGCCTATTGAGTTGTCACTCTTCCAAGGTCTCCACTCAGATTCATCTTATTGGCTCTTCCCACTTAAGAACTTCATATTTAAAGTACCCTGACGTAAGGTGTCCCTCGGAGCCAGGCAGGTCTGCTTGGTCTTCCACAAAATAAAGTATATTTTGATTTCCAAGGGCACTGCAAATTGTGCACAATGAATAATATCTTAAACTATTTATGAAGGCGTGCCAGATGACCTCATGGTGTTTCTTTCCTCCCTTGAAACTGTTCACAAACCTGAAAATGTATAAACAATCTCTCTTTATGTTTGTCTCTTGTTTTTATGTGTTTAGTGAAGCATATCAGAAGAATTAGATATGAAAAACATCTTGCCTTTTTATCTTGTCAATCCTTCAGCTCTGTTGGTTGACATAATCTCAAATGGATCTCAAATAACCTTCCTGTAGCCTCTGTGTCTTATTCTCCAAGGTGTCTGTGAGTGTAGCAATTGTAAATGACTCAAGCTGTAAGATTCTAGATGTCCTTTACATTCCTTTCTTTGTATGAAAACTATTTCGTCTGCTTTTAGCCTGCTATTTGAAATATACATGCCTCTTCTATATTGCGTCTTTCTTCCTTTAATAAAGAACATGTCTTACTTTGCATATAGACTTACATTTTTGCTCTTATTAAATTGAATAGTGATTATTCTTTTCAAAAAATGTTATTTTAAATTTATTAGAATATTTAGAAAATACTTTAAGAAGCTATAACCTATTTTAAACTGGTGTAATGGTGCTCATATTTATTCGGATAATACTTCTTCAAGTTAAAAATTAGAAAACTTTATTGAGAAAAGATCATCCTTTGCATATCATTTTCTTTTATATTTCTTTCATTTTAGAAATAACATACCTATATAAGCGTGTGTCAAAAAAAGAATATAAATGAATCACTGTTAACTCCAAAACTTTAATGTAATATCTTAATATTTTAAAGTATCCCCTTGCATTTCTTTTCTCATGTATATTTTAAAAACTGTAACCATAAAAGGCATATTCTTTCTCTAGCTTTTTTTTTTACTTAATACACATCTTGAACATTTCTCCATAATATTATGTGGCCATAAACATTGAATATTGAGTTTTTACGACTCTTTTATAATGATAAATAGTCGTTAGGTTTATTTCAAACATTAATCATTGCGGCTTCTTATCCAGGCATTTAAATATTAAGGCATGCTATTATTCAAAACTACTAGACTAAATTGTTTAGCATGAGTAAAATAAAATACCATCGCTTGCAATCTGGCTTTAATTTGGTGATTTGTAGCTCTTTCTCTCTAGCTCCCATGTAATGAGAAGCTCTTAATGAAGTTGGCAACAGAAACAGAGACCCAAGTCTGTGACTCGTGACGCTGTCTGATGTGTGCCCAGACTTACAGCTTGGTGTTTGGAACCTGGCTTCCTGTGAGGTCTGTTACAATTTTAGGAGAAGCTGCTCAGAGAAGGCTTAACAAAGACAGGCAGACCCAGTGGCAAGATGACTAATGGGCAATCTGAGAGCAGCACTGGGAGAGACCTGTGGCAACCTTATGTTAACACAGCGACCTTTTGTGTTTAGAATAAAGAACCACCTGCAAGGTGCAGCCAACCACATCAGCCACATCTCTATGTGGGTCTATGTGTAACTTAGGTGCATATTTCTCCTTTTGCTCAGGACTCTTGTCTTTTTGGAGCTTCTGTTACTTATATCGAAGCAGTTTATTAGATAACAATTATTAATTTATTTGTTTCTAATATTTAACTCCAAAGTACAGGGAGGAAAGTCAAATCATGTATACATAATGCTATTTTGGTTAACAACAGGCTACTTATATGAGGATGGTTCCATGAGACTATAATGGAACTGGAAAATTCCTAATGTCCAGTGATGTTGCAGCCATCCTAATAATTGCAGTGCAATGAATTACTCATGTGCTTGTGCTGATGCTGATATTAACTAATCTACTGCCAGTCATATAAAAGTATAGCACATACAATTATGTACAGTACATAATACTTGATAATAATACATTACTATGTCACTGGTTTATGTATTTACTGGATTATGCTTTTTATCATTATTTTAGACTGTGCTTTTTCTACTTACAGAAGAAAATTAAGTGTAAAACAGTATGCTATGTTATACCAGTGATAGCCTCATACATCTGTTTTACCACATCTCTTGACTGCATCATTTTCTCTCATGCTTGATTTAATCTCATGTTGCTTTGTACAGTAACATGCTGCACAGGCTAAGAGTAGTAGCCTAGGAGCAGTATGTTATACCACATAGCCTAGGTGTACAGTAGACTAGACCATCTAGGTGTGTGCAAGTATACTCTACCATGTTCACACAAGTGGAAGATCTCCTAATGATGCATGTCTCAGATAAGCAGCATATGATTGTAGTTCAAAGAACAATTAGGATAAATCTCTCTGTCTATCAAAGAATTTGCATAGCTGCTACTGATTATGGAAAAGTTAAAAAGAAGGACAATTCTCTAAGTAAATCGAGCAGTTGCCTGGCTCCCATATTAAATATAAGCACACGTTAAATAGAAAACAATTTCATATCAGAATCTGTAATCTTTTTAAGAATCCCAGATCTTCAAAAGAAATGCCATAGAACATCAGAAGAGAGACAAGCTTATTTACCAGTAGTGAGATGTGCGAAGCTGGGAAAGGTCAGAGGAAGATTCAAGTATGGTGTTGCCTAATACAAGTCAGAGGTGAAAAGTAGCCAAGTTAACCTATGCTAAGTCATCTCATCAAAAATCAAAGTCTTTTCCAGAAACCTAATTCCATTTGATTAATATTTTGGGTCAAGTAAAGGTTGTGTTAAGGTTTAGAAGTTATTTGCAATGTGGGTGCATTTTTTTTTTTAAATTATGTAGTGTCCTCTTAGCTCATCAGACAAAATATTAGACTAGATTTAAGGCAGGCCTGGAAGGGAATGTCATATTGGGTGACTTTCAAATGGGAAAAGGCTCCAAATAATCTGAAACTCTATTATGCTTTTCTATGAACCTTACTTATCACCAACACACTTATGTGCATGTCTTAGTAAGTTAAGAGTTTTGTCTAAGTAGAGTAAAAGAAGAAAACAAGATAATATAAAAGGATTTGGTTAGAAATTGAATTGACATATGGCAATGGATTTTTTTCCTGCTCTGTCAAAAAACAAGCCATGTGGCTGAGGATTCACTTCAGTGAAAGGAAGCCAATATCGGGCAGTGAAAACTCCTACATTTCAAAAGCCAACAGACTGAGCTGAAGTCTAGCTTAAAAATTTACTACCTGTGTGACCTTGGTCACATCGTCTGAATGTCAGTTTTATGAATTGCAACTTATATTTTATTTAATCAATTAAAAATACTTATTGAGCACCTCCTTAGTGCCAGGAGTTATTTCAACCACTGTAAATTCAGCAGTAAAAAAATCTCTGCCCTCACAGAGTTTATCTTCTAATACTTTTAGGATTATTAAGCTGATTAAGTGAGAGCAGGTGTTTAAATCTTCTAGCATAGTGCTTGGTACAGAGTAAGTACTCAATAAATGTTCATTTTTTCCCTAATTTTCCAATATAGAACTTTTTGAAAATTCATAAATAAAAATATTAAGTCAGCTTAGTGGAACTTTGACACAAATTGACAGAAACTTTCTATACCAAATGTACACTTATTAAACTACAGAATATGTTAGTTCTCTCCATTTCAAATATAACATTCCCTATCCATTGATCACAAACACAGATCTCTATAGTGGCCAGGCAGAGAGCTGAATGAGTGAATCAAGTTGCAGTAGAAGAAAGCAGACTATGCTGGTGGGGTTTGTGCTGCCAGCAGGATACTGTTCAAGTCGATAGGGAGTTCCAGGAAGCGTTACTATGTTGATAAATGGGCCAAATATTGCCACATCTCCTAATGTTTCAAGGGAAGTAGGAAATCCAATTTATTATGTAAAATTGCCAGATTGTGAAGTATAGGCAACTAATTATTAAACACACATACAGGAGAGTAATTCTGCACATACCTAGTAAGACAAATTGATGGGCCACGTGTTTATAACGTCTACTCTAATAGGTATAGTGCTTATATACATACTCAAAGGATTGATAGGTATTAAACCCAGATTATATCAGATCATCTCTCCTTCTCTGAGTTCTTCAGAGTGTCTTTATTCTCTACATTAGATGATGTTCAAATTTGGTGAGCTTCACAATCACTTCCAGAACTTCTTAAAAATATACATTTCTGGAATTCATCATCCACCTACTAATTAGATCTCTGGAATGTAACAAAAGAATTATACTTTTAAAATGTTTTCCCAGATAATTCTGATGATGAGCCAGGTGTGGGAACTATAGAGGTACAGAATGAAGGATAATTCTTTCATCGTTCAAGTCCTTTACAACTTTTATTCTTTATTTCCATGCTTAATACTTTATTACCCTCACTCTCTAGTAACACCATGCTGCTCACATTTCCACGAAGGTGTCGTCACTTTCATTCTTAATGCACATGCCTGTAGAGACCACTTTCTTGCCCTTCTCTCACGGAAAGCCCATCATTCATATTTCAAACACCAGTTCCAATGTTCTATCTTCTCTAGTGCCTTCTGTGCTTTGCTAGGAAAACTTGGGTGTTTCTTCTTTTGTACTTTACAAACACTTCAGACTTACTTGAATTAATGATTCTTATCATGATATTTTTCATGTTTGTTCCCATATGTGTCTCTTCACTAATATATTGTCTTAGCTTGAGCTGCTATAACAAATACCATAGACTGGGTAGCTTAAACGACAAAGATTAATTTCTTATAGTTCTGGAGACTGTGGGTTCCAGGACCAAAGGTACCAGCAGATTTAGTGTCTTGGAACCCAGCTTTCTGATTTGCAGAAGGTCATCTGTACCTTATGTTTCACATATGTCTCTTCTCATATGGCACTAATTCTATTTGTGAGGACTCCATCCTCATGACCTATTTTCTTCTTAAAAGTCCCATCTCTAAATGCTATCATATTGGGGATTAGAACTTCAATACATGGATTAGGGGAGCACAAACATTTAGTGTTCAGTGTATGGCATGTTTCTAGTAAATGGTGAAAAAATTAAAATGTTAATCTGAATATAAAGTAGCAAGCATAATAAATTTTGTGTGTTCTTCACTAAGTTTTCATTTCATCCACCTATAGGAGGGTGTCCCATTAAGAAGAAAAAAGTGATCTATTAAATTTGCAATTTTTTAATTGTGATTTTGCACATTAATATTTAAACTAGCACAAAAACATATAATTTATTTTATAAATCATTATTTAAAATCATGTCATTAGTGAAAAATACATGATTGTGGATATGCTACAAATTACGACATGCTGTAATGCTATAATTTTTTAAAATGTCTATATCTTTTTCAAAATTTTGGTCCCAATTGAGGTGTGCCCTGTTCAGAAGCTAGAAAGTTCTGTGCAGGTGAGGGTGAAACACTGCGGCAGTGAAATGTGCAGACTTCCTATTCAGCAAGACTAACACCGAGAGACATTAGCAGTCTGTAACAGTAGCTGGGGACTCAGACAGCTTTACTGACATGTCATCAGGTTGAGAAGAGAAGACACCACAGCAGGGTGACAAGGACATGTTCTGTGTGTTCATTGATCTGCAGTCTCTCACGGAAAACTCCACATATTTCTGAGTGTCTTGAGTGGTTTTATTGATGCAGCTCCTGCCAGCTGAGCAGGAAATTGGAGTCGCCACACTTGCTTCTTATGTCATGTTGGCACTGTCATCTCATATATACATTTAATATATACATAAGTGATGCTGGAAAGGAGAGATATTGAGTATCCCACCAAATTATTTTGAGTAGGTGGGTGGGGAAAACTGTAAAACCCCAGCTAGTCAAAGAAGTGTAAAATCAGCTCAAAGTATACTGTATATGGCTGCTATTATGAAATTTCTGTATTTCTTTGTTACTGAAATTTTCTATTACAGTAGGTGATGAATCTTGACCAAGAGAACTGGTAAGTGGAGCAAAACTGTTATCCAGGATGATGATACAGAACTTTAATACATGTGTAGTTTGTGAGTTGGGTATATGCATAGGGCAGAGTGATTTAGGGCATCAGTAGATCATAGAGCCATAGGCCTAAGAAGAAATTTAAAAGAGTATATAGTTCCTTTTGCCATCTCTAAACTCTTATATTGTGTGGAGAAAAAGAAAACCAAACAATGAGAGCAAAATTCTACAAGCTTATGAAATACATTCATTTTGGGATATTATTTTCAATTTTATAACATTTATAATGATATATGATATAATTTTTTTTTATCATTGAATATTAAATTCATAGTTAGTTTCTCAGGAAAACAATACATTGTAAAACCTTTCTTTTCCAAATCTAGTTTTTCTTTTCTGTAGTACTTGATCATTAATTTATCAGTTATTTGAGCCAACATACTACATGCCCAATGTGTGATGTTAGGAATGATGTTCTAAAATATTTGTCACAGTTTAATAGGGAAAAAAGATCATCTTTACTCAAGGTATTTGGAGAGGTCAAAGGATCACCTACCCGAGCTGGGACTGGGGCTCGTGGGAATGTGGGAAACCTTAGTGAAGGCTTCTTGGAGATGAATAACTGCAAGTTTATACTGCACTCTATATTTCACAACTAATGGGTCTCAGTAAATCTTTGAACCCATCGGTCAGTGTGGCAGAGCCAGCCCTCCCAATTTTCATTTAGAAAGTTTTTCTATACCTCAGACCTGTGCATCATTTCCTGCTGTTTCTTAGGAAACTTACTCTCTGATAGCTTAGTGAAAAAAAAAAACAAAAACAAAACCCTTTGGTCTATTTTTCATCTCTAGATATAACCCAAACTATTATAGTTCCTTCATGACTAAGTTTTCTGTGGTGATTCTACACATCCCCATCACTCCTTAACCTATTTCTATCTGGCTTCTGTCCCCACGGCTCCTCTGAAACAGCTCTGACAAAGATTGCTTAAGGACTCCAAGGAGATTTTGAGGCCTTATTTCATCTGACCTCTCTGCAGCCTATGGCCTCCTTGACTACTGTCTACCATAGACGACCTTCTATTCCTTTGGCTTCTGAAGTGCTTCTCTCCTCTTTCTACTGCTGTGCCTTTCACCGTCTTGTAGTTTCCTTTCTCTTTCCTTGCATCACAAGTGATGGAGATCCCTGTGGTTTCATTTTTATCCTCATTTCTTATCTCTCTTTTTTTTCTTCTCACAGTATCTACTCTTCTGGTTCTTCCACTATCCTTAATATTCTGATAATTTACAAATCTCAGTCTCTCATACAGATATCATTGCACCAACTGTATATCATATAACTTCACTTGTGTATACTTCAAACCTCTGCAATCATATAGTACAACAGTAAATTTCTTATCCCACTCCTGGCCAACTCCTCCTATGTTTCTGAATGGCACCACCAATCACGTTCTCTTAGTCAGACTTCACTATTGCCTCTCCTTTATAAACCATATCACATTCCTATTGATTTTACCATTTGATGTTCACCCACAGTTGAGAAATATTACTGACAATTTTGAAAGCCCTGATATTTTTTGCTTGTTAGCTTAAAAAAAAAAAGCACTGAGTAATCTTCAGATAGCCAAAATCACAAAGAACTGCTGGACTAGGACCATGCCTGGTCCAAGGGCAGAGAAGATTAGTGTTGATTATCAGCAAATGTATAGAGAAGGTGATGACTCTTACCCAGCCTCATAACTTGCTATTCTTTCTCTTTCCCTAGGATGCCTCTGATGCTAGCTGGCATAAAGAAAACAAATTTTGTTTGTCAACCACAGATATTTTATTTTGATCTCAAGAACTGTGGAATTTGGTAGTATATTGATCTGGAAAGTAAAGTTCCTCAGACTTTCTTATATCCTATTACAAAGATAGCTAATATTCATCTGACTTTGCTTTGATTAAGGCAGTACTTTGGACAGAAAATACAACATGCTATACAAGTCATAGTTAGGGAGGAGAGCGGTTACTGCGAGATGGATTTGGAGGTAAAGTCTGGGTCAGGATAAGGGAAGGGCCCTGTAGACTAAGCATTTGTTCCAAAAGCAATGAGAAGCTTCCTAAGCTTTTAAAACTGGGATATGATATAATTCTATTAGCTGTGTCAATTATGTTTTATAGAAGCGAACCAAACAAAACAAAAAAAGGATCAACATATTACAATGCCTAAAATTAAGTGGTAATATACATTGAGAGAAATGGAAAATTGGGAAATATATTTTGAAGTTAGCATTACCAAGTCTTTTGATGTAATGGATGTGATTAGAAAGAAACAAAGATGTCTCCTACGTCCTTTGCTTGAATCAGCGGATAGATGACTATTGATTTTCCAAAATGGAAAAGATGAGGAGAAACAGAATTTGAAGAAGTATCAACAGTTCTGATTTGTTTGCACGAAGGTGAAGATGCCTATTAGGTACCTAAGTGAAGTCAGCAGTTTTGCATATGGGTCCAAGGGTCCAAGGTTGTGTTAGTTGCTGTTTTTCACAGGATGAGTACCTTAGCCTGTTTAGCTACTTTTATGTAAATAAGAACCAGGTGTTTCTTCTGGGCTGATATAGCTCTGTATATACAGAGAGACCTATACATAAATGACAGGGCAACATGGATTTATTTCAGGAGCCTTTTTACTAATGGGCACAAACTGCACAGTCACATCTGGCTACCCTTATGCTTTGTCTACCTGCTTGTACAGCTTTGGCAATCCATTAAAAGAAAAGAAAATAATCAGTTCTCAGGAGTGTTCTTTCAGTTGTATTTCTAAAATGTGTCTGAGAGATACTAGAATAGCATCAATGAAGATTCCCAAATCACAGGTATGGTCTATAGCAGCCCCTTCTGAGCTTTGGCACTGGTCATTTGTGGTGGATGATGTGGTAAAGACATACTTTCTGGCTGAGGCAAGTTTCTGGTACTATTGGTTATGTTAGGGAAATTGGGGTGGAGGAGACAGGGAAAGACAGGATGCTTAAGAGTTAGAGGTCATCGAGAAAGAATGACAGGTGACAATGTGTAATACAAAAAAGTGTAATGGAGAGAGAGAAGTTAAAGAGAGAGTAAAATGATAGTGAAATTTCACATTGGGATGAAGGGGTTAATATTTTGGCCTTTAGAGATTGCTTTGTAATTATTTGGTGGAGAATTCAGTTGTTATGAAATGTAATTATCGTTTCCTAAGGGATGAGGATTTGGAGAGCTGCACATGGTGGGGGGGGGGACCCTCAATTGGGAGGAAACATTGGCAGCAGGGGAAATTAAATAATTTGCATTACTAGGAATCGAAACTATGGGTAGGAGACAAAATGGTGGACCTCCAAGCCAGAAACTCTGAAAGGCTCTCCCTCATCCTATGTTAACTGCAAGTTAGCATATCTCTAGCAGAGGGAAGCTCCCACTTTCTCAACCTTTCTCACTGCTACAGTGCAGCCAGTCTTTATGCTTCTAAATGGTGTTGCCAGCTGTCTACCAGAGGAGTGCCTAGGTTGCAATTGGCTAGCACTGTCACAATGCACCTCAATGTGAGTTAATAAAAATGCTGAGAGGAGAGTGCTTTCTGAGGAATGGAGTAATGTACTTTGCATTCATGAATTTTCTACAAGGACCTTACCTGGACTTTGGTAAGATTTCATAATTCTAAAATGCAATAATTATGACAAAATGTGTAGGTGGCCAATCAATAGTTTTCCAGGAAGATTGAGTAACACTCCACTACACATTGAACTTAAAAAAAAAGAAAAGAAAAGAAAAAAAAAGAAAAAAAAAAACAATTACTTTCCAATGGTTCAGAGGAAAAAGCAGCCAAAAGCAATAGTTATGTACTCCATCCAGATCCTGTTATCTACAGCAAGAGACACTAATAGCTTTTATAAATGCTGAGGGCCAGTGTTTCCTGCTATTGGGATCACTTTGAGTTTTATTCTCCAGCTTGAGCACAGACTTCCTGCCCTATCATCCTCAAATTGTTATGTTCATCTGATGCTTTTATGTTGTCTCATTGCTGCTCTCCAGGTTTCTAGTGTCAGATTCTTGACTTAGGATTCACAGTTAAATGAACCAAAATATAGAGTCATTATTTTTTTCCTTTTCAACTCTAGTGACTTGTGTAACACTGTGTTTTTCTGTTTGATATTTGCAGTAGAAGTATTAGATGTCAACATGGAAAAGAATATATGAATAATGCTGTGAAGGTCTCTCAAGGGGAAAAATACTCATACCTGAAATTTTTAACTGTGACTCACTTTGTCAAAAAGGGAGGGGTGAGGGAGCAGTCAACAGGAACTAAGATATTTTGATTCTGCAGCCTTTTCATTAAGAAGAGTTGGATATTTGTTAATTTTTTTTTGTCATAAGCAGGTGATTTAATGGGGCTTTAAAAATATCCAGTATGCAATAATTTATCTAGAACTTCTCTTAATTCCCAAATTATTATGGATAGATTATATATAATGTGGGACATTCAAGGTTATCAAACTCAACTTTTTATTTGATAATTCAGCAAACTTAAAACCAGAAAAAAATTATACGTGCCCAATATTTCCAAGTTCAATGAAGGCAGAGCAAGAAATGCTGACTTCAAGGCCAATATTTCCCCCAACAATCCAATTAAAGATGGTGCCACAGCACCACTGTATCGCATAAATTAATGTACACAGAACATAAGTTGGTTTCTGAAATACTTAGTCAACTGTTTTTTGTCATTGTTGTTGGTATTTTCATAGTCCTCTAGTAAGTGTGTCTGCTCTCATTCCAGCTTCAGATGTGGACAGTTCATGAGCACTTGTGACAGGAAGTTGTGATTTCCAGGGGCCAACATGGCTTCCCTGAGAAGATATGATGGCACACTTACTTTATAGGTTCCTTCTTTAGGGTTCTTTTATTGGGAGGTTAGGAGAGTATTGTTTCCACAATATGTCTACATTTTAGAAATACTTTTGATAAAATCTCTCAATATTCTTATGATTAAGATAGAAAAAAAATGATAGATGAGAGTATTAATTGGTAGATCCATAGTATATTTTAAGATTAATATTGTAACAGTTTCATTGTTTTTAAAGTCTGTTTCAAAGAAGAGGAATTAGCTTTCCTTTGTGTGATTTTAAGAGCATAGTCCCAGGATTGATGAGTAGAAATCAGTGATATAATTTGATTGGTTTTAAAATATAATGGGTTTTCATAAGAGGAAGTAAATTATCTGTTTTTGGAAGTATGAAAGAGATAAAAACCTATATTTGCCAGGGGCTGGGAAAATCTAGTATAACAATTCTCAGAATATAGGTATCAAGATCTCTTTATATTCTTATAAAATTATGGAGGATACAAAAAAATTTTCATTTATGTACATTATATCTACCAATGAAATAAAACTTAAAATTAAAAGAACAATTATTCAATAATTTAAAAATAAAAATAGTAAGCTTATGTCATGTTCATATAAATAACACTGTTTTATGAAAATACTTATTTTTCATTTAAAATTAGTGAGAAGAGTGGCATTATTTTATATTACTCTGGTTTAATACAAAAGAGCTGAATTCTCATATTTGCTTTTCATTCAGTCTGATAAGATATATGATTTTATTCTAGGTATTGAAAGAAGTACGCCCTCACACAGATATGTAGTTTGAAAGGGGAATGATGGTGGTGATGGTATTTTATCTTTTTCAATGATCACAAAAATGTGAAAAATCAACAAATGTAAGTTTCTTAAAGGTTAACAGCAATGTGGAATCTGAAACCATACCAACTGAGCTTTTTCTGTCTGTTACAATGCATTGGCCTGGCTTGGACTTTGATCTTTTACTCATGCATGATTTTGTAACATCATGGATTAATAATTTGGAAAACATGGGTTTACTGAATTATACAGATCTTAATATTGACAGATTTTATTATGCAATATCAAAAAGCTTAATATTATCATCTTTCTAATCAGAAAATTATTTAAGTATTGGGAAGCTATCAAACTCACTGTGATAATCTTTCACAATTCTGATAACTGCTTAAAAAATCAAATTTTATCATGGATCATAAATAGTGTTGATTATTTTCTTTGAAGTGACAGTCTCATTTTGTTAATTTTGGAGAAAATGACTGCAAAGTAGCCAAGTCCAAAAAAAAATTTTTTTTTTTTTTATCAAATGAAAATGAGTTGTACGATAAAACATCTAGTTCAACTCATAACTTAATTGTACAAGTATTTTCCCTTGAGACAACCAAGGTAGTTCTTTATGTAAAAGAAGCACTTTCTTTGTATTTCACATTTTTATCACACAGACTATTTAAAATGTGTGTTGCTCAAAAGTCAATATCAAATGAAATTAATAATATTTACTGCCTCATCAAGGATGATATTAAGTGAAGGGGATATTGTTTTTGCTACCAGTATGTGAGTTTGAAATATGATGTACACTAATTTAGCGTAGTGCTCTGGCCTTGGTTCCTACTAAGCCATCATTTTTACCTGCCTTTGCTCTTGCACCATCAGTGAAAATATCAGCTCAATGAGAAAGGCAAATAATGTCTTAGTATCAATATAAATATACTTCCAAACTTGTTGAATCAGAAGATGGTCTAGAAGGCCCCCCAGCATTCCACAAACCATGTCTGAGAAACACTGTTCTAGTGATTAAAGGCACAGAGTCTAAATTAGACTACTTCATTTTGAATTCTGGCTTCACTACTTATAAAATGTGTGACCTTGGGCAACACATACATTTCTGAGCCTGTTTTCTCATCTATAAAGTGGGGGCAATCAAAATAACTATCACATATAGGGTAGTTGTGACTAGTTAAGTAGAAAATGTTATAAACCAACCAAAGCATTACTTGCCTATGTTTGATGTATTTGACATACATCTCTGCTATGGTGATATGACCCAGTTATTGTATTGTAAAAGAGAGTTTGGTTGTATGATTTTGACCGGTTAGAATAAACTATTTTAAAATTACATTCAATGCTGCGATTTTATGATTATTTTTGACCTGTAAAATCTATGACCACCATCATCACAAAACTTAAAATGTAACTGTAGCAAGAGATTATGAGGGGAGGAAGTTAAATAAATCTCCCACCTCCAAACAAAGTCGACCCAAATAAACACATTGGCTGAATAAAAATAGTAAGCCTGTTATGTAAGAGCAACTTCAAGTCTACTCCTTCAAACCAGTATGTTGTGTATAAATTCCTTCCGTATAAAATTATAAAACTCTAGTGCTATACATTTGCTTTGTTTCTAACTTTTTACAGTGCAGAATAGAGGTTTGTGAGCACTGTGAAACCCGAGTGCCTGGGTTTGAATCCCAGCCTAACCTCTTACTAGTAATGTGGCTCTGGGCCTTATCTTAACCACTCTGAAACTCTGTTTCCTCATCTGAAAAATGAGGAGAAAAATTGCTCCTGCTACACAGAACAGGTATTGAAGAATCACATTTATAAAGTGCCTAGAACAGTGTCCGGTAGGAAATAGGTATTCAAAAAAAGTTCACAATTTCCTTTGTCTGAAAAAGGTACTGGCAAACTTTAACATGCCTAATGGTCAATGCATATATTTCATGTTTTGTGGACCAGTCTAGGCTTGGGATTTCAAAGATAAACAGACCCATTCTGTATCCTTCGAGGTTCTGACAGTCAAAAGGTAAAGATAGCTTTAAATGTATTGTAAGCATGGATTATACAGCTACATGGCAGATATGAAAGAAAAAAAGTGATATATTCAAATATTTAGCAGCAAGTAATCCATAAGTACTGCTCAAGCAAACTAATGCAGATCCTGAACTGGAGCAGGGACCTGAATCCTTAGCATGCATTAACTCTTTATCTGCTGGATCACAGGGGGTTCAAACAAGTAGAATGCCCACAGCATTTTCTGTGACCTCACTGTAGCTGTATTCATGCATATCAGCTAATTCATTTCAGGAGAAATGATAAGCATGATCTTATTAGCTGCTGATTGGTTTGTTTTGTCCCCTCTAAGAAGGGAATTATTTCCAGAGTGAAGTGAAGAAGTTCAGGAGATTGAGCTCAGGAATTCTGTTCCTAGCTTCTTATGAATTTGAACAGGCAGGATAACCTAAAGAGCCAGCCTATAGTATCACAAAGACAAAGAGTATACCCTCCTTTCAACTAATCTTTATAACTCAGAGCCAAAGTATCTAGTTCACTGTGAGGCTGAGAGCATGGGAGTGAGAAAGGGCCATAACTTAAATAACGATGAAAAAATATCATTTTACTAAGCCTTACTAGACATGGGAGCTTTTGAGTCATCTCAGCTAATTCAACTTAAAAAACAACAACAACAAAACACTTGTTTGCTCCTGTGAGCACATACTGCAGGAGCCACTATATCTATGGAGCCACCAGCTGGACTCAATGCATTCTGCAACTCATCAAAAGCCTTGTGAGGTCTCTTACCATTCATTGCAAAATCTCCTAAGCCTTGATCCTCACAGAGGCAGGGAGAGTTCAGCTGTTTAGTTTTTTTTGTTTTATTTTGTTTTGTTTTTTTTTGTTTTTTTTTGTTGTTGTTGTTTGTTTTTAAATCCCACAAGAAGTCAGAGGCATAGGCACTTAGCAAATCCTCTTTTAATTTGCTCACTGAGAAAATTCAATTGAGACATCATTAAAAGAAAAGAGGCCAGCATGGCACCATTTGTCTAGTCTGTATGAGCTATCACTGTGTTTCAAGGGGTGATAAGTGATGGGCAGAATTCTATTTTCTTGCTTCTGAGTAAGCATGTGTAAAAAAGCCCATAATTATTTTTTTAAGCTAGAAACCAA
>CM053510.1:13024044-13126377 GCA_028627145.1 Eidolon dupreanum
CAGGAGGGGCGGATCAGAGAAGCACGTTTAAACTTAATGGCTCAGGACGGTGCGAACTGTGGGCCTCTGATCAAATTGCTTAGCTGCTGTGCATCTGTTTGCTTCTCCATAAAGTGGAGATAAAATCTTTTCCATGGTGTTAGCATGAGCTTCAAATAATAGTATATTATCATAGACTTGTATGACACATGCTATGAGTCCAGGCATTTTCATAAGTCCTTTATTTATACAGGCATATCTCATTTTATTGTGTACTTCACTTTGTTGGGGTTCACAGATATTTTGCCTTTTACAAATTGAAGGTGAGACTGTCAACCAACAAAGAGATTATGACTTGCTGAAGCTCAGATAATGATTAGCATTTTTAGCAATAAAGTATTTTTTATTTAAGGTATGTACACTTTCTTAAAAACAAACAAACAACCAATGCTATTGCATACTTAATAGGCTACACTATAATGTAAACCTAACTTTTATGTGTACTGGAAAACCAAAAAAATTTCATGAGCCTCAATTTATTGCCATTCACTTTATTATAATGGTCTGGAACCGAACCCACAATATCTCTAAAATATTCTGTACTAAGAATTTACTTCTCACAACAACTCTTAATAGTTAAGTACTATCATTATTACAGTTTTACAAAAGAGAAAACTGAAACACAGTGAGGTGAAGTAAAAAGTCACAGAGCCATGACAACATAGGATTGAAATAATAGTATGTATTACGTATCCTACACAGTCAGTGCTTTATAAATGACTATGAAGGTTCTTGAAAGGTGGAACCAAACCTTACTTGTTTTCGTAACAGGGCAATTTAGCACTTGGAGTGAACTGAATTTTGGATCATCGTGGATGTAGTACAGGTGCTCTTCTTGGTGCTAGGGAAGCAGTGGTGAACTGAACAAGCTCCTGACTTCACAACGTTTTCCTTCTGCTGAAAGAGATGTTCTGATGATTAGGTGATTGAATGGAAGGAGCAGAGTTGGAACACTGTTTCTAAATTATTTTCTAAAATGTATTTTTTCTCTTTTGGAAACATTTACTCAGAAAGCTGCCATAGGAACAAGATTCTGGAAACTGTTTCCACTTTACTGCATTTTCACCGAGGACTAGAGGAACTAGAGGTCCTTCCTTGAGCCCTTTTTCTTTTCATAAAGTTAACTTTAAACGCTGGACTGTTACAGGAGGCTAGCTAAACACTACCCTCCTATTTTGTGTTAAATTTTCAGCCCTTAAAATAGTGCCTAAAAGAGAAAGCATTTAAATAATGTGTGTTTAATTAATAGATGATGAAATGAATGAATAAAGGCATTTTTCATTTTTTTGGCTATTCATTCCTTACATACAGTAAGATGATTTTTTGAGGAAAAACTTGAATATTTAAGAATTAATTACTAACTGACATGCATGCTAGGATTTATGGTTGTGCAAAGATGTAACAATTTGAAAGTGGTTCTTAAAAGTCATTTATAACAAGCATTGAGGAAGACTTTTTGGTTACATGTATGCGACCACCAAAACTATAGCATGTCTTTCAATTTCAGAAGTATCATTGCAGCATGTATTTTTAAAAACAAAATTCACTTTCAAAATTCATATTGTAAACAGTTTTGTAAAAATATTAACCGTTTAATATAAATGTATCACTCAGTCTAACACTATCTCCAACAAATCATGAGAAAATTGTCCTATGTTCTTCATCTTGTCCTTGTACAGGGACACATGTATAGCATATGCATAATTATAACATGTTATTTTGAAATTTTTTCTTTTCACTTGTTATTATACCATATGCAGGTGTGCATAGTACTATGTAATTATGTAATTATCATTTTAGTATCTGGATGATATTTTCTCTACTTGCCAACACTATGCAGCCATCCACTGACTCATCTTCAGTAGAGTTATGGAATTTTACCAATTCTAGATTGTGTTTAAAAACATGTATTTACAAGATAGAATCATTCCATTGTAGCACATTCTAATTGGAGAAGAACTTGAAATTCATATAATTAAATAACTCTTCATTTAAGAATTAAAGACACAAAAACTGAGGGGGCTGTGAAGGCAGAGTAGCTTAGTGAGAGGAATGGTAGAGAGTGCCAGGTAGAAGTTTTTCAGATGCTGGTAATAATTATATGATCTGAGACCATCACTTAACTCCTTTGTACCTCAGTTTTCTCTAGTCTGCCTCGCTTATTGTATTTAAGAATATCGTGTTTATCTACCTAAGATGCCTTACCTGGCTCAAGCTAATCAATGGCACCTCTAAGCCAGTCTGTACAACACAGAATCAAAATAAATTGGGTAATGCACTTACGATAATATGGAGCACGTTGTATGTGTTCAACATATGCTGCCGACTACTGTGATTATGATTATAATGATGATGACTTGTACCAAGTTTCTTCCTGGTGTGGGACAGGCATATGCTAAAACTGTTCCTTGGTTTGCTGTCATGTAAAGTGAATTATCCGTAGGAGTTCCTCACCCTTCTCTTGGAACTTTTTTCTGTGACAGTTCAGAATCATTGTAGTACTCTCATCCAAAAGAAGAAAGGTCAGAAGGAAATTAAGTTTTATTCCTGCCAGAATCGCTATTTATCAAAAGGAAACGAATTGTCAGAACTGGAGGAGGATATGGGCCCGTTCATTCATCTTCGCCCCCTTCTGCCAATGCACGATTGCTACTGATAGAACATTCTCATCTGATTCTTTTTAAGTGACTCAAGCACTGGCACTTCTAATTAGATTGATATTTGTCATAACTATTTTATTGGCTCTTGGTAATCACAGAGTGAAATACTGCTATTACTCTTCAGCATTACAATAAATCAGTTCACAGAGTGAATTATTGAGATCAAATGCTTCTTAAGTAATTAGTTACTATAAGTAAATAGGTCCTAAAGAGTATTACAATAGTATCAGTTACTCTTTTTTTTTTTTTTTTTTTAACTCATTATTAGGCTTATAGACACTCTCTGAACTTCCTCGAGTGTTAAGAGTGATTGACTTTTGGGTGCTCTGCTGTGATATCTCCAAATGATATATTCTAAAGACCTAATAGATAACATGATCGTATAATAGATAACTGTATCGTATATTTGGAGGTTGCTAAGAGACTATACCTTAAAAGTTCTCATCATACACACACAATAACAATGTGATATGATGGATGTTAACTAAACTTATTGTGGTAATTATTTTGCTATATATACATATATCAAATTATTATGTTTTACACCTTAAACTTATCTAGTATTATAGCTCAATAAAATTGGGAGAAAAAGAAAATAAATTTTAACTAAAATTAATTTTTGTACCACAAAGTCACCTAGGTTGGAATCTCAATTTCACTACTTACTAGCTGTGTGTCCTTGTGCAAGTTACTTAATCTCTCTGTATCTGTTTTTCCATTTTTAAATAGACACAATTTTAGTTGCACACCCACAGGGTTATTTGTGAATTAAACAAAATAAGATTAAGTGATCGCCTATTATAGCATCTGATGTAGAGTATATGTATATTAAGTGCTCAGAACTGTTGATATTATTGTTGTCATTATTAATTTTATTATTGGAATATGACATTTTTTCCTGGCTCTGTTAATCAGACATACATAAATTGTCTATTTTTAGGTTTTACTCATAATATGTTAGAAAACAGCTTATTTTAAAATTTATTTATTTCTTAAAATTTATTTTTCAAATACACTTAACATATGATATTATATTAGTTTTGGGTATACAACATAGTGATTAGATATTTATAAAACTTATGAAACAATCACCCTGATAAGCCTAGTACCCATCTGACACCACACATAATTATTATAACATTACGGATCGTGATCCTTATTCTATGTTTTACGTCCCTATGCTTATTTTGAAACTACAAATTTGTTCTTCTTAATCCCTTCATTTTTTTTTCACCCATGCCTCTAACCCCACTCCCATCTGGCAACCATTAGTTTGTTCTGAGTTTGTTTCCATTTTGTTTGTTCATTTATTTTGTTCTTTAGATTCCACATGTAAGTGAAATCATATAGTATTTATCTTTCTCTGACTTACTCCACTTAGTACAATACCCTCTAGGTTTATCCACGTTGTCGCGGGTGGCAAGATTTCATTTTTTCTTTTTGTAACTATATAATGTTCCATCATTACACACACACACACACACACACACACACACACACACACACATACACACACACCCCATTCCTTTATCCATTTATCTATTGATAGACACTTAGATCACTTCCATATCTTGGTTATTGTAAATAATGCTGCAATGAACATATGGATGCATGTATCTTTTTGAATTAGTTCTTTTGGGTTTCTTCAGATAAACACAAAGTTGTCCACTTCCAGGGAGGGCTTTACTGAGAAAATGAATGAATTTCATTAAAGACCCAGCAGAGATAATGTAGGAGGTTTACCTGGATCAGCAGAAGGGAACTTCAGGAAGAGGGAACAGCAGAAGCAAAGCTCAGGGAGTGAAATGTGCCTGGGACTTTTGAGTACCAGCCAGGAGGCCATTGCAGTATGAGCAGAGTAAACAAGGAAGAGAGGTCTGAGAGCTAGCATAGGACCCGATCATGTTGGATTTTACCAAACCTTTTAGTGATTTTGGCTTTTATTAGAATGAGATGGAAGCTAACAGAAGGTTTTGAGTGCAGAAGAGGCATGATCTCATTTATCTTTTAATGGAATCATTCTGGTGGCTACTTGAAGAATAGACCAAAGGAAGGGAAAGAGTAAAGGAAGACTACATTGTAATAAATTTAACAGAACTTTTGGTAGCTTAGACCACTATTTTAGAAGTAGAGATAGGGTGAAAAAGTAGGCATGTTTTAGATATATTTTGTATATATTTTGAAGTTAGCACCAATTAGATTTGTTAACATACTTGATAACAAAGTGTAGAGTCAAGATGACTCCAAGTTTTTTGGACTTTGAAAATGGTGGGATGAAATTGCCCTTTTCTTAGAAGAAATTATAAGAGAATATTGGTAGTGACAAGGAGCTCAGTTTTGAATATGTTAATTCTAAATTGTCCATTAGCATTCTAAGTGAGTCTGTAAAGTAGACAGTTGCTTATAAATATTGCACTTATGCAGAGGTCTGGGCTAAATAAAAATTTGACAATCCCAGGTGTTTTGATGACTTTTAAAGTCATAAACCTAGGTTAGATCTTGAAGAAAGTTAGTCTACTAGAAAATAGGAGGTGTTTGAGATGTGATCCATGCTATATTGTATCATGACAAGGCTGGGAAGATGAGAAAACTTCAATTAATTTAGGCTGGAAAACTGGAGAGAATGATGCTCTGGACACCCAATTAAAAAGGTGTTTTAATTGAAAAGAAATATCAGATTGGTATAGTGAAAAGCCCTGACTGTAGCATTACTAAATGGCTGATTCACTCTGAGATAGAACAAGGAGCAAATGTATATTGTATTTGAATGTCCCTTATGTACCTGTGATAGATAGTAATTTAGGAAAAAAATTAACTCTTACAGATAAAACATTTCCCTGTCTTTAAAGCTCAGAACAGGGAGATGGAATTAGGAGCACTGGTTATGTCTCATAAGGAAGGACAGGTGGCAATCTATGGGGATATTGATGAGGTAGAGTTTAATTCTGATAGGTGGCTTCAGGGCAAAAAAAAAAAAGGTCATATTTGAGCTGGGTATTAAAGAATGACTGAGTTTGTTGGGTGGGAAATGGTAATGGATAAATTAATAGTGTTATTTTAGGCAGGTAAGATGGCATGACTAATGACAAAGAGGTATGAAAAAGCAAAGCATGTTCAGGGATGAGAAATATATTCACTTGACGAAAATAGAGTGTGCAAAGAAAGATGGGGGTAAAATAACAGTTGATACAACTGTTTTCTTTTATAAAAAAAAATCTTACCCTACAGTCTAATAGAAAGAAAAATTTGATAGAGATATTCATCCAGAACCAAATATTATGATTACTAACATTTTTTAAAAAGGCTTTTATACTCTTGGAAAAGCCTGAAGCATGGCATTTTGTAAAATGAATATACACTTGGATAAATATATAGAAATATAAATTGTTCCCTCTAGGTTACTCCATTAGGTAGATTTTAATTTCAAATAATTTTGCTTGGGCTATTTTCTAACTTCCTTAAGTGTAATGTCATGTTTTAATTTCATCTCTTTCCTAGAAATGGTTCTCTGTATTGAGAGGCTAGAAGATCACCGAGCGACAGTGGAGCCAAATAAACTGGAACATCTGACACACTGAATGTACGTGAGTACAACTAATATCATTTTTTAAAAAGGAGAAAGAAAATTGTCTTGTATGTGACTTAAAACGCTTTGGAGTAGACTGAATTAATATGGTTAATTGCTGGATGCTTGGCACGGGTAAGCTCTTACGGGTGAGAATGGGGTTTGTGCGTGCTCTCATACCAAGGTTCCATTTCTTCTCTGAACACACACGTTGCAATTTTGCCTGGAACCAATTTGTCTCTCATAGCTGCTATGCTTCTAGTAAACCTTTGAAAGCCTCCTTTCTGATTGTAGTGGCATATATTCCCACTTATTCCACTCCGCGACTCTTAGTGGACTCATTATTTATCCCCCTTTGGTTTTCTCTATCATTTTGCCAGATGCCACATTTAGTTTTATTTGCCTCCCTGAATTCTAAGCCAGCCATTTGTACTGGGTGCTCTCTAACTTTTGTATTCACTGTCAACTTTTTCTATCCCCTGCCATACTTATCTTGTCAATTGCCAAGCTAATGTTTATTTGTGTAATTATTTGATTGTTTTATGGATCTGTCACTAGTTCAAACGTTCCATGCAGGCAAGGATCATGCCTATTTGCTGACGTATCCAAGACATTCAACATTTCCATGCTGCATGGCCCTGCCTGGTCCTGAGTGGTATTTGACCACTTAGAATGTACCAGCCTTTTCATGATTTTTCAAAAGTTCTATCCTTCTTGGAATCAAATCTTCTCCACACTTCCTCAGTTTCAGATGAAACTTCATGCTTTCTAGAAAAGACAAGGCAATTTGGTGTGAATGTGACTGAATTTTTCTTCTTTAGACCTTAAAATATCTGTGTATGTATCTATAGTCTATTTCTTGTTTCTTAAAATATTAGATTTTAAACCTAACATTTTACATTTTCTTATAAATTTTTAAGTTATCTATTCATCCCTGATTTACGTTTCTCCACTTCCCTGGTTCCTTTCGCACAGGCGAAACCCTAAAATGCTTATGTTTACTTATCCTGGAAAAATTTAACCAATCAAAATAAAAACAAAACATTTAGCCTTCTTTATCTCACTATTCTCAATTTTACCCTCCAGTTTAGCCTCTTTTTGCCCATTCAAACTTCTCTATAGAACTGTCAATGTACTTTGCTAACTCATGGAAAATCCCACAAGAGAAGGGGCTATTTTTGTTTTTATTTTGTTGTTCAGTGTATTTTTAGTACGTAGCACAATATCTAAAATGGTAGGGACTCAATAATTAAATGAGTTTATTTTAACTCCTTCTTTCCTTCCTACTCTTTACCTGAGTGTTAAAATTTCGCTTCAAGCACTGCTCAAGTTACTCTCACTTGTATAACTGACCACATAGTTCCCCTCTTTGTCATTCAGTCATGGCCACATTTCAAATTCTTCTCATATATTATAATTTATGTTAATTACTGTCAACTGTGTATGTGGTTCATCAATTCATCAGAGTTTCAGCCCCTAGATATCAAGACATTAACTCGCTTATTTCTTTTGGCTATGTTCTTTGTGATGTAGCCACACTATATCCCTGTGGCTTGTTTGTTGTATAGCTGAAAGTTCGTACCTCTTATATTCCTTCCTCTTTTTCACCCATCCCTCTACTCACCTCCCCTGTGGCAACAGTCAATTTGTTCTCTATATCTATGAACTCATTTTTGTTTTCTTTTGTTTATTTGTTTTAGATTACACTTGTAAATAAAATCATATGGTATTTGTCCTCTGTCTGACTTATTTCACTTATCATAATATCCTTTAGGTCCATCCATGTTGTCGTAAATGGCAAGATTTCATTCTTTACTATTATTGAGAAATATTACATTGTGTGTATATATGTATATAGATATAATAGATATATCTACACATTATCTTTTTCCATTCATCTATCTGTTGACATATCATAGTGATTGTAAATAATGCTGCAGTGAACATAGAGCTGCATATATCTTTTGAAATTATGTTAGTGTTTTTTATTTCTTTGGATAAATACCCAGAAGTGGAATTGTTGAATCATGTGGTAGTGCTATTTTTAATTTTTTTGAGAAATCTTCATACTGTTTTCCATAGTGGCTACACCAATTTACAATCCCACCAACACTGCACAAGGGTTCCATTTTCTCTACGTCCTCTCAGACATTTGTTATTTGTTGATTTTTGATAATAGCCATTCTGACAGGTATAAGAAGGTACCTCCTTGTGGTTTTAATTTGCATTTCTCTGGTGATTAGTAATATTGAGCTTCTTTTCATATGTCTATAAGTCAACCATATGTCTTCTTTGGAAAAATGTCTATTCAGGTCCTCTGCCCATTTTTTTAAATTAGATTTTGTGTGTGTGTGTGTGTGTGTGTGTGTGTGTGTGTGTGTGTGTTTGATGATGAATTGTATGAGTTTCTTATATATTTTGGATATTAACCCCTTATCAGATATATCTTTTGCAAATATCTTCTCCCATTCAGTAAGTTTCTTCACTCTGTAAAAGCTTTGTTTGATTTGTTTAATTTTGCTTTTATCTCTTTTGCCTAAGGAGATATAATCAAAAAGATATTGCTAAGATCAATATCAAAGAGTTTACTGACTATGTTTTCTTCTAGGAGATTTTTGATTTTAGGTCTTACAATTAAGTCTTTAATCTATTTTGTTTATTTTTGTATGTGGTATAAGAAAGTGTTCCATGTATCTGTCCAATTTTCCCAATACTTCTTATTAAAGAGACTGTCATTACCCCATTGTATATTATTGCCTTCTTTGTCATAGATTAGTTGACCATATATAATTGAGGGTTTATTTCTGAGCTCTTTATTCTGTTACATCGATTTAGGAGTCTGTTTTTGTCCCAGTATCATACTTGTTATAGTCCACAACTCTTAACAAAATCTTACTAATCAGTAATTACTAATTAGTTATATTAATACCTTTAAATACTAAAAAATTTTTTAAGATTGTTTTGTCGATATCAGTATATTGCCTTTGATAAAATAGTTTGTTCTTGAAAAAAAAAAGTGAAAATCTAATTGGATAGTCTTTTATAAACCATTTCAAATCATTAAATTAATCATTTTAAAAAACCAAACCTATGCTGAATGAATTATCATATGTGTGCTTCATATTTATGAATGTTTTTTTTAAGTAATTAAAAATATCTACCCATATGTATATTATACACACATGTACATACACACATTAAAAATTATTTGCAACCACTTAATCAAAGAATATCCAATGATCAAATTTTTTCTAAGAAAATAAAATCCTTTTCCAGGTCTATTTAATGAACCTAGTAACTGCACATAAGAATAGATAGAAAGTTTTTTAAAAATTGTTTTAGTAACCTGAACAGACAGGAATTGTTCCACACTCACTTTCCCTGTCTTAATTTTTGTCTTTCCAAAATAGATTCTCATTTTACCCTATTCGATTCTCTTATCTAATTTGATGGATCAGCAGCCTGAGTTGAGTATATTGGCCCTAGGTCTGATCTTCTAAGGCTCTTTTGAGACACTATTTCCATTACTACCCATGGACTGCATGCACTGAAACCCACTGATTGAAATTTTCCAACCATGCACCTTGCTCAGGCCTTTGCGAGGTCTTATATTTAGTGAAAAGGGACCAGGCCAATCCAGAGCTTGTGGGTCAAATAATTTATTGTTTAATTAACTTTGCTGTTTTCCATTAGTTGTAACTTTATATAAAAATAAATAATTTATTCAAGAAAAGTATGGTAGACTTAATTTATTTCTCACAGTAAAAAGTCTTATACGTGGCCCACATGCAGAATTAAAATTAGATTTCTATCACTTGTATGATGCTCACTCATAAGATTACTGTTTATCAGGGACATCTGCAAAATTTGAATAATTCTCAAATCGATAACATTTTAAAGATCTAGAATCGGTAACAATTTAGGGACTGCCAGAAAGCCTCATTGATGTTCACTTAATTTGGAAGTTCTTTCAGTTTCCAGTGTAGTAACTTGGATGACAGTATATGGTCTATGCCTCTTCTGTAATCATTTGAATATCATTCAGCCATTCTCTGCAACCCTATATGTACATGACGTATCAGAGACACAAACTTAGAGGAACCCCAAATTCTGTTACATTTGTTCTTAGATATTCAAAAAGTTAAAGAGATTTTATTTTAATGATTTCCTTTTGTATGTATGTATGTTTGTGTGTGTGTGTGCGCGCGCGTGTGCATGTATTTTTTAAGAGGAGATATTTTAAAGCAACAGAATTGGATGTCTTTCATCTAGAAGAACTCAAATGACGAATAATGCATTTTAATTCAGTTACACAAATTAACCTCTCAACATTTTTTAATACTGTGTTAAAGGAGAGATGCAGTTCTTGATATTAAACTTAATACTCTATATAATAACCCACCTAAATTTTCTACAGCATTTGAGTGCTTGAAATTTAGTTGCTGCTTTGAAATGATAAAATAAATTATAGATATATTATGGAATGCTTTAGAAATTGAAGGAAAAGTGTATAATTCTAACCTAGAATTGTTATAATTTTAGTACATTTAGCTTTATTTTCTTATATGGTTTTAACCTTAGTGCATTAACTATATTTGTATCTATAGGCCAAGGATTTTTCAAAATTCCTAATAGTTTTATAATAATTGATTTTAGATCTCTTTAAGAAAACTACTTTTCACACTATAAATATTCAATAAATGTTAGCTATAATTTAACAAAACAGATATTAAACAGTTTTCAAAAGAGAGTGCTTTGATTTTAATGACTTCTTGATATGCACCTATAACTAAAGCACATCCTATAATAGTGCAAAATAGTTTAATTTTTAGCATATTTTTATTTTATGTGATACATAACATAACAAGGAGTCCATGCTATCTTAATATTTTTTTATTTCTGAGAGGAGATTATCAACATTGAAGATTGTATGTGTTTGTGAAAGAGAGAATGGGATTCTGAAGTGAATTCTGAAGAACAATTATACCTCATCATTTATATGCCATCTACAAGTCTTTTCTATTTTAAACTGTGAAAGTTGCTACAAACCCCATAAAATTTAGATAATAAAACAAAAAGAAAGTGGTTAATTTCACTACTTGAGTTTGAAGGCTTCAAAGAAACATTTTCACTACTTTTTTTGTTTGTTTGTTTATTTACTTTTAAATATTTGATATTATATACATTGGGATCTACTTACAAAGAAAAAGTATTTACCTTGATTCCTTAGGAAAAAAAATATTAAAAAGAAATGAAAAGTTTTCCCCCTACTCTGAGACTATATTTTCTTTTGAAAAAAATGAGTATGTAGTAGCCTAACACACACATGCCTCTCCTCCCAGTGATTAGGCAGAAATCAGTTTCTGTGTGGAACACTAAAGTGAACTCCGGTTTGTCAAAAGGATGCCTCTGAGTACTTCCCACTTGCAGGCAAAATCATTATTCAGTTACAATAATAGAAATTACATTTTAATCAATAAGCCTTTTGCTATTAATCCATTTTAACTACCTGAACAGGCTTTAATAACATGTTAGGCAAATCATCCATCTAACAGTAATTCCAAAGAGAAAAGGACTGGAATCCTGTCATTCTAATTCACCATGAACAGAATTGACCTATGTACTTTGTACTTGTGCTACTCTTGGAAGAACTTTTCATTACTTTTTTTTTGTGTGTACTCAAGGTATTTTTCTTGGCAACCTAAAAAAAATCACCTGTGGTTTTTACTGATGACACAAATATGATCAACCATCAACAAATATACATTTTCTTACCTCTAATAAAGACTAGATGTTTGATATTCTTTAATGATCAATGCCTGTGGTATTACAGAGATAAGCTGCTAGGATTTACTTTTATCTAAATTAATTGACTGATTAATTTTATTTAATGAAATAGCAATGCACACTCTCTTTAGACATAACAGAGAATACATAAACACCCTTAAGAATCGGCACAATCATGATACTCCCTTGCCAAACATTACCTTCATTATCATGGAAGCATATTCATCTACATATTTTCTCTGTGCATGTATTTCAATTTTTATTCTACAGTTTATAACATTTTTTTCTTTCTTAAAAGATATGTGTATAAAATTTTTAAAGGCTTGTTTGATATTTCTTTGTAGACTTTTATCTTGATTTATTTAACTAATACTCTAGGACTAAAAGGATATTGTATCCAATTTATATCGTTAGAAACAGTACCATGATGAACATGATCATAACTTTTTGTAGACATCCTTCACTACTTTAGTAGAATCAATTTCCCTAAACAAAACATTCAGGTAATAGACTCAGCTAATTTGAGTGTTTTACATCCTTGCTAAATCTAGAAAGTTTTTATCTGGCAATGTAGGAGAGCGATTCAGTATTTATTTTTTACATTTGGTAATCTGATAGATGCTTTCTTAGTCCATTTGGGCTAAGAAATGCCATAGATCGGGTGGCTTGAACCACAAACATTTGAATCTCACAGTTCTGGAGACTTGAAAATCCCAGATCAAGGTGCCAGAAGATTCAGAGTCTGATGAGTACCCACTTCCAACTCCACAGAGAACCATCTTCTCTCTGCATCCTCACATGGAAAGTATGAGGAAGCTCTCCATGTTCTCTTTTTTAAGGGCACCGATGCCATTAATGAGGTCTCCAACCTCATGACCCAAGCAGCTCCCAAAGTCCCCACTCCAAATATCTTCAGACTAGGGATTAGCTTTCAACGCACAAATTTTAGGGTGACAAACACATTTAGTCTATAGGAGATGACAATGCTCTCCTATTATTATTTTGATTTTTGTCATTAATGAACATTAATATTTTTCATATATTTTTTTTTTTCATTAATTGCCCATTCATACCCTTATCTGGGTCTTGTTTACTAAGGACAAATAAAGAGGAGAGAATATAATGTCAATATCTAGGTCATAAAGAAGAAAGAAAGAAGGCATTCTCCCCAGTAAGCTTCATTTCCTGCTGGAAAGTAATCTCTCCCCTTGGAGACTTGTGCTGAATTTGGTATTTGTACTGAATGCCAAAGAAAACATGCAATTTAACTGAAACTCCAGTCTGACTGGTTCTTGGCATTTATGTTGATTAAAGGCAAATCTACTTGGGTTTTTACTTTCCTTTTTTAACTACCTGTTAGCAGGTGATATCAGCATTGTTAACAGTAAAGATATGGATCTTTCTACATTAAAATAAGTGCTCAAAAGAAATCAGAAACATATTTTGATTATTAAATGGTAGACTAAGAATTTACTGGTGTTACATTCTTTTTGTCAAGCTGCGTAATTTTTGTTTCAGAATCCAGTGCCTAGAATAACACCTGGCATATAGTAGAAGTTCACTAAATCTCTAGTTCACAGATAATCAGAACTAAAGATCAAAGAGATTAAGTAATTTTACCTATGGTCACACAGCTAGAAAGGGTTATTCTCAGGATTCATTAGTTTCTCTACACCCAAACTTTAAATATTTTATATAATGTATCTTTCTAAGGTAACTTTCCTCTTGTTATACATCCTATCTGGCAAGATGGGCTAGATGATGCTGTGGTACAAATAACTCAACCATCTCAATGGCTTAAAATAGCAAGGCTTCCTTCTCATGCATACCATATAACAATTGCTGGTTAGCTAGGGGCTCTGCTCCTCACTGTTTTATCTCTAGGATCCAGAGTGCAGTAGCACATAGCCCATGGACCATTTATAGTAACCAAGGCTAAGGAACAAAGAGAGAGTTTGTTAAACCTTGTCCTGGCTTATTAAAGCTCCAGCTAGAAGTGACATGTGATACAGCTGCTCACAAATCACTGGTCAAAGCAGTCACCTAATTTCTTGAGTGTCTTGGAGCTTCTTGGGGGCTCGAGAGTGGGAAAGTGAAATCGAGTGGACCCAAGTTACTTATTAGTGAAAAACAATGGCAAGAGAAGCAGAGTTAGAGATGGAGATCTAAAGATGGTGCACAGGAGGGAAAAACAGATAAATATTTGAGGACAGCACCTCCCTCTGTCATTAAATACTTTTATGACTTTGTGATGATTAATTTTATGTGTCAACCTGATTGGGCCACAATACCTAAATATATGGTCAAAAATCATTCTGGATATTTCTACAAAGGTGATTTTTAGGTGAGATTAATATGTAAATTAGTAGACTTTGAGTAAAGCATATCATCCTCCATAATGTGGGTGGTTGTCACACAGTCAGTTGAAAGCTTTAATGGAAGAAAGAATGGCCTCACCTGGGCAAGTATTAATTCTGCCTGCAGTCTAACTTTGGATGAACTGTAACTCTTCCTCAAATTCTAGTGTGTTCCTTAAAATAAGTATCAATAGATAGATGATAGATAGATGATAGATAGATAGATAGATAGATGATAAATGATAGATAGCTCTCTCCCTAGAAGAGACAACCCAGAGGGGGAACCCCGTTGCTGTGTCCAGCTCAGAGTCTCTGATCCTAAAAGAGCCCCTGTAATCTCTGCATCTGTCTGGCTATGGCCCTTATTGAGTTGAAGAACTATGAATCTAAGGGCAAATCATGTGCCCTTCTCATAGTTTATAGATAATGATCAAACACTGGTGGGAAGAAATTCTTCTTGGGGAATGGGTATGTTCTTTGATTAGTTATAATTCTTGTTTGAAAGGGTTTCTCTTTGAGGATTCCCAATTCATATTCTTTAGGTTTATCTTTTTGGGAGATCCTTTTTTACATTCTTTTCCTTGGTAGCATCTAAAATGCATCTTGGAGAATATGCTTTCCAAGGAGGGATGAGCAACTGTTACAACCCACTTTCTGCCTAAGGGTCTTTTCAAAATTTTAAGCATTCAGAGTCTTTATCTCAAAAGCTTAGCTGGCTTCTTATCCATGAGACCCTGCTAGACGCCATGTATGTTAACCACTCCAGGCTTTTTAAGGTAGATTTCTTACCTTTTGCTACATTTCTTTGGTTTCCTTCTCTAATTATTTCTTTCCTTATCTAGGCTAAATTACTCACATTTAGGGACTATTAGGTTTTAGTGGGAGAACCACACCCTTTGTTTCCTGTTTCATGGCCAATGTGTCTAATTGAAATGAATGACTAGGCAGCTGGACTCTTATTCTGAGACACTTTAATCCCTCAGGGCTTTTAGCAATGGGTGTGATAATTATACTTTTGATGAGATCCTTACTACAATCTGAGTTTTAATGAACTTTGCCTCTGAAGGTCTTTTATATTTTATGCTGCAAGTCCCTGAATTTATAGACTGTCTTTATTCTCTTTAATTACTAATTATATGCTGGCTAATTCTTTTTGAGCTCATCTCATTTCTTTTCCCGTAGTGCTTTGCTTGGACATAGAAAATACAGAGAATTAATATTCTATATTCTAATTTTCTCTAAGGATATAAGTTTATTAGTTTTGTGGAATGATTGTCAACTTGTATGAGGTGACACTTTTACCAAATGCTTTAAAAATTATGTAAGATATGTTCACATCTTCTTTGTCTCCTATAATAATTTCCTCACTATTTATGTACATTAAGTCACGGTCACTCACTTCTGGTCTTGATATGACAACATTTGTCTTTTAGGTATCAATTTCATTAGGAGTCAAAATAGACTAGTAAAAAACAATGTCAGCATATCAGTCACTTAAAATCACAAAGGACTATTTTTTACTTGTACTATGCATCCATCATAGATCAGATCTGTTCTATCTCATTCTTATTTAAGACTGCAGACTAAGGGAAGTTTCATCTTTATGCTTCCATGGTTGCTCATGGTGATATGAACAGAAACATGAAAATAGCATGTTATTAATTTCTCCCCCCAAAAAAGTTATGTGTAACTTCTCCTCACATATTATTGGGCAAAGATATAGATAGATGATAGCTAGCTAGCTAGCTAGATAAATTGATAAATGATAGATTAGATAGGTAGACAGATAGATAGAGTCTGTATATATAATCTGTATATATATATCTGTATATAATCTGTATATAATCTATATCTATATTCATCTATCTATATCTTTATCTGTATCTATATCATCTATATCTATATCTGTATCTATATCCACATTTAACTTCAGATTGGTAGGAAAGGTTAATCCTACTACAACATCTGGGAGGAAAACTAGAATATTAGGTGAAAGAATACTTATGACTCCCATATTATTTTAATCACTAATATTTTATTTTTGAGAAGAATACCAGACTCTAATCCCCAAGAGCGCAACATCATTTTTATCCTCTTGATTGCTGTATATTTGGCTGAATGTATAGAATTGAATAAGTATTAAACGTTTGTTTACTGACATAGATGTAACAATGTTTTCTTAATACTGATAGAAAGATGCATAACATTTCAGAGTTATAAAGTTCACTTCACCTATAACATTCAATACAATCTCTGAGATATCAGTACTTTTGTATTGCATTGCAAAATGTATATACCTTTTTCTCTTGGATATTTTCTTTCTCTATGTCATTAAAGTTGTGAGTGATGGCCACCTTTTCAAAGAAGAGTATAAAATTATTGACAAACTGGAGGTATTTTAAGTCAGCACAGACTGTAAACAAGCTGGAGGAGGTGGTATATGGCATTGGGGTAAATTTTTGATGATGAATGACATTTTTTTCCAGAAATACATTTAAAGTGATCTTGTCAAAAGAATTACTGAGCTGCTAGGAACTATCCTAAAGCAATAGCAGTAAAAACTCACCAAGTTCAGGATCTTTGTTAACCAATATCAACTTTATTCTTCCTCTGTTCTTTATTCTTCAGATGGTTTGTAAACATTGATTGCACAACTCTACAAAGATAAGAGCTATATTTGAAAAAATAACTTTTTCAGTGTTAGGACAGGTGAGCAGAAAAGGCAACCATTTTCTGGGGGACAAATATAGTCTCATTAATCTCTGTAATAAATTTTCAGTAAAATGGTACTCATCAGTTCTCCTCCAAAATATGAATACTTGAATGGTATGGTGTGGATTATGGGGAGGAAAAGAAAAAGAGAGGGAAAAAGAAAGGAGTGGGAGAAACAGAAGAGGTTATTATTATTCTTAAGCATTGAATCACACATATCTAGCTTTTATTCCCTCAACTAAGAATAAAATTTCTTTGAATATGCAAAACTAGTTTGCAAAGTATCTGATAACTAACAGTGTCCCCAAATTTTAAAATTGTTGTACCAATGAGACATCATACTATCTATCTTTAGGAAGCTTGAAAAAGTGAGCATGTTTGTATGAAGTAATACAGAATGGACGATTCCAAAAACACACTTCTAACTTATGAGGAACTTACAGCCTATTGAATTATATCCCTTAGAGCATTGATACTACTTTACAGGAATCCAGGTTGTATTTGTTTTTCATTGGTAATGTAGCAAATTAATACAAATTTAGTGGCTTAAAACAACCTAGTGGATATCTTACAATTCTGTATGAAAGAAGTCGACACATCTCAATAGGCTAAATCAAGATGTCAGGAAGGCTACTTTCCTTTGTGGAGGCTCTGGGGAGGATCCATTTCTTCCCTAATTAAAATTCAGGTCCTTGCAGTTGTAGGACTGAGATCCCTGTTTCTTTGCTTGCTGTTACCTGGGGTCATTCTCAGCTTCTAGAGGCCATTCACATTCTTTAGCTCATGGACTCTTTGAATCTCTCCAATGCATTCTTCTGCCTTTCTTGTCTACTTTTAAAAATGCATTTGATTAGATTGGGCCTACCTGGATAATTCAGGATAATCTCTTCATTTCAAAGTCCTTAACTTTAGTCACATTTGTAAAATACCCTTCTTTCACGTAGCATGACATAGTCACAGGTCCTGGTAATAGAACATGGACATTTTAGTGAGGGGGTTACATTATTCTGCCTGCTTCAAAGATCTAAGTGTGACTATCCATGTGTGGGCTTCTCTGAGATAAATGAGTGAATGGAATCATCAGAGTTTCCTGTTAGAACTAACCATGAGACTAGCCATTCCGGACTTAGAAATACCTAAATACAGTTTATGCTATCAGTATGGGAAAATACTTGTATGCGCTCCTCACTACAAAAATATAGAAAGTTTATTATGCTCTACCCAGAACAATTCCTAACTGAGGCTCCATAAACCAATGCATTAAGTAATATGCAACCAAGATGTTATCTCATTAGTTTAGGAATTTGTAGACCCATAAATAGTAACAATAAAATAACAATAAATGCTTTTATTTAATGTCTTTCTATGTTATGATTCTGAATGTGTGGCCATATCTGCTGAATGTGTCCTACAGATATGAACACAAATAAGAATGTGTGATTAAATTTAACCAAGGTAGAATTAATTAACCTGAAAACTGAAAGGAGCATTTAAAAGGTGTCTTTATTTTGACAAGGGGCTAATATAGGAATGATAATAAGAAATGTTCTGTGCATTCGTGGGTGTTGATGTAGTCCCAGTGAATTTTTGCTTCCAGGAAACTGATTTCTATTAAATATGAAGACAGATTTTCTAATAATCTGAGCAGTCTAAAAATAGATGGGACTGTGTCATGAGATCATGACCTTCCTGTCACTAGAGGTTATCGAGCTGTGGCTGATGAGCCTGTAGTAGGGGTATTATGGATAAGTTTAAATAACTAAAGAGATGAATAACATACAGTTTTTAGTAATGTGGCTCTGTTTTCCTACTCAGATTTCCTATTCTTAGTCTGACAATATTTTGTATAGGTTTTCATGTCTTGCAAATATATAAAAGTTAAATTCCAAAATGTTTGAAGTGACCTAATTGCCATAATTGAAAAAGATAACATTTACACTCAATGTGTGGATTCTTATATTATAATAGTAATTATTATTTATTGCATACTGCATACTATCCATTTGTTAATATTCTATGTAAAGCATTATCCCAGCAATGTGCTTGGTTTTGAGGCTACAGACAGACCCAGACGTCACAGAGTTTGTGGATTTGTGGGGAAGACAGACGGTAAACTAATGAGGAAAGGAATAAAATCAACAATCACAGATTATGTTATAAAGAGGATAAGCGGGACGATAGGTTAAAAAGAATAGCAGGAAGACCAATTTAAATAAAGTAATCAGGGAAAATCTTTCAGAGGGGCTGACATTTAAAATGAACCTGAACTATAAGAAAGGACCAGGTCCTTTACATAATTTTATGAGTTATTAATCCTTTTGCTAACCCTAGGAGTTAAAAACTATTACTGTTTTACTCTCATGGAGTAAGAAACTGAGGCTTAACAGAAATTTACCTAAAAAAGATTAAAAGCTAGAGAGTGATAAATTTGTACTGGGACACAAATCTATGAGATCCTTGAAACTTTTGGAGCTGGAATCTGTGACCTTTACTATTTAGATCCCTTATGACTCTAATTTTTTGTGACTGAAACACAGTACACATAGACAGAGAAACACATGGGACCAGGCTGTTTTCTTTCTATAGGCTAAGGAATTAACTGATAATTACTTTAGCCAAGGAGTTAGAATACTGTGACTCAGAAATATGCCCTAAAGCAGATAGAGTGAGTTACAATTTTTATTTTGGGCCTAGACTGTAGTGGACATATGGACATAGTGAAAGGCAATCTTTTTTCTTTGGTGTCACTTGGATATTATAGATATATCATAAGTACATTAGTCTAATAAAAGTGACCTAGGAAGAATATACCTGCTGAAAATAAGCAGTTTTTCTCTTGGTGTTAACTCATCCTTAAGAGTAGAGTTATGTCAGGGAACAAATCTAGATGAGGAACAGACCTGTGCACTAGTCCCAGCTATTTCTGCCAGTGCATGACATTTGGGGACACTGCTTAATTTCTCTGAAAGTCAATTTCTTCATCATGCTCAAAGATTTTCTGACAGTGATAGTGACAAATATGTTAAAGCCAATATCTTCTTCATATTTAAAAAGCTAATGGAAACAGCAGAGGCAAGTTTAAGAGTTGAGATTCATGCACAAATGGATCTTTAGAGAAGAATGCCCTCTTTGGAGAGGGCTGCTAAAAGGGGCATAATGCACCTACCTGGTAGATGCCCAGCAAATGAGGGAATCAGCAAAGCTGAAATAGATTGTTATAGAAAATAATGTTGGTGTAAATTCCCCCCCAAATAGAAAATAGGTCAAATCGTTAACTTCGCAAATTGAATTTTATTTCTTCTTTTAAATGTTTGCTGACAATTATTTAAATTTATCTATGCCTTATGTCAGCATCATATATTTATTTGGCAAACATCCCACTCTTTAAAATCACACACACACACACACACACACACACACACATTACTTTAAGTTTGAGAATGCTGTACAACTCACACATATATCCTCACAATAAAAATTCACAAAAGTTTATTTTACTTTAGAGAACTAAACAGCTGTGTCCCAGATCTTACTTGTTCTTATGCAGAAGCACATTGGGAATTCTTATAGAAGGACAAAGCTTTTCAAGAGGTCTTGATCTACCAACCATACAAGATTAATGTAATCTTCACGTATTTAACATATTGATATTGAGTTATTTCTATAAGCCGGGCATTTTTCTAGGCATGTGGAATTCAAAACAGGCATAAGACATTGTTGCTATGCTCAGTGAGCAGAGTTTTGATATGCAAAGGATGTCAAGCCCACACTGTTTCGTTATCACAATGGCATTAAATAATGCAAGTATTGAACATCTACTTTGTATGTGACTATGAGGCAAATGCTTTGCACGTGTTACTCAAGCCTATTGTATTTCACATGCCAAGAGGCAATACTTGTCTTATATGTTATGAACATGGTGGCCCCTTGAATTGTAGAATGTGATGGTTCTCATTTATTTTGCTTAATTATCACAGAAATAATGAAATGGGTAATTTCCATTACTCCTTTTTCTAAAATGAAAAGTGTAAACCTCAAAACATTAAAATCACATAGTTCTTAACTAGCAGAGTTGGGTTGAGATTAGATCTGAATGATGCTGAAACCACAATAATTTTATTACTCTAAAGGTCTATTATTATAATACTATCAAATAGCACAGAATTCATAATTTAAATACCCCAAGGTTCTTTTATAAGTGGAAATCACACAGTAGAGGCCATTTATAACATTTATCTTAGGAGAAAAATAATGCCTTGCAACTTTTCTCAGCTCTAAATATATGCGCAAGCAGGAGGTCCCGCCACTTTTGAAAAGATGAACATTCACAAGTTGAGGGGCAGTGTAGAATTTTTTCTTAGCTTTCTCCTTATGGAGAGCTACCCAGGAAACCTCTCAGAGTAATCTCTCTTAGTCACAACTATGTATTTCTGTCTCTTTTTCTAGCCACATTATGGAGATAAGAAAAGAAAAAACTGATTACAGGATTAGAGCTGTCATTCCAAAATTTTAGAATTTACAAATGAAAAATTTATCTTTTATGAATGTGATAAAGACATATACATATAAAGGTTGATTTTTTTTTGTCTGAACCATTGCACTTATTATTTCTCACTGTTAATTATTTTTCTAGCACAAGGAAAGAGAATTTTTATGTGGCCACAGTAAAGGTTTACGAAAAAATATATTTAATGATGACAAACATCATCAGAGTAGATAGATACAGGTTAAAAGAATCTAAGACACATGAAAAATTTAAAGAAGCAGATTTTGATGTCATAAATTGAAATTTGTTATATTCTAGAATTGGAGGTGGAGTATACAGCACTAGTCATGCTGTATCAACATTCTCACATTCGTCCACCCACACAGTTTGCACTTTGGAAAATAACCAAGGCAGTTCATTAATTCTAAACCTCTATTTAATGTTTAATACTTAATGGAGAGAAGCTGTGATATTTCACCAAAAAAAAAATGTTGGTGATGATGATTCTGCAAAAATCACCTTTATTTAAATACAGATTAAAATTAAAAATGTGTAACTAAAATGTTGATGTAGTTATTTACCAGAGAGAAAAAGAACACCAGCCTAATGAGTCTAAAAGCTTTGTTCCTTCTTTGACATGGTTGTGTTATTTTGTTCTATGATCAGAGTTTTACCTTTCTGTTGCTCCTTTTCCCACCCTTATTCTCCAGCCAAGCTGGATGCAAGTCCTCTAGTTAGTGTGAACTAGCTGGACCAATGTTATCTGAGGAAACTCGTTACTATTTCTAGAAAACATCTCAGTGAATGTACTGTCAAACTAACTCATAAAGAGTTTGGTGACTTTGGCTAGAAATAAATGACAAAGATTTATCACAGGTCTTAGAGATTGCAAACTGGAAACACAGTTAGGCAAAACCCAGAGGTGTTTTGAGAAAGAAAGAAAAATCAATAATTCTGTTATGTAACTAAATCACAAGCAAGAATGGAGTCTTGCATTCTTAGCTGTTTGATTGATTCGTTAGGATGAGTCAACTACTATTGATCATTATGATCATCAATTTCAGAATGTTGTCAAGAGAGGCATCAGGCAGTCTGGTCATGCAGAGGTTTTCTTTAAGGAGGACTTACATTTGACTGGAACCCAGGAAATGATGCATATTGTACTGACGATAATCTGTATGTCTAATGCAGGACTGAAGAGTTACAGGAAAGCTTAAAAGTTCAAACATTAAACATATATTTATTGTTTTTCCTCAAGCTTCAAGTTCTGTTAATAATTTAGCAGTAAGCCTGGGAAGAGACCCTGACATTTTTCCCCTTACTTTACTCTTTCTTCAGTACCATGGTGAGTTAGTAGCTAGCTCTGTGATTAGATAGGTAAATTTTTTCACTATCTTAAGTCCATGAAATACACCATGATATAGTTTAAGAAAATATTGGAAAAAATCCTCTGTCGTATTTAGTTTTCCTCTGAGAAATGACTTAATTGAATTATGTCTACTATAATTACCTAAATTCATCTAACATTGATTTGATATACACATTTCATGCCACTCTTAAAAAACACAAATGTAAATCCATGAATGTGAACCTTAGCCAGTTTTCCCACCTTCGAATTAAATTTGATTAAATGTCTCAAATAGTCATTTTGTTACCAGGGGCTTTTTAAAGAATATATATTCTTTATGAATTTAAATTAATTTAGCTTATCAAAGCCCAGATTTGCCCTTCCCTGAAAGGATTGCTTTGCTCTTTTAGACCTCACATCAGATGATTAAGATAATATTTCCTTTGGATTGCTTCATATGTGTTAGTTGTGTTTTCGTAACTCAATTACACATTTCTTAAATAATAGCTCTAGACCTTTTTCATCTATATTTTCTTCTGTTAAAGTTCTTGCTTCCTAAAGCTCTCCTCTTTCTCTTGGGTACTGCATTGAATAAGGTTGATTCTCAATATATATGTGTAGAATTGAATCATGTTGCTTTTCTATCTCCTATAGCACCCAGGGCAGTTTAGATCATATAAAAAAACACAATAAATTCTTACTGATTGTGATAGATGTGTCCTAAACCTATGTGTGAGAATCTTAACCTCAGTAAAATTGCATCAATTTTTCTATCAGATTGCATAACTCCTCTTTTTTAAAAGGGATCCTTTATGTTGTGTGGTTAAAAAATAATTTGATTCCTGAATTTCAAACAATTATTTAAAAAAGGTAATAATAAATGAAAAAAATTCCCCATGATTACTTAAAATAAGAGATTTGCAGTTGTCTGTTAAATCTTCTGATCTTAATCGAGGCAGCTAGTTTGAATAGAAAGAGAATGTTTTCTGATACAGTGAAAACTTGGCTGTCACTTGAGCATTGTTCTTCAGTACCTTTGTGAATTTGCGCAAATCATTAACCTTTCTGAGTTTCAGTTGTCTCCTTTGAACAAATAGTATAATAATTATTTCTGCCATACAAAATGTTTTTGAGAATTAAATAAACTACCATATGTAAAAGAACTGAATAAAATGCCTCTCAAAGACAGAAGGTCAAAAGGTATCAATTCCCAGATTTCTTCTCACTCTGCAGCACCTGCATAATATAATTGATCAAGAAAAGACAGTAAGTAGCTCATTAAAATAAGATACATAGCTCTGGTCTATATACTTCATTAATAGAAAAGATATGGTACTATGTTTGAAATTTCTGTGGAAATACCATCCGAAATGTATGAATTAAGTCAGAAATTTTTCATTGTTTTAACTGCTTGGTTGCTGTGTCTTTGTTTCTTAGCTTTCTGGGTTTTTTTATAGCCCTCTCCTCTTCATTTTTAATATACTCTGTATGATTGTTAAAAGTGAATTGTATGTCGATTTCAAATATTGTTTGTTGAAGTCTATACTTGAGGTAAAGTCAGTGAAAGCAGGTTACAATTCAAAAATTCAGTCAACACCACAACCTGAAATATAAAACAAATAGAATTTCAAATAATGAATAATTGAAAAAATTAATTACTCATGTAAATAGGAAAGAAAGCCAATATCTTGGAAGCTTTGATGGCGATATTGCAGGAATTTGTACATTAAAGAACTACATAATACAAAGAAAAAGACTTGTACAAAGTGTTAATTATTACATATCCTACCTCATTTTGCATTAACTTCTAATATGGTTATGTCAGCAGCAAAAACATTATACTTTGTTTTGCCTATCTTACCTCCTAGTTGAATGTTCCCTAAATGGCATGGATAATGCTCCTAAAATACCCACCACAGTATTTTACTAGGAGTTCAATAAATGTTTGTTGAATTGAATTACCACATTAACATGTAAATTGTCAGATTGCAGAGTTTATAGCCTGTAAATCTTATTTTAAAATCTAGGTTTACACAAATTTGCATATTATTTAGAAAATGAATAAATTAAACCCAAATCAGTGTCTAATTTATATTCATTCCCACAAACTCATTTTAACAGTTTGAAGTGTTAACACTGTTTAACAAGTTGAATAGAACACCAAGATGACCTTATTCATTTGGAAATTGATAATTTTTTAGATTTCCCAGAAGTTTACTTATTTCTCAATTAATATTTATTTTTCCAGATGAACTTTCTTTGGAGATCATTTATGGTTACTCATTCTCTACTTTTTGAGTCCTGTTGCTTTGTTGACTCTAATGTATTTAGTTTGATAGACATTCCTAGACGCTTCAATAAATAAAGCTGGTCAGGACTTGTGAGTAAATGATGACAAGTGACAAAGTAATATAGAGATTTCTCTCTTGGGCGAGCTGCTGTTTTATTGAAAAGTAATTTCTCACTCAAGCACGACAACATGCTCTTGGCTTGTGGCATCGCAGCTACACATACCTTTTCTTTTGAGAAGATCATATTAATTAATGATAGGAATTGCCCTCTTTGTCAGTTTGAAGTGAAATTAGGCTAGTTTCTTAATTTCCTCCACCCTCAACTCCAGTTATTTTACTTGGGTAAGTAAACTTTACAACCCTTCATATAAAGTCTTAGGGAGAAACATCTAACATGATGTTTATCATGCAATAGTACCTATTGTGCAATAGTGCCTATTCAGCATGAAAAAAAAAATTGCCTTGCTTTTTCTGATGTAGTACCCCTAAATTGAAGTTGTGTGCCCAATAAGGAAAGAATAATAGCTATATTTCATATTTCATTGCATCGAATCCCAGCTTCCTCTATCCACTCAAAAAATTGCAAGTGAAAGATGTAATCATTCAAGAAGATGAGATTTAACAAGATATTTTTGATGGGTTTCCAAAGAAACAGCAAAACAGTAAGGAAGTGGATCCTTATTTTAAAACAAATTCAACTTCTAAATGATTTAGAGAAGCAACATTAATACTTATGAACTTAAAAAAAAATTAAAGAAAACCCACAGCTAAGTTTCCAATCAGTCAAGATATTGAATAATGTATTTCTGTTGAGAATAAAAAGATGGAGACAGTATAAAAAAAAAGAGGATGACTTGGATTTTAAAGGCTACAAAGTTTCAACGTGTTCATCTGATGAAGTCTTTGTCTTATATTCACCAAGCTTCATCCCATTTCTATAATCACAATGCAGAATTTACACTCTGTAATTATCTTTAATTGTAAAGATTTACAACTCCTTATTAAGCTAAGAAGATAGTAGTCGTGCATATTGAAGAACACGTGGACTCCAATAGCCTGTTTTGACTTCTGAATAATTTTGATACTGTCTTGAACAGTGATTATCCCATTTTGTTCCTTGTTTTTGGTGAGTCTCTTAAAGGAATAAGTGCTGAAGACATTCTCTTAGTAACTTTCCTCATCAAAGCATGGTTAACAAAGATGCCATCTGAAGATGATCTGCTCCTACATGTATAACTCATTACTGCAGGTGCTACTTATTTTGACTGGAGTTAAAAAAGGACATTCTATAATATGTCACTCTATTAGTGGTTCTAGTTTCACCCAAAGACCAAGAACTGATAGAAGGTTTCACTTACCTCTGAAAAGATGACTAAGCTAATAGTGTAGAAGTCACTGATATACTTGTATACCTCTATATTTGGCAGCCTGAAAACAAGCCATCCTCCTCCCAACAGCATGTACACATGTGCACGTGCACACACACACACACACACACACACACACACACACACTACCACCACCACAACTACCACCATCACTATCTATACAGCCTAAACTTTTATACTATATGTAAACCCTATTGATCCAGGTTCAGCTCACAGGTACCTATTTTAGTGGAGATGTTATTGTTGTTGTTGTTTTTGTTGCTCCTCTACTCATTCCATATAACACAATTAGTCATTCCTTTCACTAGTGTTGCCATAATACAATGTTTATAACTCTGTTTAGCTTATATCTTATTCTGCCTCATCATTATAAGATATTAACATGACTGTTACTCCGAACAGATTATAACCTTCTTAAAATCAAGTAATAATGGTTTTTACCCTTTATCCTTTCTTTCTCTGTATGTGAAATAGATACATACAGGACACAAAAACTAATATATATATATATGTATATGTATATGTATTTGTATTTGTATTTGTATATGTATATGTATATGTTATGTATATGTATATGTACATGTATATGTATTGGTACACATGCATACATAAAGAACAGATAGATGCAAATATCTACCTATATATATACAATGCAAGCAGAGTATAAATATAATATATGCAAGTATGATTATATGCTTTGTACTGTGAATTTTTAAGAGAGATAGGTAGAGAGAGGGAGAAATTGCCTTGTCTTCTATATTAGCCCATGAAAAGGCAATAAAGTCATTCTACTTGCCAGGTAGTTGGCCCTATTTTATTGAGCACTAGATAAGATTATATTGTAAATTTTATATATTTTTATGTTAACACTATATCACAAGCAACTGAATTCAATCCTTCTTCCTCTCCACACATACTCACACACAAAATCAACTACTTGAATCAATCCAGTTGATAGAATATTTCAGTATTATGAAGAGTATACTGTGCAATTACTTGGGGAAGTCAGATTTGTATTGCTTCAATCCATTCTCCTCTCTACACACCTCATTTCTTTATTCTGACAATGAGCATGTCTCTCTTTTTCTCTTTCTCCTTCTCACATTTGGGATTTACTTAGAGTACCCATCAGGCAGTGATTTTCAGACCATAAAAAAAAACTGGTAGAGGTACATTACAACTGTAAGAAAACCTTTGAAAAATGCCATATCAAGTAATTGCACAATTTTACTTTCAGTGTATAAAAACATTCTTGTATGGGCTTCATGGATGTTTAGAAATATCACATTTGAATGTTCACGCTTCCTAAAGAGAATGAAAAGCTGGAGTGCCAATTTGTTTCTTGCCAACATGCCAGCTGCATGGCCCTGATATTTTACTGTTAGCCTTTGAAGTTATATTTCATTCTGTTGATTCCATTACATTTTAAGTGTACTTTATTGCATAGTTCATATCCATGATTAAACATATTCAAGAGGATAACTTAGAGAAATATATGTTTCATTGCCATTAGTACATTTACACTACGTACAGCTTCTGCATATACAGATGTCATTAGACTTTTCTCATGTGAAGGAAAAATTTAGGCAGTCTGTAAAATTTGTAACATATTTCAATGTGTTTGAGAAACTCTTTTGCTTAAAGAAATTATTTTTTACAAAAGAAATTTTTCAAAATCATTACCAAAGAACTACCCCACACAAAGCAAAAAGCCCAGATGGTTTCACAAGGGAATTCTACAGATACAAATATCATACCAAGGCTACATAAATTTTCACAGAATATACAAAATGCAGAACTTCCTAATTTTTTATCATCTAATGTAATACTGATACTAAATCCTGATAAAGTTAGAAAAAAAACCCCTGCAAATTAACCTCACAGAAATGTACGTACATACCCTAAATTTACATTAGCAATAGAATTCAATAACTTTTGCAAAAACTTGAAAACATGACAATACACTCTGCTAGTATGGCTGTGAGAAAATTAGTCATTTAATATATTTCTAGCTAGAATGTGAAATGATAATACCCATGTTGGAGTTTGCCAAAATCTTATCACACTATGTATGTAGTTATGGTTTGACCCAGCAGTCCTACTTCTAGGAATTTACCCTGAATATATAACTCAAAGATGTGAGAAAGTATGTACAGGAATTTATTCATGCAGTTTGTAATAGCAAAATACCGAAACAACTTAAATTCGTATTCAATGGAGTCCTATGCAGCTGGCCTCCAACCCCCACCCATTATATAGATAAATATCCATTAAGTGATAAATAGCGATTTTTGGTTTATCTGGTTAAGGAACAAAGCAAAGTTCAAAAGATTATATTTAAAATATATCATACTTTACATGTGCACACATAATCTATAAATTTATGTATAATACATATATATATACACACACATACTTATATAGTATGCTATCTTATATAAGTGCTTAGATCATCGTTATATAAAAATAACATTTATTTCTTTAGATATGTTTACAAACACTTAGAAATAATTTGAAATAAATTAATGAATTTGGTTATTTGCAAGGGATAGGTTGTTATGACAAACAGCAGTTAGAGAAGAAAATAGAATTTCTCTGACTATATCTTTTTATATAATTTTGCTTTTTGCTTTTAATAATGTTTTGCTCACTCAAAAATAAATAAACAATAATGGGGTAAAAAACACTAAAATTGAAATAAATAAAAAACTAAAGTCAAACTTCTTTATCAAATGTATAGCAAAAGACTTAATCTAAAAAAAAAAACTTGAATACAGTATTCTGTTGTACACTTTCAATAGGGTTATAATCTAAAGATAAAAACAAGTTCATCCTACTTAGTAAGCTCATTATCAGTACTGGAGTAGCTATTTTAAAATACTTTGTATATATTGTAGAATTTGTACATATTAGTGTTATATGTTGGGAAAGACTAATATGAATATAAAATGAGGTGAGGTGAAGAAATCTCAGAATTAGCATGAACTCATGATTTAAAATATTTCCATCCCTTGTCCATCTTAACTTGGTCAAAATATACATTTTAAAAATCAGGGATCCCCAGTAGCAATTAGCCCAATTAAAATTTTGATTTCTAAATACCACTTCCCTCTAAAAGGAGCCATTAGTCTTCAGAGAAGTGTCTCATTCTGTGGCCGAATTGGGAAAGGATAAGTTGATGTTGGAACATTTGATCCAAACTAAGAGAATGCTTAACATTATTCAGTGCATTTCAAAACAATGAAGAAACCAAATATAGGGTGTTCTAATTGGCTAAACTTAAGACACTTTATACATCAAAATAAATAATGGAAACATTTTATAATGTAATAGATAATACATGAGTCTGTACGGATCCTAACTGTTTTTGCAGTATGAAGAAAGGAAAGTTGCTACTTAACAGAAGAATGACAATGGACACATTATAGACAAAATGAAAGAAGTAGAAAGTCAGCATTTTATACCTACAATAATAATAATTCAGGCAAGAATCCTTAATGGATAGTAAAACCATGGGCAAAAAACTACTGAGGTACAGGATATTTATGCAGTCTCAAGATATTTTTTCCACACACATGCGTTTTAATTTTTATCTGCAAAGAGAAGAAAATAAGTTTAAAATAAAATATCTGGGAACCATACTTAAATAATCAAATGACATCAGTAATATGACAATGATGCATCTTGTTCTTTAATCTACTAATTTCTTCTTATCTTAAATTTTGTTTCCATCTTTTTCCTATAGTAATGTGTTTTTTCCTAAGAATAAAACTTCACTAATTAATCATTTGAGCCTCTCTACAAAACCGCTATGTGTGCAATCACCATGCAGGCTTCTAGTGCCTCTGTTACATATAGCTCTCCGACTCAAAAAGATTCTTCATTAAGACCCAGTTTTATAAAGAAGAGAAGTCTATGTTGGGAAGAGCCAAATTTTGTCTATAATAATCAGAATGGATCTGACTTAAACTCATGCTAGCTGTTTTAAAAAATAGATGCAAAATTTCATGGCTCGACAAGACAGAAGTTTATTTGACTCTCAAGAAATAGTCCATCATAGCTATTCATGCTGAGGACTTCTAGGGACGTGGTTTCGTGTGCTTTTAGCTAGTGTTATGAAGAAAGGCATGGAGGGTCATGGCATGTAGTTTTCCATGGACCAGGAATCATACAGGTTGCATTCCATTGGAGAAAACTTGGTCATGTGGTCATTCCTAGTGCAAGGGAGCCTGACAGATGTAATATAACTGCAGCCAGAGAAAATGAGAACTGATTACAGGTTACACCTAGCAATCTCTGAAATACGGTTCATCACTCCAGTCCAGGCATCTGTAAATGATGGACTGGAACTAGAAATGAGTTCTTTAAAAAAAATAAAAGAGAAAAAAGCTTTTGGCTTTGAAATGGTTACATCCCTGTTCTGTAATAAGAATTCTATATATTTGATTCTATGTGATTGAATGCAATAAGGCATAAAGAATACAGAGTGTGTTCTTTTATACATTTTCAGGAACTTCTTAAAAAGAATTTTAATCTCAGTCTTAATACATGAATTTAAGGAAGCAAAATAAGCTGATTCTAAAATCTCTTCTGTGTGTGCAACAGGGCTCTTGTGTAGCAATGACAGATATGTGTTTATAATGGCCACTGTTTGTTTGAGGGCCCTCATTGTTGATTTTTTAAAAATCTAGTGGGTTGGGACCAGTGGCTGGTCAAATATTTTTTAAAAATTTAAATGTAGCAGGAAATTATTCACACTAACCCAATTCATACCATAAACAGTTTATGTTAACTTTGAATCAACTAATAAACATCTTGCCATTTTTTCCAATCTAAGGCCAAGGTCAGCCTAATAAAAGTCTAAGTTTTCTATCATTTATAAACCATAGCTCAAAATATATCTATAGTTTCTTTGTTTTTTTTCTTTTTATGTAAAGTATGAACTCAGAGCCTGTTTTTTTTTTCCTTTTTTTGTAAAGTGTGAACTCAGAGCCAGTTGACATGCAATCCGAAATTAGATTCCTTTTATATACATATCATTTTGCTCATTTTTATCAGTCTCGCACACAACTAATCTCCAGCAAAAAAAAATTTATTGACTCTTCTTTATTAAATAGTTCAAAGACGTTAACTTATAGTTCACAGAAACAACTCTTTTTTTTAGCAGAAGTATTTTATAAGCTTATGCAATATGCGATTAAATTCTTTAATTATAATAAAGACAAAACTACATGAAAGGTTATGGAACAAGCACACCATATCCTTGCTCAGCATACAACTGAATTTTGGCAATAGAATTTTAAAGTATGCCATAGACTTGCCTGTCAACAAGCTATGGGCTTGTTTACAGAGAAATCAGTGTGCTTTGATTAATCTGGTTAGTCAGTTAAATGCAAGTCAGTTAAGAGAGGTTAGGTTGGAATTCATATACTATGGCTCTTTCCTAGCAGTAATATCTGTATACTGCTATCTTTCTGTCTCTAAAAGTGTTCCTGCTGAAAGGTAAACTTTATTATGTAAAATCTGAACATAGGATGAGGTTTTTAGTCATTTTGGATAGGGAAAAATATCACTTCTCATAGAATGCCAGAGTGAATTCTTAATTCACATAATTTCTTGGAACTTCCTGAAAGTTTTAAATTTTCTCTCTGCAATGGTATATTGAGACGTGTACTGTTTAATCAGATTCCCTACTATTATTTGAATTACATTAGAGTTTATGATGAATTAATGAATGAACCAAGTCATTATTATGCACTTCCTGGCTTGCATCCTTCAACATGATGTTCGATGATTTTTTTTTTTTTTATTAATTTGCCCAGGATTTCTGAATTCCAGGAAAAAAAGTCCTTGTGCTTGCCAAGGCCCATTATTGATTTCTTGTTTTTTTTAAGGATAGTTAGAAATAAAAATATACAAGACACATTGCTTTGCCTTTTTTTTTTTTTTTTTCTGAACTCAAGCGGTCTTCTCAGAAGACTGAGCATTATTCCTTAACACCTAAATACATTTCAAATAGTCCCTCTGAAAAACCTTGGTAGAGGGGAAACTTTGATTGCACACAATTTAAAATGCATTTAATGGTCTGGACACTACAGAGTATTTCCAAATTCTCCTTTTGTCATAAATACATGTATTTCAGACTGTTAGAAATTTTCCATCTTAAAATTTCCTCTTTATTTTCTGAGTCCATAATTATGACTTCTCTTCTCTCCTAAGTCTCTTAGTATTTTATATGTTTGTTTCATTTATTTCACCCTTTAAGAATTTTTCCTTAGAATTAAATGCATCTGTTCCACTTTTGTGATCTCAGTGAAGTCTGAGGCACACTTGACACACATGCCCCTCACAGTGCTGAGCACAGTGCCTTATAAACTGTAGAGGGATGAGCATCCAGTGTATCAAACCTCCTAAGCATGCTATTGATAATTCCTTTGGTATTTCAAAATAATATTTTTCTTTTAGTATATATGTTCTTATTTTCCTTTATCTATATATGTACATGTATTATATATGTAAATATAGTTACACACACACATACAGATATCATTTTGCTCTATGTAAACATGATAGAAGGGAAAAAATGCCATGATGTTAGAATTCCCAGACAACAGTTCTCTTTAAGTTTATGTGTTTTAAAATCCAATTTTTAAAATACAAATATATTCTATTTGTTTGTTGAGACCTCACTTTCTGTCATATGTTTTATTCCCAAGTTACCTAAAATTTGTAAAAGGCCTTAAAAACGTCCACTGGATTTGAGGACTGCCCATAATAATTAGAACTATGATTCATCAGTGAGATGCAATTTTTCTCTCTCATGAAGAGCTCAAGGAAATCTTGAAATGATATATTTCAAGGTAATGCCATGAGTGTTCCCTTTCTGCTTTCATGGCTATTTATAGTTGGTTCAATTAATTCCTAGAGTGTGTAGGGCAAAGAATCCCTTTATCCTGTCATCCTATAGAGCTAAGGGTACGGTCTGTGCTGAGCTAGAGCAAACTTTAAAGCTTATTAAACTTCCAAGCAAAATCCTATATTATGATTAGTGATGGACCCAATCCTGTGAAGTGAATAGAGGTGAAGAAATCTCAAAAAGTTCCAAGGTTGGAGTTCGATGAAAGAACCCAGAGGATGAACTGTGTATCTAAGCCTTATCTAAACCCTCTTGGTGGCTGCAACTGGGTCTAAAATCTTGTTAGGACACACCTTCTTGGGAGATTTTATGCCTCTTCTCATTTTACTCAGGTCAGATGAGGTGAGAAAGCAGTTTGCTGGGTCGAAAGCCTCAAGGGAAATATAACTGAAATTGCAGACACAGATTCCAGGATTGAAGCTCAGGGTTCAGATGTCACAATCACTTCAAATTTAAGGGACTATTTGGGCCTAATTAATAGCAGAGAGCAATAAATAAAAATCATTTTGTAAACTATGAAATCAGTTAAATGTAATTATAACAGAGAAGACTACGCAGAAAAGCTAATAGCAAATGAGTTTTACTTTTACAAAAGAGAAAAAAAAAAGAATCAAAGATGAAAAACATAATTTTTAGTGGTTTGGGTTCAGAAAAGGAAACAGTGTAAAGCTGTGTTGTATATATTTTTATTTCTAAATAAAATATTTGTATATTTTTTATTTTAAAAAGAGAAGAAATAAACATTGACTTTGTTAAGCACAGAGGATGGTTTCCCTGTCATTCAGAAGCACAGAGGCTGCTGCAGTCACTTTTCTTCAAGTTTATCTAGAAGGGTATTCCTATATGAGGATGTTTGATACCCACTGTTATCATGACATGTCTCTAATTATCAATTAAATGTAATCATTTTGTTTTGTCGTATTTTACATAGTTTTCATAAAATTTAGGAAGGTTTTTTTCCTTATTACAGTACATTAAAATATATGGTTTATCGATGACTTTATAACTCAAATTTGGTTAGAAATAATGACTAACATATCCAATCCTAAGGTATAATTATCCCTAGAGTTACATTTTATTGTTTAATTAAAAACAGCAATTCTCACTCTCAAGTTTTCAATTCAACATGATTTCTGTAATAATTATTTCCTTTTCACCAAAAACTCTTGCTAAGTGGTTCAGGGCATATAAGGATGATCGATATACAATTCTTGCAACAAAAATATTGCAAAAACAGTTATCTAGTTGATCAACAAATAGTTAAGATTCTATATCGCAGAAGAGTTTAATACAACCTAGAGAGGCAATGAGGAACAAGATGGATAGGATATCTACTCTTATGGAGCTTAATTTCTAATGTAATGGTTGACTCAGATAAGAACATAAATAATGATTATGTAAAACAGAGTCTAGTACACACCAGAGATGCAAAGGTCAAAAGGGGATCAGATCTTATTTCAGTGGAAGTACATGGAAAAATTTAAAGGATTTCTGAGACATGAAGTGTGGGTGGAGTGTGTATGGGTTCAGAGAAAGGTTAGAATTTCAAGAAATAGTCACTGATAGAAATTTCAAAAGAAGTTAATATATTTTTTGTTGTTGTTTGGGTGAAAGGCTTGAATATCTGTAGGGTAAAGAATTTAAGGATTTTGCACATAATTCTGTTGTTGCAAAATACTGATATTCCAAGATACAGGAAGTGCCTGGGTCAGAGCCGAGTATTAGGCAGTTTCTAACAAAATCCCATAATCAAACTGTTTGTTAATATTTTATAAATTTATTTCTTTTTTTTTCCATTCAGGAAAAGCAAATAATATGTTATTAATATCTCTTAAAATACCTATGCTGCACTTGTTATAGATTTATCCAGAGCCCACAATTCTAATAAGGCTCCTAAGAAGACATACACCATAGATTCCTCAGAAACTGGGAAACAAAGTCTTTCCTCAGCATTTTTTATTTTAATTGATGAATCTGTAATGATAAGATACTGATTCAAGGGGTATTTATAATTTGTTATAATTTGATTCTTCTCTTACCAAAGAGTTTTGGAAATATTTATTGAAATGTTTTCCATTTGCATATTAAAAAACTATGAACTGAATTTGAGGTGAAATTATGGATTTTGAATAGAAAGCACCTAACAATTTTAGACTAGAAAAATTGATAAAGAAAAATTTGACTTGGCAAGTGTCTAAGAATTAATTAATTGAACCAACTGTAATTTACAAATAATTTAATGACTATTAATAGATCAGATAATGTGCAGATTTTTGATCTTGGGGTTAACTCAAACCACATGGATATTCCCTAAAAATTCACTGTGCATGTTTTGATGTTATTATCAATAGGCGAGGCAGCTTATACTCCCATGCCTAAATAGACAAGCCGATAGACAGAAGATGCATATGCGTGTGTGTGTGTGTGTGTGTGTGTGTGTGTGTGTGTTATAGTATGTAGAATCAAACCAATACCTTCACATCAGAAATCATACTGATTATAGTCTTCGAGGAATGTAACATTGTTTCTTGGTCCTAAATTGGTAAACCTTTTATGGACTCAGCTGAAAGATTGTGTAAAAGAGAAGTATTATTTACTCCTAATTGTGCACCTGAGAATAACTAATCTAGTTACCTTCAGAGAAATATCTCTTCAAATAATAAAAGTTATACCTCCAGAATTCTACTGAAATGTTCCCTTAAATTTACTTTCACTTTGATCTTTATAGTTGTGACAGTTTGAGAAGAAAACTTGCTGTAGATTTGCGTTGACCTAGGTTCAAATCCTGTTCCCTCTCCTCTTTATAATTTTTTGACCTCGAGTATGTTTCTGAATTTCTCTGAGCTTTGTTGTCCTTATTTTAAAAATTGAGAGTATGATACCTAACTTTCAGAGTAATTTTGAGGATTAAATATGTTATAACAAGAAGAATCTAGCTTGCAATTCCTGATAATTATAGGCTTGGTAGATGTTGGCATTTCATTCTGTTTTTCTACTTCATGCCAAGCTATCCCACTTCATTAGGTAGATGGTCTCCTTACCAGTGGAAAGACCATTCTAAATTTTTGACCCAAGTCACTAGGACAAATTAATTGCTCAAACAGTATATGAAGCAGTGTGTGTTTTCTTATTTCATTATGACATAACTTTCTATACTTTATATTAAGCTATTTGTTTAGGGCTTTCTTGAAATCTCTTAGGAAAACTTTGATTTTGACTATTTGACTGTACAAGAATTGTTTGGTGTGTGGTCTTCAAAATAAGAGTCTAAATATTTGAACTTCCTACTGACCATAAGTTGAGGGGGACATAGCATGTACTATGTTCTATTAGACTTTTTAATACATACTGATTAAAATCTAGATATTATGTAAACACTATATATATATATATATATATACATATATATTTCTCATTTAATCTATGCAACAAATCTATGAAATAGGTGTTATTATTATGCTCTTTTTTGCAAACAAACAAAAGAGCATAATAATGCTGACATCCATAGATCTTGAGTAACTTGTCTCAGGTTAAACAAATGAAAAGTGATTATGTCAAATTTCAGATTCTGTGGCCTGATGATCCTTCTGGAGTATTCATATAGGAATCTTGAGTGCCGTGCACCCAAATAGACATGGATATATTTTTAATTTATATTAAGTTGAACTACAAATAGTTATTGTGCATTATGTAATGGTTTTTCAAAAACATATGATTCAAAATGATGTATTTTATGTTTAGTTTTTTTAAATAATACAGTGCTCTGGATTTTTTTTTTTGATTCCTCAGTTTGTTTTCATAAGGCATACTTCTTATGGTATTAAAAATACATTTACACAAAACAAACAACAAACCCCACAAAGTCATCTAAACTCACCCAACAAAGGAAACATTGTTCCTATTTTCTGTATATATACTTGTAGATAAATATTTGCACACAGATGCTCTCACACAGATTTGTTATTCATAAAAATAGAAGTACACTAAATACTATTTTGCAATCTTTCATTCACATTAAATAATATATTATGTGCATCTTTCTTTGACAAACATTTGCTCTCACAAAACCGAGCCGTGTTTTTAATGAAGATATCATATGCATATGGATGTTCTGGACTGTATCTTACCCTTTTCTTGAGCATTTAGATTTAATACTACAATGAACATGCTTTTAATGAAATCTTTGTGCACATTCTAAATTATTTCATTAGCATAAATTTCTACAAGTAGAATAGCTGGGTTACGCAGTACACTAAGTTATACAGGTTTTGGTAAGTATTGCCAAATGGCTCTCCAGGAAGTCAGAAATAACTCTTTATATAAGGAAATATTTGGTAGTTTTATTAATAATGGTTCATTGCTTCAAATAAAGATATTTAAGATGTTAATTTAGTCCAAAATTCCTGAAGAAGAAGAAAAAATAATAAAGGCAGATAAGCATTTTGGTGTGAAAATTGTACTTGCCCTACAGGACCATTGCTGTTTCATAAACATTTACATTGAAAGTCATGAATATACACACATGAGCCTTCAAATATGTGGAGAAGATCTTTCATTATAAACATGCACCATAGCATGCCCTAAAAGTTTGAGGTTTGGTTAATCAGGAGAAATTCCCATTTTTAATGGAGAAATTAGCATATGTTTTTTTATCTCCATGAAATAAATGTATTCTTTCCAGTTCTTTTTATGAGAACATTGATGTTAAGTATGTCCTATTTAGTTTCCTTGAGCAAACACCATTTCCAAATAAGTTAAAATTGTTTTTCTACAAAGAATCGCTTTCGAGTTGGTTAAAATTGGTTGAATGTTCTCTTTTGATTTATATTAAATATGAGTGTGGAAAAACTATTTTCATGGCTGATCTTTGGACACACACATGCAATAGATTGAATACTTCCATTTAGATGTAAAATTTATACTTCAAAAATATACTTCTGATTTATAGAAACAGATAAACAATTGTTTAGGAAACAAAACAAAAACAACTACTTCCTAAGACTGTCTGCAAGTTTGTAGAAGGAACAATGTGCCATTCACATTTTTTTTTCCATTTTCTGCCCACAGCTAGGGTAGCAGAATTTATATCCAGATACCATTAATTCTTCACTAATGGTGCGTAAGAGGCCTATCTACTTCCTCCCAGCCAAAGCCCTATGCTTTTCTCATTGTGCAGCTGTTCAAAATATAGGGTGATTCTGAGAGCAGGGCTACCTTGGGAGACTTCAAGTTGATGGGAAATCAATAAGGGATTTGATAAATAAGTTCTTAACATGGCACCTAGTACATGGTAGATGGCAAAACATATTTGTTGAGTGAATGTGTTGCTGAATGATATGTACTCTGGTCAAGTAGACTCAGCCTTTTCAAATTATTCACCTTTTGAACTTCATGGACTTTAGGAAGCTACCTTTCAACGTTGTTGATATCTTTCTCTTCAGTATATCAGATAATAGCATGGAATCTGGAGAGTCTGCTTATGTTGCTGCCTGTTGGATAGTGGAGCTGTTTGCAATTGCATTTAAAGTTTAAATGTAGTTCTAAAATAATTACTGGGCTCACACATCCAAGGACGCAAATAGATAAAGCATATTTTATGCATGTCCCAAATACAAGGCACAGGATCATTGGCCTCTGAAACTAGCAAGGCTTTGGATAAGGAGGAATGAAGCAGCTGTCTACCACACAGGGCATAGTCTGGTCCTTGTGTAACAATGGCTCTATCAGCCACCCACATCTTGCAACTTAGATCTTGCATTTCTTGCTTCTTGTCAAGCCCAGATTTACTTTCTCTAAGAAGAAGACTTTAGCAATCCTAAAAAAATGTCAGTGTCCATATTTTAGCTAAATATATGCTGAACAGTAATTTTAAACTTAGCAATTACATTTTCACCACTCAACAGTGCGTTCATATGTTTGGAGTGGTGTCTAGTAATAAATTTAGTTATGACATAAAAGTAAGCCAAAATATAAACACTTTGCTATATGTCTAAAAGAGATTTTTAATAAAAAAATTCAGAAGCAGTTAAATTAACATCTACAGTTTTTTTTCAAAGAAACTAAAAATTGCATGATATTGTACACATTTTCTACATATATAGTATCAGAATCAAATTTTCCTACAAACAGAATTACAAAGTGCCTTTCAGAAATCAACATGTCCAAAAATATAGAAGTATCTGTGTAGTAATAACTATTTCTGACACACTCTCCACTGTTCCATCTTCAGAACATTTATTTTATAAAACTGCTTTATGATCTGCATATAAATATCAGTCTTATTTTATTTTGGAGACAAACTTAGAACTCAGGATATATCTTCTCCATTGACTAGTGAGAGGTCATTTGAGTTGATGAGCTGAGTTTAGATTAAAGTGGCAATGCATCCACCAACTTAGAAACTTTCTATATTAAAGTGTTTATATTAATTTTTTTTCTATCTGGTTATAAAAATGTCTAGGTATATGATGATGGAAAACTTTTAAGATATCAGTCCAGTTTATATACACATTTTTTCGTAATATAATCCTAACTAGTCACCTATGGGAGCGAGCCCCTGAAATCATGTTCATTCTATAAAACACTGAACTTCCCTGGTCATAGTTGGTTAGAGAAGGTTATACATTGATTCGAGACTAGGAAGCTGTATTTTTTTTTTTTTTTTTGAAAATTTAGAGTTCTGTCTTAGAGACTTTTGTTAACCTCTTTTAAAAGAAAAAATAATAAGTCATTATCATTAGCAGTGTTCAAGGCAATGCAGAGGCACATAATGAGAGGATATAAGAATGAAAGTGACCCCCAAAAGAGATTGAGACCACACACACTAGGAGACTAAGACTGAGAACACATCCCCTTGATTCCAAAGGCTTTACAACTCATTCCTGTACATAAAAGTCATGACACACAGATAAGAAAATACCTCTAATAAAATAAACTCTCTTTTGTTGACATAACTTCTACAGGACTTCTATAATATGCAACCAAAAGGGTGTTTTCTCCATACTGTATATTGCAGTGAGTATGGCATATGTACTATATTCCATGCTAAGAATTCAGAGGAAAAATGTGAGGTAGTAGCCCCACTGTCACCCCAAACTCATCTTATTTAGAGAAGAAAAAGGAGGAAGATAAGGAGAAGGAAGTGGAAACCAGGGTGGATACTATATAATTGCACTACACTGTGTTAAGTACTAGAATAGTAGTAAATGTTCATTTTAAAAGTGAGGACAGAGTTTGGCACATTGGGATGCATTTCACAATAAAGATAGCATCTGAAAAGTCTTAGATAAGTGGGATATCAGAAAGGAGAAAAGGAGGTTCCAAGAAGAGAGGGAATAGTATGAAAAAGAAATAGAAATAGGCTTATTGGGACATAAGACTGGACAGATAGAGTGATGATAGAATATAAAGGACTTGAATTCTAACCTAATGTATTTGAACTTTATTCCATAGGCCATAGGTAGTATGATCATGATGTCCCAGTTTGCCAGGAACCGTTCTAATTTATACTTGCCACCTTGGCATAACTATTAATAGCATCCACTTTTTTGTGGATGCTATTAATCTCAAGAAATTTGAGATTTAGTCAATACAGTGTTTGGTCACTATATTCGTAGGAAGCTATTAAAGGATTTTGGCTGGAAAATAACATGGGTGAATTTTTGTTTTATAATTGTCACTCTTGGAATCACATAGAGCAGCAAAATGAGGCCCGCCCTAGTCAAATTCAGCTTGTGTTCCATTTTTGTAAATGAAGTTTTCTTGAGACATGGTCATTCCTGATTTTTACTTATTTACTATGGAATTTTCAAGTCTCAGTGGCAGAGTTGAATGGTCATGATAGAGATCATGTTCAGAGCTAAAAATATTTACTTTCTAGCTTTTTACAGAAAAAGCTTGCTGACCCCCTTGGTATAACAAGCAACAATGGAAGACCGAAAGCACAGGGGTTCATTGAATCATAATGTTTAATCTCCAATAATAGTTGCAATTTGGTACCAAGTAGCAGGTTTATTAAAATACAGATGCTCAGATATGATATGTATGTCCTTCATATGAACATAGATGTTTTACTACGAACCTTAGCAAAAGCCTACAAAGTGCTTAAACTATTATATCTAGAATACAAAAGAGATTTATTTTGAGATCTTTTTGTTGTGAAGGTGTTCTAAAGGTTCTTGACCAGTAAAAAGACTCCAGCCAACATTAAAAATCCAAAATAAATAAACCTCAAATGTGAAAGTAATTAGACAGAAGGTCACACAAAATGAGTATAAAGGGTTCAGGATGAAAATGGCCCCAGTAGCATAGATCAGAGGAAGATTAAATAACAACCCCACCCCTACATTTTTTCTTGAGCAAGAAGAACATGTGCCAACTTTGATTGTTCTTTTCTGCCCTGAACAAAAGCACCAAAACCCAGTATATCTTGCTCTTAAATAACTGGCAAAGAAAAAGAATTTGTAATGAGTTGTCAGTGGCCTCAGAAATCAGTGAAACATGTGTCCGAGATTGAGTTATATAAGATATACAATAATTGATAAAAAAATATATTCTGTTGAGTTGAATTTAGTAAGATTATAAAATGAGAGAAAGAGCAATACTGCCTTAAGTTTATAAGAACCTGTAAATATTATAAAGCACTGAGATAGTATTTTATTTTTAGTTCTACCAAACCATGTGATATAATATTTACTGGATAAGATTCTTTACATCAAATGGTACAATATTATAGACGGGAAGACTGAGTGTCAGAAGGATGGTATGGTTTTTCTAAGTCTTTGTAATTGGAATGAGTTCATGAACTCAGGCTTCATAATGCAAAATATGCTTATTTTCTGGCCCTTGTGCAAGGACTTCACAATATCTTACTTCTTACTCTTTAATACTTGTAGTAGAATTAAGGGATTCTTGATCTTGAAATAGAAAAAGAATATGCATTTGTGTATATTATTTACACTAATGTCTAAGTGAAATTATAAATGTAGGTAATAAACCATAGTTGCATTATCAGTTCCAGTAATATTTTTTCTTTAAAATAATTAATTTTCATATCACATTTGAGTTGTATCAGATACCATAAAATATTTATATTCAAAAAACTTTGAAGTTATAGTTAAAATTTCTACTAGATATTATTTAATGTATTAATAAAGATGCACATATATCAAAAATTCTAGTATTCTACAATGATATAGCAATATAGTTTTTTCCTCTGTAATACTATGTACCATACATAGAAGGGGCTGATATAGGTGTCACCAAATTTCCAAAGGGGAGCCATGGCATAAAAAGTCAAATTCCTCCCACAATATCTGTTCAGTTAGCTGTTGCTATATAACAAATCACCCCAGAATTTAATAGCTTGAAACAACAGCCATTGTTTTGTTATTCTTTCTCATGGTGCTAGGGTTTGACTTGACTGTAGCTAGGTGATAATCACACAGGGTCTGTCATGCTCTTATGTCTACATGTTGGCTGGACCGGGTCTCAAAGGCTTTCCCACTCTCAAGCTCGACACTTGTTGCTGACAGTTGGCTAGGACTTAAACTCGGCTTATTGGCAGTTGCAGATGGCTGTTTGGCTTTCTCAAAGTATGGTAGTTGGTTTTAAGAATGAGTGTCCCAAGAGATCCAGACAAAAGTCATATCACCTTTTGGGACCTACCCTCTGAAGTCACATAGCCTCACTTCTTCCATAGTCATAGCCTTGCTCAGATACAAGGAGAGATGACAAAGACCCCAACTCTCAGTGAGAAGAATGGCAATGTCACATTATAAAAGCATGTGGGATAGGATTTATTTGGGTGGCCCTCTTTAAAAAACACAATACATCATAATGATCCATTATTTTCCATGCTTCCGAGTCTTTCACATAGTATCTTCTGCTCTAAATCCCCCAACCCCCATTATTTCTTTAATTTTATGCTCCTGTTTTCCCTTCAAATGCAAAGTGAGGCAAAAATTCTACTGCAAACCTTTCCTGAACATTCTCCCTCCCTTCCACACACAGTTAATTTCTTTGGGGATGGGGAAGTTATATGTGCATATTACTATTTTACCTTAAACCTTCTTTTATTTGTGAGTTTACTTAACAAATTTTAGTACCTATTTGTACTTACTTGATTGTGGATTTTCTGAGGATGGCATCAGAGGTCTCCCCTCTCTTCCAGCCACATGACTAGTTACTAGCTACACATTAATTCTCAACTCATGATTGTGGAACGAACAACTGCTCTTTCAAGGTCATTCTGCTACTGCCTATTAGAACGAGAAAGCCACCATCAAGAGTCAATATCCAATATCCATTGAAAGATGTAAGGCTCACAATTAATCATGGGGTAGCAACAGCTCTATTTGCTGGTTCCTTTCACAGTTTAAAACTGAATTTAAGGAGACAACTCTAGCTCCATGTAACTACATGGCATCAGTGATTCTTACATATTCTATGTGAATAACATCATCCCTGCCTCAAAACCAAAGTCAGAGACAACACATCACATTGCTGAAAACCTGAGAATATAATTTTTCTAAAAGAGATCAAACTGCTTGGATGAAGCAAATGAAATTTTGAGCCATGGGTTAAGTGATCAATTATGTGAAATTGTTTTAAAATGCAAGTATTTAAGTCATGTGGTTTTCTGACACAACATCAAATGATATGTTAGAAAGGACCAAAATGTTTATAAAAGAATCATTTCAAATCCTGAAGCAGGAAAAATTCAACCTGGAAAGAATCAAACCTGTTCACATTAATCTCAAAAGGGAAATTTTTATTTAATCTTTGGGACTCACTTGAAATATGAAACTCTGGTTATTACACAAGCCTTTATTTGCTTGTTTTTGATACAAAATTAAATAGGCAAGCTGGCTCACTCAGAAAATAAAGCTAGGAAATTTGTAACATTTGCTATTTTTAGTAAGAACCAAACTAGGACTCATGTCATGAATAGATTCAAGTAGAGGTATGCCATTTTCTAGGTTCTAATATTATGAGTTAATATGCAACAGGCATCTATAGTTAGATAGAGACCCTATCATGCACCTCCCGATTGAGAAAGACATAGTCACAAAACTGACAGAGAGTCAGTTTGAAAAGAAAGGTTGGACTTAAACACACCACCAATAAATAACAACAGATAGTTCATGAGACCAAGATGTGCTACAGTACTATCCTAGAGGAAATGGTAGTATGTGTAGTGTCCTTTATTTAATTCATCAAATGAGGGCTCTTGCAAGCAGCATTCATTTTTGCTGAAAAAGTGATTTGATTGTAATATGCATTTTGCTTCATTATATGGGAATTTTTGAATTTTGACTCAATGTTCCCAGTAGACTAGAACTATGAATTTTGGATACCAAAGTGACCTCATTTATACGATTTAATAAGAAATGATGTATTGGCTTTATCTTCTTTAGAAGTAGACTAGTAGAGGTAAAAATATTTTTTGAGTAAAAAAAAAAGTAATGTTGAAAATATTTCTCTTGTGTAAATATTTTTACTGGTTCTTAGAAATTTTTGAGTAGATATTTTTATCATTTAATTGTATTCTTGCAAACTACAAAATTAAGCTTTGTATCAATTCTGTCATTTTATACTAACAGGTCTATCATTATGTATGTTATTATTTTAAATGTAAAAGGACTTTTAAACTGATTGCATATGGTAGAAATATTATTCAGCTGCCTTATTGTTGTTATTTATTTAATAAATTGATCCATTCTGAGAGAAACTGGAATCATCCTTTTATAGTTCACATCTCTGTTTACTGAGTAACCACCTGGAGAAAAGCAGCAGTGTCTCCCCAGTCTTCACCGGCAATCTGTGCCTCAAACCCTTCACCAGCTACGGTGCCTTGTTGCTGGAGGAAACAGATACCCTGACCCCATTGCCAGCCCAGTGAACCTGCATCTCTTAAGATAGGATGTGTGCATTTACACATTTCAAAAGCTTCCAGGTGAATCTAATGTGCTGTCAGGTTAGAGCAGCCCAGAAAGCATGCATAGGATTCTTATTTCCGAATTTTAGCATTTTCTCCATAATTACAGCATTTGGGGTAGGTGCTCTTCTGATAGAGAGAGAGAAAAAATGGTGCGAAGGAAACTATTTTCCAAAATACGGGCGGTTTGATAATGACATTGACACTGAGGAAATAATCCCCCAGCCTTCTTCTGGTCAGAACAGGGAATGTGTGCTCTCATTTTCCGTGGCCCATTTAGACAGGGCAGCTCACAGGGGCTGAATCTGGGCCAGCTAGACAGAAAATTATCTTTTCTTGCCTATACTAATGAATAGTGGGATGAGAAGTGTTATAGGAAAAAAAAAATCAAAACTTTATACATTTGTTTAAATGAAGCTATGACAAAATATGTATAGAACTAATCTGTGCAGCTTGATTCACAACTATGAGATTTAAATTGTTTTTTAAGTGTCAGGGCATGAGGAGAAAACACCAGCACAATAAATAAATCTTTATCAACTGGTACAGAGCAGTCAAGAGATATTTTTGATCATCTTATAAAGAGCCATGTTCTCATACTGTGCATTGTCTCTATGCTTTGACTTCTTGTTCTTTAATCGAATAATGGCCACCTGGCCTGTCCCATAGCTGGTGCTGTATCTTCTGGAGAGAATTTAAACAGTACATTAAGTAGTACTATTTTATATATCACATTCTACCCTGTCATGTCAGTGATGAAATAACTAGTTATTAAAATATGTTTTTCACAAATATTCTATTCAATGATGGGAAATTTATTGCCTTAGATTCTTATCATAAGAAACAAGAAGAATGAAATATGTTTGTTGGAAGTACATAGCTCTAAATGAGACTTCAATGAATACATAATAGTTAAAAGGAATTAGCATTAAATTCTCCTCCTACAGGAGACAGACTAGTAGAGATAGGAGAAAAATAAAGTTAACTAGAAATATGAACCAAGAATATTATCTTAATTGTTCAGTTCATGTTATATAGCAGACTAATAATGAATTAACATTCTGGAAAGTAAGAAATTCACCTAGAATTCGGGGTATGAAACCAGTACCTTTTAAAAAATTCCTGTTTGACTTCTTCTCAAAAAAAAAAGGGGGGGTTCTTTTTTTAAAAAAAAGTTGCTATGCTTGGTGAACCTTCTTTCCCCAAAGTGTGCCAGATGTTCTCTTCTTTGCAGTAACTGATTCTCTCCTGTGTGCAATGGTACAGAAGACAAAAGAGTTCATTTGCAAATTGTGAGCACAGTTATTCTGTTCTGTGACAGAGAACCATCTTTAAGCTTCTAAAACTAACACCTGAGAGACTCCATCTGGTCATATGGCGCTTTTAAATATGGAAAGTCTGAAGATTCAGATTTCAATCTAATGTTGCAAGCTAGTATGTAGAGTGCTGGGCTTACTGAGGCATTGCCCTAGCAGGTTGAATGTATTAGTTCATGTAATAAGCACAACACCAAGTTATGATAGTTCCTCGTTATTGCTATTTGTATCATCCCCCATTTTAAACCTGTAGAAACTGAGGCATATTTGTAGTAAGCAGCTTGTGCGCAAAGACACACTGCTAACACGTAGGTAGTAGAATTTGAACGCAGATCTTACTAATCCTGGACCAGGCTCCTAAGATGTCAGTTGCTTTTATTCTCAATACTATAGTGTCTTGAGATTCACACTGAGATATTTTTCTTCTCATCTGCATCATTACCACAAATTGAAAGTTTAACATAATAAATGATAAATAGACGTGAAGATAAATTTTTGCTTTAAAATCATGGATTCAAGTTCTAGTTTTTAATATCTAGTAGATTGAAAATACTAATGAAAATGTTGTGCTTCTGATTCTCAGGGCACGAGGAGATGCTCAGTGAAATCAAAGTGAAATATTTAAACCAAATAAACACATTTTCTTGTAGAGCATTCAGAATATTCGTTTTGCCTTTTTACTTGCCCACATAGAGAATTAAAATATAAACTTCGTGACACAATATGTAGGCCTCTCTTGATCCCTATTATATCCTTAAAGCTCACAGAGTAGCTGGCATTTTGTAGAGTTTCAGTGTTTATTTGTGGGTAAATAAGGTATATGATTTACCAGACCTGGTAGAGGTGCAGGTATACAATAAAATATTGAAGCTGTAGTCTATAAGACTATTTTAATAGTGGTGAGTCCAAAATTACTCCTAATTACAAAAGGAAGGATATAGAAAAATGCCTGGAATGTAGTAAATGCTCAGAAAGAATGAGAATAGCAGGAAATTCTTATCATTATTGAACAAATTGCTTTGACTTTGTAAGTGGACCAATAATTAGCTTGCAAACTTTTCTTCCAACCATGGAATTGTGCTTGAATACCTACCCTAGACAATATATTCTTAGACAAGCATGGAAAACAAATCTCTGCTATATATTTTTTTAAATTTCAGCCAGTGATACATATGCTAGAGAAACTATCCTTTACACTATAACATCCACATGACACCAGTTCATTTATCACTCAGCACCCTTAAAATGGTGGCCATCTCTGGTTAAGGTTGTTGAGTGAAGTTGTAGTAGAACCAAATGAAAGATTAGATTGGGAATTATTCTGAAAGCTATAAAATACTCTGTAATTAAAGGACTATTAATTATATTTTCTACATAACTTTAACTTTCCCTGCTTCCCTTATTATTTTCTTTTTGTTTGGCTTTACACATATTGGGGAATGAGAGCTCCTGAGATGGGGCTTTGTCATATTTTTCCTTGGACAGTACCTGGTACATGATAGGTCCTCAATAACAGTAGTAGATGTCATTATTGTTGAAGCTGTTAGTGATTTCAGTGCATCTGAATTGTGAATCTATAATTAATTTGTCTTACAAAAATTTGGGCTATTCTTGCTTCAGGTAGTCCCACAATATATTCGAAGGTAATTTTTAAAACTTTTTAAAAAAACATCTCACTTTCCTTAATTCTAAAATAAGGATAGTCCATACTCTGGCAAGTTTGTCTTCCTGGTTGAATAAAATGTGTTTGAAAGTGATCTTCAAACGTTTTTAGTGACCCTAATTAAGCTAAAGTAATATAGTGGACAAAACAAATATCATGTCTCTGAAACCAAAATATTTTTTAGAGAATAACAAAAAGTTGTTTTATTCTATATGACTTACATAATTCTGTGCAGGGAAAAGGGGAGAAGATGACCCAGAAAAACATAGTCTCTTAAATATCGTTATTAGCATTCCGAAAGATAGTTTTGATTTTTGCCTTTAAAAAGATATAAAAGAAATCATTTCTAGCCTTTTTAATTGCAGCTTTGATTATATATGATGAAACACAGAAGGACTCCCAGGAGATAATCCAACACTTATTATTTCAAGTGCTGACTAGGCATGGGGAGTAGGCAGTCCTGTTCTCTCTGAAAGTTGGTGGTTGTGGGTGGTCCCCAGAGGTTGGAAAACAGAAAGGAATGGGAAGAAAATCTCTCCTGCTAGAGTGGTGATTTAGATCTAAGGCAGCAGAGCTAAGTCTTCTAAAGTTTATAATGAAAAATCCCCATCTGAGTTTCCATGCTGATTCATCTTAAAATGACATGTTAACAAAGTGGACGTAGCATGAGTCTCAGACGTAGGAAGAGGACAAAGACGGCACTCCAACTGCTTCTTCTGATGGTAATGTTCTGATGTTCTGATTTGCTTCTCTCTCTAACTTGGTCATAGTGAAATTTTAAATACGCCTTCTTAATAGTGGAAGCCTGAGCCCAGTGGTCATGGAGATTAAAAACATCTTTCTTGTACATTTTCTGGAATTGTGTGCTAACTATGGAATAACTTAATGGGAGTATATCCACTCCTCTTTTTGCATCCCCATAATCCTCATAAACATCCTCAGCCACCCCAGTGAACACACAGTTTAAATAAAAGCAATGTACTTGCGATGCAAATGCTCTCAAGACAAGCCTCATAGGCTTCCTTGAAACCAGATGACTATTCCCATGTGCTATACACACATTCTGGAGCTCTCCCTAGATCTCTTCCTTCTGGAGGTTGAAAATCAGTCAAAAGTATGTGCATTTCATGAGCTAGCATGCGTTTCTTTCACTGAATCATGCAAAATGCTGAAGTCACCTGGGGTTCATGAAACATTTCCCTGATGTACTGCCATAGTGACATTGTCTAATGAGCATGGCGGATGGGGCAAGCCAAGCTGAGGTGTGTATCAGGTGCATTGTCACAGATGCAGACCTCTGAAAGTTTGGCTTTCAAGTCTGACTTGCAAATTAGATATGCTCGTCGCTTTGGATTAGCCTTCACTTTAAATTTGGCTGTTGTCATTTCCATCTCAGCATCATGTGTATTCTGATGGAAGGCCATGAATAAAATTTCTGTCTCAGAAAATCCTCTTTTAACATAATGTGAGGAAGTAACTTTGGTATGGTGATATAAACTATACATCAAATGCATCACAGCCTTAGTATTAGAACCTGACTTTTCTTTCCCAACTTGGATTTATTCGAGTGAAGACCTGCTAGGGCTTGACTAACTTGGCCAAATTTTCAGGGCTAGTGAGCAGTAGTAGGTCAAGGATTCAAACTTCCATATTTCTTACTCCAAAGCCACATCCATCTGTTTCACTACATTGAAGACATATATGCAGTACAGTGATTAAAAAGGCTATAATTTATTCAATACTTATGTCGAAAGCTAGGTTGTGTTGAGCAAGGCAAATGCAGTCTCCAGCCTCAGCTGCCTTATAATCTAACAAAAAAGAGCAAAACAAGTGATTACAGTACCATTTAAATTTTTAAAAGGAAAAGATAGTACACTGTGGCATCAGAGAGCAGATGAATCGAACACGTTCTGTGCTGGAAATTGTGCAGTCAAGACTGATAGTTGAATAATAGGATTTGGCCAAGTATAGATGGGGGAAGGGGAGTGAGGTAAGAAGGGGAGGAAATCTGAGCAAAAGGAATGGCAAAGAATCAAACTTGGGAAAGCATAGGTTACTTAAGAAAATTAAATATGGCCTGCTAGGCCACAGAATGGAGAGTGAGGAAGATGTTGGAATAAAGCTTTAGAGGGAAGCAGTGTTCACACTGTTGAACTCTTTATAAGATTATCACTGTGCTAAATGGTGTGCTGAAAATAATTACTATTCTGACCTTTACAACAATTCTACAAGTTAGATGTTATCACACCATTTTATCAACAGACAAGCTGGGGATCACAAAAGTAAGGTAGCCAAACCCTACTGGTTTAACTCCAAAGCACTTGTTCATGAGGGCCCCTCACCCTGTTGACATACCTTTTCACTTAGCTACAGCAGTTGACAGCGACAAGGAGTCAAGTGTCTCCCTGCTTGGATTTCACTGCAAATGTGAAAGATGACTCCAACCACATGTCTATTCAATTCATTTTGTGATGAAAAGTGGGGTCATACAGCCTTAATTATGGCATAATTGAAAATGTACAAGATTTTTGTAAAACTTTGCAGCCAAAGTATCATTAATATTTAATGCTTTTAATATAGAAAAGAGGAATGAGAACTATACAAATTGACTAAATATTAAACCAGGTTGTGGTCAGAGCATTATAAGTGTTGCTATACCCAAGAACATGGCTGATCGGCATATGGCCAGACCACAGGGAACCCATGGGAAGATTTCTGCTGAAATTATTAACAACTACTTTCCCATCCATGCCTTTACCGCTGCAGCATACCCATACCCAGAAAAGGAAACAGATTTAAACTGAATTCCTTGAACACTCAGCATCTCTCATTCTTTGTCTTTGAGAGGAGACCACTCTGTCTGTGAAGAATTATTTCTTCTTTAATAAACGTTCCTCTTGTCTCTTGGATGGCTAGCACTTAAATTGTTTCCTGCACACAGTCAAGGACACCCTTCCCTCCGTCTCTCCCAGCCCCACCCCGTAGGACCTAAGACCCACTCAAGGGGATTTACCCTGTCCTGTGTCACTTTACCCACATTTATTGAACTTTTTGTAGATTTGATATTTTATGTTTTTCTGACTTTTGGGGGTTGTTAAAAGGAAATAACTTTTCTGTATTTCTTTTTCTCTGTTTGAAGAAAAGAAAGCCAATCGCCTTAGTATTTTTAGGGGGAAAAAAGGAAGGAAAAAAGATAAAGACCACATTTCTTACTACATTTTCTTTCTTTTAAAGTTGAATTATCCTGGGCTTTCAACCAGAGAAGTTGGACTGCTCTGTTATTGATCTGTCTGTTCTATATAAAGATCAGACCATATGCATCTGTCCAAATTGGCAAGGATTCATTTATAGTCTTTGCCTTTCATACTTTTATTTGTTGCTTACTGCTACAGTCTCACACAGATGATTTAATAGACTAAATCTCCATATTTCATCCAATAGATTTTAAAAACTATAGTTTTTTCCACACTGATATTTAACATAATGTACTTATCTTATGGTCTCTCTAGATAGCTTTCACTTCTCTGGTAAAGTGGTTATGTGCCTAATCATGCATTTTAAATTAACCCTATGAATCACTAAGATTCTGCACCTAATTATTGGTGGGTGGGTGTGTGTGTGTGTGTGTGTGTGTGTGTGTGTGTGTGTGCATGTGCGCATGTAGGAGCAGGAGCAGTTTCCACACATTGTCACACACTTCTGGGACACCAGCTTCATGTCCTACAATTCAACTCAATTTTGACGCTATCTAATCAGAGAGAGCTTTATGTCCCACAGGTTAAGGGCTCAGTCCTATAAGGCTGCCCACTCTACCCCAACTTCAGATGCACATCTCAAGCCCAGGTTGTCACCTGTGCTTCTGGCCAACAGGCTATAGGTCTGTTGGGTTTTGTTAATTTGCTAGAGGGGCTCAGAGAAGTATTTTACTTACTATATCACTGGTTGTTTTATAAAAAGATATATAATTCAGAAACAACCAGATGGAAGAGATGTATAGGACAAGGTATTTAAAAAAGTAAAGAGTTTCCAGCCTTCATTCTCTCTCTGAGTACCACTCTGCCTAAACTTACCTGTGTTCACCAAGCCAGAAGTTCTCTGAATCCTCTTATTTTAGATTTCTATGGAGGCTTCAATACATGGGCATGATTGATTAAATCATTAGCCATTGATGATTGAACTAAATCTCCATCCCTTCTCCTCTCCTAGGAGTTGGAAGTTGGGATTGAAAGTTCCAGCCCTCTAGGGGGGTCTCCTGGAACAACCAGCCCCCATTCTTTGATTTCCTAGGGGCTTCCCAAAGTCACTTCATTAATGTAAAACAAGACATTTTCATAGCTCTCTTTATTTGGGAAATTTCAAGGATTTTAGGAGGTCTGTGCCAGAAAAGGGGCCTGAGACCAAATATGTATTTTTTATTATAAATCACAATATCACAATTACTCTTGATTTTTCTTCCTGTTGTTGAAAAGCAAAATTTAATCAAGTAAATTTGAATATCTAATTGGCTTTATTAAGAGATTAATAAATTAGACAACATCTTGTCTAGCAACTAGAAGTGAGCTCCAAGGGATTGTACAAAATGAAAGGTTTTTATACGTAAAAGAGTGGGTAAAGGGAGCTATTAACAAAAGGAAAGGCTTATTAACACTATTATATTGCAATTTAATATTTTATTTGCACTTTACATTTAAATAGAAAAAAATATTTACCCTACCCAAAGGTAAATTTGTTTTTTATTTTGTCTTTCTGGTATCCTTCCTCAAGTTTTATTTCTTTGAATTAGAGCAAAAGTGTGTGCTTACCTCAGAGGTAACCCACCTATTGAAAATTTAAGAATGATTTTTAGTTTCGTCAAATTATTTTTATTGTTGTCAAGAAGTTATTTGAACTACATCAAATGGAGGTTTAAACAGCTCCATGTCACCTGCCCTCTCGTATAATACTGTATAATGTATCTTTTATATATGAAAAGAGATATATGCTGAGTATAGAGATTACAAAACACTTTCTAAAAAGCCAAGAATCTGGAAGCATGAATCAATGAAATGTAAGTCCAGGAAGAACAAAGACATTTCATTTGTAGTGCTGAATAATTATCATTTTTCCTAAATACTGTCTAAGAATTTGTAGACATGTTGTTGCCTACTTTGAAAGAGCTCTCTTTCTTGGACATGAACTAGAAGTTGAGTCAGTGTTATTAAACCTTGCCCTAGCTGCATGAAGTTGTCCTGAATCAAGGGCCAACTAACTTTTTCTGTAATGAACCAGGTAGTATATATTTTAGGTGTTGTGGTCCCTACCTTTTCTGTTGCAACTACCCAGTTCTGCCATCATAGTGCTAAATTGACCAAATGCAATAAGAAATAGGCATTCTATGTTCCAATCAAATTTTACTTACAAAAACAAGTGGCAGGCCAGATTTGGGCCAAAGACTATATACAGTATTTTGACTCCTAGTTTGAATGGTATGTTACATGGCTTCATTTGAGAGAAGTGAATACATAACATGACTTCTGAGGACTGAGGACATGACTTCTTCCTGGACTGAGATTATTCTTCTGGCCAGATATTTGGTGGCAGTCTTGTATGCCTGTGCATTACTGGAAAAAGAGAGTTTATAAAAGCCTGTACTTTTTCAGTCTGTAGATCTTTAGATAAATGAATTGAGGCAGCAATTGTACATATTATGGTATAAATTGTTACCCGTCACATATATTGTTTTCATTGTTTTTTTTTTTTCATAATTTTTTCTTAAATTGAAGAATTTTGCATTTCTGTGTGACTTAAGTCTATTTTTGATAGGAGAAGGAGGACATGTGATAAGTGCCAGAACATGAGGCTACATTAGTAAAAAATCTTAAGTAAGTTAAAAAAAGGGGGAATTATAATGATACCTAATGTCTTTTCAAAAATTAAAATTTATATCTGACCTTTACGACCAATTTTAAACAATTTCATGAACAACAAGACTCACTTGCATCTTTAATCCCTGCTTGTAACTGTATGTTTGCTTTATTCTTCCCCCTTATTTGAAGACTAATGTCCTTCTTTTTCCTAATCCACTTGAAAGGAAATATGGCTACCCAAGGTCTCTGAACTTATAATTTCAGTCTCAGAGAAAGATCACCTTTTCATTGTTTCCACTTTAATGTCTAGAAAAGGACTTTTAGGTCAAATACCTGTCCCTGGCCTGATCCATTGAGAAGTGTGAGTCTGAGAAAATGGCTGTGATGGTAGACTTTGGGGAACAGCCCTGAGCCACATATCTCTGGATGGATGGCAGTGCCACACAGATGTTTGTACCTAGATGCCCCATGAGGCTATGAGACAGGTTCTCAGGAAAGAGATTTTGTACAAGGGGAAGTGTTTGAGCAAGAAACATATATCTTATTTACTGGCTTAAAGAGGGAATGTCATGTTGTTTAAAATCCTATTTGGCATAGTAAATTAGTGTTTCCATTTTTTTGGAAAATTTCATGACAGTGGGGCACATCTAAGGCAGCTGGCTTCTGAGTATTTGGAAACATCATGTGACATTCTTGGTAAGCAGACTGTGGGTGGAAATGAATTAGTCTGTGCTTTGTTGTTGGGCCAACGAGCCTTAGGCTGAAAGGTTACTCAAGTGAGGATAGCAGAATTGAATATGAAGGATCCTATTAGCTCTGCTTGCCTTTTTGTGCTCTGCTTAAGCTACATAATAATTCCATCTTCTTCCCTGCAATGTGATGATAACCTTCAGTGCCTGCATCTCTGCATCTATAGAAAGTAGCAAAGGATGATCCAAAATAATGTGCTCCCTGTTGAGGGAACCCCAAAGCACAAATGACCCTATCTCAGGAGAAATTACTTGTTCTCCAGCCAGATTAAAAATTTCCTCTGTAAATTTTCTCCATGGGTAAAGACTTAATAACTGTCTTTCAGCAATGTATAGCATTTTTGGATGAGAATATTGGCTCAAAATGGAAGTGCCAAAGAATCTGTGTACCTTTTCTCCACATGCTTCTCCAGAAACAGCAACTGGCCCAAAGGAGACATGAAACCACAGTGGTTTCACGTGGTTCCAGACAAGATAGTATTTAGGACATCAACATTCAAGTGCTTTGTTAATCATCTATGATATCTTTTTATTTGTTCTGGGGAACTCTCAGAAGAAAATATAGCTGAGAAATTGCTTTCAGAGTGATATAGCTGGAGGAGATGGGGTTTGTCAACCCTTGTGTCTCTATCACCAAATTGTTCGGAATTCAATACAATGAGAGAAACATTAATCTATAAAGTAATAAGTATAAAAACAACAAAAAGATATTTGGATTTGTTTTTAAATTTACTCATTTAATAAACAATATCTATTTCCCTAAAAATATCCTGAAAAATTATTCTTTGTCTCTTAAAAATAACAGGGTCAGATGCAAATCAGACATCATGTATTTGTGAAATCCATTTTTTAAAAAAAATACGTGTCTAAAACTTCTTTAATCATTCCATTTTTCTTACAAAAAATCATAGACCTGCTCATTTATTTTCATATTTGTAAGGATAACTTAGTAATATAGAAGAGTATGAACCAAGAAATTAGAAACCATCTTCTGTTTATATTTGATAGCATGCTTGTGTAACTTAGATGAGACCCAAAGCCATGGACTTTATAAATAAAGGACATTACCTTACCCCACCATCCCATGTCCTGTGAGGGTACGTAGCCCTTCCCAAGACTGCCATGGCTTCTTGGGGATATATATTCTCACAGCTTCTCTTGTTGCTTTTACATATTCACAATGAACCCTTGGATTTTACTTCTTCAGGTTCCTCTCTTTGTTCCAGGTTTCCCCCAAAATTAACTTTAACCACAGGTTTTACAGTTGAATTTAACTGCATGATAAAAAATTCAATAATGAACTTCACACATCCATGTTCTTCAAAGTACCAGACCTTTCTTGGCAAAGGTTTCTTTCTGGGCTGACTTTATTTCTTCAGGCCCCAGTTCCCACCTTGGGGGTGACACTTCTACCTTCTTCTTCATATCCAAGGAGCTCAAAATGTAATCTACTTTAAGCTGATTTAACTTTCCTTTTTCTTTTATCTTTACCTGTCTTGGGTACACTCTGTGGGTGTTGTTCATATAATTGAAATAAACCATAAAACTGTTATACAAATAACTTACTATTCTTTACCAGTTTGTCTATCTGTTTAAAGGAACACTTTTGTTTACATCCTGCATTAAAATGTTCTCATAAAGATATAATCATAAGATACATTGAATTTTTTTAACTGAGGTGAAATTCACGTAACATGACATTAACAAGGTAAAATTAAACATTTACATTTACAGTATTGTCCAATATCACCTCTATCTAGTTACAAAATATTTTCATAATCCCAAAATAATATCTCATACACATGAAGCAGTCATTCTCTATTATGGATTGAATTGTGTTCCCCCCTGCCAAAAAATGATACAATAAGGTACTAACCCCGGCACCTCAGAATGCAAACTTGTTTGGGTGTAGAGTTGTTGCATATGGAATTAGATAAATTGAGATAAGGTCATACTGGAGTAGGGTGGCTTACTTTGGCTGGTGTTCTTATAAGAAGATGGTTGTGTACATTCCTGTATACAGAACATATGCCCAGCCCCAAACTATTCATATCATTGATCCCAGGAAAGAGAAAAGAATTATATAAGTAGATTAGAACAAAATAGTACCATTTCTAAAAAACAAACAAACAAAAAAACAAATACAATAAAAACAACCTCTTTATTGTTTCTATTTTCAGGACTGACCCTAGTGTATGAACCCTTTTCAAATACAACATGCTTTAGACCAATTGAGTACAATAGAACTTTCTGTAATAGTGGAAATGTTATATAATTTTGTAATGTCTAATATGGTATCTACTAGCCAGATGTTACTATTGAGCAGTTAAAATGTGGCTAATGCAACAAAGGAACTAAATTTTTAACTTAATTTTGTTTAAATTTAAATAGCCGTATCTGGCTAACAGGTAACATACTAAACAGTATAGCTTTAGAATTCTCTCATCTTTGTAAGAACTTATTTGTCATCGTAAGCTGGCCTCTTCAAGGTCCCAGAATAGTTAACTTTATATATTTCTAAAATAAAATCCACATTTTGGTTTTATGAGCAGTTATATCTTAGGTAACCCATCATTCCTTCAGCGTGGTACCATAACCTGCATTTAGATAAAAATATGTTGTTTTAAACAACATATGCTAATGCAACATTTTTGTCATTACATTGTAAAGCTTTGTGTCTTGTAAAATTTGAACAAATTGATAAATTAGATGGATAACCTAAATAATAAAAACCCTGAGTTTTAATTCCATTTGCTGAGAAATCACTCTCCATCCCTTGTTTTAAAGCCTCATCTGTAAGTGAAGGTTTTCCTTAGGATATTTAATTAGACTTCTCCTATTTGAGCATCCATTTTCCTTTATCTCCCCTATAGTCATCATATAATGTAGCCTTTGATCCTCATCCTAGGAAACTCATTTCCTAAATCTATGGTCCCTGAGACAACAGAAACACGGGAATGAGGTGCTCAGCTTTGCTTAAAGGGACAGCTGTTCTCTGCACTCAGTTCTTGTAGTGAGTAAAGGGAGACAAGTTTGTGTTGATCACATATTCTCCTGAACATTGCAGGATGAAACAATTTTATTGAAACATCTGAATCAATTAGGAAAAATTGTTTGTGTTTTATTTTGTTTACTCCCATAAGCAAAAGCAAAAAATATGTTGCTTCTAAAATGTCAATGTTCCATCCAAGAATGTTCCATCTTATGCATTTCAATTCAGTTAGGAGACACATGTTTAACCAAGGCCATAAGCAGAAAATCTTCCATAGAGAGAATAACTATTAAAATATATACATGTTTTAAACAATCTTTGACAATTCCAGAAGCACAGGATAAAATTCATTTTTCTTCTGGACTTAGGGAACACGGCCAACTCTCTCTTGCTCAAGAATACATATTGTGACATACCTAATACCTACATAACCTTTAATATTTTCATCATGAAGTCATAGGTAAGGCTTTGAGATGGACTACATGTCTGTATCTAGTTAACAGAATAATTTCTACAAAAGTATATTCTCTCCTGTGTCTGTATATCCAACGTGTTTCAGAAACAGATTGACTTCTAAATTGCTTGCATTGTCACAGAATTATGAGAATTCACACCTTACAGACTTTATGAGGTTCTCTTTAAACTCAAATTTTAACATACAAGAAAAGATGGTTCCCACACATTTTAGAATGGAGATTTCAGTATTAAGTAGAAATATGAAACTCCATTGGACTGAAATATTTACAAGAGAAAGAAAATGTGAAAAAAATGAAGATAAATTGTCTTTGTTCCTACACATTTTTGACCTAAAGAAATAATATATATAAAGTAAATAAATAATAATATAAAATAAAATGATACTATAATATAAAATATACTATAGGAATATAATATCATAAAAATGACAAATAATATGAGTATCCTGAGTATGAGTGTTTACATTTATGTCATGAAAGTCAACTTCCTTCCTACAGACTTTTTTCAAAGGCTTGATTTTGAGAAGTTCTAGCGAAAGCAGGAAGGCATAGTGTGGCAGTCACACCAAAACACAGTCTCAGATTCAAAAATAAGCAGCTAATTGTAAAATGCCTTTTGAAAAACATGCAGGCTAACACCATTTCCTATGGTGACACTCCATGCCAAAATACATAAAATAAAGTTTGGATTAATTAATGTCTCATGGAGATTTTAGCTTTACTTCCTTCTCATTGGTTAGTTTAATGCTGTGAAATAATCCTAAAACACACATTCCAGAAAGCGCCCAAGCAAGACTATGCATGATAAGTGGGCTGAGCCTCTGCAATGCACTGCATATGGATGGTGACCAGATTAACATGATGTTACAATGCAAAATAAAAATTAGATCTTCACTGTGCCCTTTCGGTTACTGTTTTAAAGGTAGGGGAGGCATCGAGGATGAATAATAGACCTAATAAGGAAACATTTCATTGGGTTTTTCATTATAGTAAAAACATCTCAGTGGAGAGATAAAATGCATTTACTAAATTCTCCAGAATGGAGATGTGATTGTTGGAACAGTTTAGGTACTTTATAATTTATTTTGCACTAATCTCTTTTTTGAAATCTGAGCACAAGCAAGTAAAGAAATACTTTTATAATATAATTGGAGGACACAGAAAATGGTCTTTATTTCCAGACAATTTTGGATTATGACTTTCATTCTGACAATCATTTGAGCAGAGCAATAAAGTATCTGCTATTAAAAGGAAATTAACTCCCAAATTGCAATTACAACATTAACTTTGGTTAGCATATCAATAGGAAAAATCATTTTCTAAATATTTGTCTTAGGCTGTGTCTCTTTTACATTCAGCCAATTTAGCTCTTGCCTTCATATATGAAAGTGATCTATCATTTTTATCAAGGCTGATAAAGTCATATGATTGGCCAGTCAACTTAAAAACATAGAAAAAATATACATTGTATTTCTAGTTGATTAGACTTTTTCATTTACTAGTTCAATGTCTGCTCACACAAAAAAATTTTAAATATTTAAAAATTTTAAGGTTCGCAAAGCGTTGCAACAAAGCTGTAATGGAAAAAATAGAAACTTTACATGAAAAGAATATTACAACTCTTCCTACCTAAAAACATACATAGCTGATGGAATGGAAAATAGAACATAAGAAATACTTCATTGCTATGATTAACATGGATTAAAGTCATTGAAGACCCGAACCAAACTCAGTTATCTAGATGGACTCAATGAGAAAGATCAATAGTGGAGTCCCCACTCCAGATCATTGAAATGCAGCTCTGGTCTACTATACTTGGCCCTTCTCTTTTCAACTAGTGCAGCAGCAATGACACCACAGAGATTGTCTATTTGAGGCACTGTTGTAAGAAACTGGAATGATGAGCAAACTCCCACCTTTGTTGGAATCAGTTTCACAGCCATTCCTTGCGAGGAAAGTGAGGTTAAGCATTAGTGGAGTAATTTCAAAATGCTAGTGTTTCTTGGCTTCAGGAAAAAAAAAAAGGATTTATAACAATTGGCTGTCCTTTAATCAAATACTGGTAAGTGGATACAAGCTGCTATTGCCTGGGAACCTTCTTCTTTCCTTTAAGCCAATGGTATAGTTTGCGAAGAACAGTGGTTTGGGAGTTGGAAGTGGTATTTTGACACACTGAGTTAGGAGATTGCTCCTGTAAAATGAGATGTGACAAGCAGGGACCAATTAGCAATAAACAGAAAAGTACATCTTATTGTTGCATGAAATCACATTAACTACTTTTGCTTAAATTGTGGCATGGAGTGTCATCATATATATTCTTTATCTTCTCTCTTCCAGTTAATGTTGAGCTGGTGGTGTAGGCATGCACTGAACTAACCAGCCTTGGGCAGAAAAGTCAAGTCAGTGAAATGTGGCTTCCACAACTTCTCACCACTTTTCTTTTTCCTTCCAAGCTATCACCTATCTCCTGCATCTATCTGGTTGATGTGATGCCCTTAAATTTTCTTTTGTGACATCTGATTCAGTTCTGTGCTCTAAAGTTAGCTTTCCTTTCCTTCTTATCATAATTCACCCTATTAGGTTCTTCAGTCATTGCTAAGAGAACAAAATGATTGGTTTAGTAAATTAATTCAACATGAATTTTGGATACTATCCACTTCTTAATTTCTTAATAATCCCATAATATTCATAATTTAAAATAGGTCAGTAGACAATCCAAACAATCCTTGAATTTGTCTTTTCTAGTTTTTGACCTTTGGAGCTTCCTGAGTACATCTGAATGACAGGAAATTTTAGGGAAACCTTTTTAGATGGACTAAAGTTTGTTATAGCCTTCTATTTTCCCTGTAGTTTAAGTCAAAGAACACGATAATTGCTCAAGTTCTCTAAAGCAAAGATTGCAAAGAAACTGGCACATATGCAGTTGTTATACACTTACATTCCCATGTCAGATATCATTAATCCATTTCAGCACCCATTTCCTCTGAATTCAGATGAGGCCTTGGACTCCTTCTCAACTCAACCTTTCAGGCAACCACTAATAAATGAATTTTCAGAAGCTTCCACCCTTGTTCATAATAGTGGTGGTACTGGTGTTCAGGGTAGGGTGTAGTTAAATAATTGAGGCAAAGAAATATACCTATGGATGTCTATTCACTTTTTTCTTTTAAGTAGGACTAAACATTACAGCCAACTGCTATATCAGTTCCATCATGAAGATGCTTTTAAAACTAAGCTAACTATATAAATATGATTTGAATTTCAGGATACTATTCCAGGAAGGAATTGGATAGAATTGATATTGATCTATGACTGGGGCAGAAAGAAATTTTATGAAATGGACTTTTGAGTGAATTGTCCACTTCTTTATCCTCCTTGATTAACATAAATGTATATAGTATATTTGTATACTTGATATGCTAACTTATGCCAATTCTTATTCAAAATCCATTATATTTAAGGCACCTGTATTTACTCCTTAAACTATCAAAAATGGAAATATATTAGGCATATTTTTCTTAAATAGTTCCATTTCATTATGACCTGAGTTCTCAGTTAGTACCAGAAAATTTCCATTCTGACCTCAATATTTTTAACTGAAGATTCTAGGTGAAAGATGCTACATTTTTGAGAATGTAGAGTAGTTTTACTCTGGTTAAGCATACTCTTATTGACGTTCTTGATTGACAGGTCATAAAGTGACCTGTCCTTTGATTTTTATGATAAATTATTTTTATTTTTTTAAGTCAAAGAATTTTCCTACTCTCTGAGTCTTCTCTCCAGTTAGATCATATCTAAAACTTAAAGTGTTAAAGTATACAATAAAAAAAAAAGGAATCTGAAGAAAATCATATTGATTACATTTCTCTTTTATGCTAACATGACTTCTTTGGTGTGAGTAGAGAAAGAGAGAGAAGGCTCTCTGGTGTCTCTTTTCATAAAGACACCAGTATTATTGAATCAGGACCCTTCCTTTCTGACTTCATTTAACATGAATTACTTCCTTAGAGGCCTCATCACCAAATATAACCACACTGGGGGGTAAGGATTAAATATAAATTTGAGGGTAACGCAAACATTCAGTTCATAACACAGACCATGAATAGGCATAAGAAAAGTCTTATCACAGGAGGACTAGGATTGGGGATAAAATTAATATAAACCATACCATAAATATTGCTTTCTAACAATGAGTTAGACTGATTTTGACTTAGAGATTAGGAAGCTTATTCTATTTCCTTCTCTTAAACCAGCCAAACTCAGTTCAAAATTCAGCTAAAAACTTTTTAAAAATTTAATAATGATATCTTAAATATATAGAATGATATAAGTAGATATTTATTTTAAAAACATGTTGCACATTAATACAGCTCGTTATATTTTCTAAGTTTAATTGACTTCAATATGTAATCAGTGTAAATGAACAAAATGTTTATCTGTTCCTATATAAACGTATAAATGTTGTTTGTGGCCTTTCTCTATTCATTAATTCTAACAATAAGTGGAGAATTGATTGACAAATGGTAAATAAAGAGAAGAGATGAAAAAGTTCATTTGATTCTTAGAGCACTGATGGAAAATAGTCACTAACATCAAGAAAACTCAGCAAGACATATCTAATTTTTTTTCCTTCACTGCTTTTTATTTATAAACATTTGGAACTTAAAAGGGAATTCTTCTCTAAAACTTTCTAAATATTTTACTTTTAAAGTCAAACTTAGATAACTCAAAAGAAAAGAAATTTGATTTGACTAAAAAGAGAAATAGTATCTGATCAAAATTTATTTACCAGTTCAAGGAAAGCAGAAGTAGTAAAAATCACCAGATGGTAAATAGTTTAGTGTTACCTCTAATGGTGTTTACTACTTTCAACTCAGTGTTATTTGCAATTTTTATGTTATATGGATTTCCAACTATTTCATTTATAGAAAAATTCATTAAGCACAACTCTAAAATCTGCTTTTTGTATTCTCTTCCTTTCAGTGCTGATTTACAAGAGTGCTGAAAAATCAGTTTTGCAGCTAAAGGAGTGGTTATTAGAGCAGATTATGCAATCAAATGCCTGGTAGTAAAATAAAGAAATAAAAATAGCACTGGTAAGATGAAGGCTGGTGGTTTGGGAGATGTGCTGAGTAATAAATGGAAACACAATATCACTGTGCAGCTATCTTTTGATATATGCTTAAATTAGTTTTGCTCTTACAGGAGAGTTTGCTGTCTTAATATTATTGTGTTGATTATTGCCACTGTAATATTATCCCTGGAGTTTTATTATGTAGTGTTATAGACCCTTTCTTCAGTTTAAATGTTGATAGAGGTGATACAGGTATATATATATATTTTAGCTTTGTGACACTTTTTGGAAATTCAATTTAGTTTCTGTGTAAGTTGTTTTCATACATTCCTCTTTTTATCCCCTGTAGTCAATTATTTTCCATTCTTATTTTATGCCTTTTACAGAAAAATGTCAAAATAGTTTAGTGGGTACCAGTGACTTATAATAAATAGTAAATTTTAACAATTTTGTGTCACTTTTTAGCGATTTTTAAATTTTAATTCATTTTGGATATTTTATCATGATATTTCAATATGCCTCTTAATATGCTTTGAATATAGTAATGAGTAGCCTTGCTTGTGGACTTGACATTGAGTGTAAAAGAAAGAAAAGGTTTTGTGATTATTGTTAGTTGTTGTTTTGCCTAAGCTCCTTGAAAGAATAAAATTGCCATTTACTGAAATAGGGTCTATCAGTTTGAGAGAGAGAAAAATGAATTATAGTATACTTGTTTTATGATAGCATAAATGTTTCTCTATCTAGTCTATTAAGTCTGTCAGAACTAGTCATGGTTTCTTCTCGATGTTCCAAACTCTTTGCTTCTGGACTAAAACTATTTTTAAGAGGATTAGAGAATAGAAGCCATCAACATAATTTCTTTCTCTTCAACAGTGAGCATAAACCTGTACTTTCCGTATTCCACTTGGTAAGGCTGTAACTTGTAAGTCAGTGTTTTAGCCTTTCATGGTTTTGGAAATCAGTTAACAACAAGGAGCCTTTCTACCTCTAGACAGCTGATAGCCACAAGTCAAGAACAAGGAATACCCTTCTTGGGAACTTCAATTGCTTTGTGCCTCTTTGTCAGTTCACTTCAACTTAAATAATCCATGTCTTAAGTCTAGGCTGAGAGTGGTTTGAAACAGGTAATGGATGATTATAGGAAATTATATCTTATATCTGGAAGTCAAACACATAATAGATAAACTTTGGTAGAAAATATATAAAAAAAAGAAACATGGTAAAACTTAGATGCAATTCTGCAGTTGTATATTTATCAGGGAAAATAGGAAAATGCTGAAAAATTATATACAAATGTAGAAAAATTGATGGTCTCACTACCCATTTGCCCTTTTCCAGGAATATATTTTTGGGGAATATTTAAGTCATTTGTTACCACACATTCTCATTCCTATGTCCTCCCTTCGAATCTTGAAAAATAGAAACTTTGATTATCTACTGGGAATGAATAGTTGATCGAATTAAGAAAGAGGCACTTATTCTTTTATAATAAATACGATTAGAGGTTTATAAACATGAATAATTTATGAGAGTTTTCAGTGACATTACATTCTTAATATATTTCCAGAGCCAAACATTCGATATAAGAAATTCAAAAACAAAAAACAAAAAACGAACCCAGAAAAGCTTTAATTGTTTGGGTCAATTATTGCTATTCATATGTGTTCAACTGTGTGTTTATCTTATATAAACAAAGTTTTGGGAGCAATAGAGCAGACTTTATGTGCATAGCAGGTCTAGAAAAGTAATTCGTGTTCATTGTCAAGCTAGCTTATATAAAGGAAAAAATGGGAACACTGAATATCTTTGCCTTACCAGAGTCCAAGTGGTAACCACCTAGATGAAAGAATAGATCAGATGAAATTTTGGATATATATTTTTCATGAGCTGAGTGGCCAAATCACAGAAGAATATATTCTAAGAGACAAAACATGTTCATCCAGTTAAAAATATTGAGGAAGAATTAAAAATGCCAAGTAAATTTTCAACAGTTGTTTTAATTAGCCAAAGCCATCTGAAAACCTATTTGAAAACAAGAAAATAAAAACAGGTGGGAATGCTCCTCTCTCTCAATTTCATTTTAGAATTCTAGAACTACTACTCACTAAGAAAGATGAGAATGTCAAAAGGAGGTAGAGTTTCTCATTCATTTGGGGCCCTCAGAAAACACCAGCAGGTATATCTACTAATGTACTATCCTTTTTACAGTAATTCCTAAAAGCAGCCAAAATAATGTCAAAATAATATTTGACATTATTTTAGCACTAGATGTATTTAATTGTGTCACTTTCAATAGTATTGTTTTTTGTTGTTGTTGTTTACAAGTCTAAAATATATTATTTCTGAAAGAACAAATGAAAAGCTGTGTACATTAGTGTGTGTACATATTTAACAATCGTTGGTCATTTTTCCCTCTTGATTGTTAGAGATTTCTGTAGTTTTGATCATCTTCACAATGTGCCAGTTTGTTTGGCTATCAAATATATAAAAATATTTCTTCAGTTTTGGCTATTATCCTTACTACAATGATAAATAGAATTATTATTGTATCTATGGAAGAAGCAGTTCAGCATGGTTTATAATAGATATAAAATATCATCAGTAGTAATTATGTATATTATAGAATTTCATGAAAACCATAAACAAAGTTCTCTAATATAGAAAGATTGATTTTGTAAACTATGGAGTCAAAGTTTTAGACCTGAAATGAGTCTGTGAAATAATTGGTATCAAGCTTTTGATGCCTAGACAGGTGAGAAGGCACCAAAAAAAAAATATGGACTATGAATTTCTAAATACATAAGTGAATTGTATCAATTAAGTACAAGTAAATATACAATGACTAGAGAATCTAATTTTTATACTAAAAAGTATAAATATGAACAAATACACCTCAACTTTAAAATTTTAGTAAATGAGAGTTGGGAAAACAAAGGGGCTAATTCCAGGTCATACAGCTAGTGAGATGTCAGACTATGAAATGATGGTTGTGATGATGTGAGAACTGTATGTAGCTATAGAGATGGAAATGGGATGATGATAAAGTTGATGTTGATTGATAAGATAATCATAACTGATAGAACTCTTTCAATTGTTTATCTTATTTAATGCTAAGGGAGGTATTATTCACTTATTTTAAAACAAAGAGAGGTAAATCTTAGAGAATATAATTTGCTCTAGGACAGGTAGCTAGTAAGCATTGAATCTGATAGTCAAATTTTAGTCTGAATCCAAAGTCAGTGCTTTAAAAAATGTTTTATTATTATTTTTAACAAATATGAGGCACATCTCTATGGTACCATGGCCTGGCCACTGTGAATAATGCTGCTATGAACATCGGTGTGCAAATATCTTATTGGATACGGGTTTTCAAGTCTTTGGAGTAAATACCCAGTAGAGGGATTGCTGGATCATATGGTAGATCAATTCTTGGCTTTTTGAGGAAACTCCATACTGTTTTCCATAGTGGCTGTACCAGTGTGCAGTCCCACCAGCAGTGTATGAGGGTTCCTTTTTCTCCGCATCCTCTCCAACATTTGTTATTACTTGTCCTGTTGATTACAGCTATTCTAAAAGGTGTGAGATGGTATCTCAATGTGGTTTTGATTTACATTTCCCTAATAGCTAGTGATGTTGAGCATCTTTTCATATATTTGTTGGCCATTTGTATGTCCTCTAGGGAGAAGTGTCTGTTCAGGTCCTCTGTCTATTTTTTGATTGGATTGTTTTTTTTTTGTTGTTGTTATTGAGTTGTATGAATTCTTTTTTATATTTAGATATTAAGCCTTTATCAGAGACTTTGTTTACAAATATATTTTCCCATTCGGATGGTTGTCTCTTTACCTTGTTGATGGTTTCTTTTTCTGAGCAGAAGCATTTTAGTTTGATGTAGTCTTATCCATTTATTTTAGCTTTTACTTCCCTTGTCTTTGAGATCAGATTCATAAAATCCCCTTTAAGGCCAAGGTCATTGAGTGTAGTTTCTATGTTTTCATCTATGCACGAAGCAATATATTTAAAGGTCTCTGATACTCCCTAAATAATACATAGAACAAATTCTAAAACTTTCTTCCCATACATATTTTCTTAGACATATAATTGTAGAGCATATGATGCACCTAATATCTACGAGCACTTAACATGCTCCCAGATAATGAATCAGGCCAGAAGGCAAATATAATCTGTATTATAAAAATATCTGGTCTTTTATACAAAATTTTGCCCTTCAAAGGGCATGAGATTGAACTGTTTTCCTCAGTGATAAAGCCATGACAGCATGGCTTCATTTGTTCTTATGTAATAGGAGACCTGAATTTGAGAGAAGATTGATCAGGCTGGGAATGCAGTTTTGTGCTCCTAAAGCCAGAACTCTGTGTAACCAACCATTAAAGAAACAACTAGTTAGTCATGTGACTCTGGGTCCCTAGTACTATTTTGAGGTAAATACTGTTTCCTTTTTAGATTGTTCCAATTTTCTTTTTCGAACTTACAATGGTTGAAATTAAGTTTTAGAGACAAGCTCACCAATGTTGTAAATGAAGTGCTGTGAATATGAAATATGTTAGATGACAAATTTTAAATCCAAAAATATCTTCACCAAAGGGAGCAATGGACTGAATCTAACAAGATGAAATATAATAAGAATACACACTGGCGAATTTAATTGCCATTATATTTTTATTGCTTATTGCTGATATAAGGGAAAGTTATTGGCATTTTTATGATTTAATCTGGCCAACATACCAATATTTCTCTTAATTCTAAAATTTATGTTTTATGTCTTATTTTTCATTGTTTGGAACTTTCAGGTCAATGAAAAAATATAGGGGTAATACAGTGAGAATCTAGCCTGTTTTCTAACAAGTAAATTTCTAAAATCAAGCTTTCTTTGTCCTTAGTAAGTTTCCTGTCAGTGTTGGGATCATACACATATATTCAGAGAGGTAATTGAGAGATGCATTAGTCAAAGAAGTAGAAACCACAGAACAGTGACAGTTTGTGAACTTAAGATCAGTCCTTAAAAATATAAATAAGAAATTGAGTTCAGTTGTTTAGAAAACAGCATTTTGATCGAATAACTTTATCTCTTTTGAATCTAATAATAAAAAACGTGGTCTTGCACTTTATATGTCTTTGTCTTTTTGTCTTATTCTTTTAGTAATTCATCTATATAATATTTTACAAAAATTGCAGTCTGTAATAATGGGAAAAATAAATCGACCTTAATGATTTGAGAAGCACTGCTGTATAAGGGAAAGGAGTTTTGGGATGGTGGTTGAGCTAAGTGAATTCTATGTTTATATTTTCTTTAAGCTTCAATATTTTCTACATATGAATAGTCTTATTAGAAAGTATAGTTCTACTATTCTGAGGCACCCTGGGTTACATTCTAATTAAGTAGTCAGCATTTTGAGAATAGAGTTAGAAAGGATGTATGCATATTCAGTTTCCAGAATCCTAGACTGTGTTGCTCAGCCTTTTTTGTTTGTTTGTTTGTTTTTTGTTTTTGTTTTCTTATCATGTACTTTGTTGCACTTCTTTCTCAGTCCAAGCCCAAAATCCACAACACCCAAGATAGAATATTATTAAGATAGACATATTGAGGGCCAGATTGATGGCATTGTGTTTTACTAATTCACTTGACTTTTATTTCCAGTAACCTTATCCTTGTGACTGATCTTCAGGGGGTGTGAAGGACAGGACACTAGTGACAGCTTTGTGTAGTATTTAGCCTGCATCCATTATTACATCATTTCAGTAACAAAGAAGCATATATGTGATCACTTACTTTTACCATTTGGATGCATGGCATATGTGATAAATGGTGTTTGGTAAAGCTTTATGAATATTTTATAAATAATAAATGTACCCAATCAAAAGTTCTTTTTCTTTCAATACATTATGCCAGAAGTGAGGAATAATTAATAGCAAACAGAGGCAATAGATTCTAACCTTAGTTTTTACTAACACACTTTTTGATGCATGAGAATGGCCTTCATCATTAACTTAGATTATAGTAGGTATCTTTTCGGCTCCCCCAATTTCATCTAGTATTTTGAAATCCCAGTTCTGGAATTTCTTAATGAAACATAATGCTATGTTCTTTTGATTTGTGGTAGTAATTGCTATATCTCCAGGGTCTAGAACAGAGTCCGACATATTAAAAAGTCTTTTTAAATGTGTTTAGTTATGTTGAAGCAGGTATACTACATCAGTTCTAGATTATTACCCTGTTGTTTTTGATATTTTGAATTTATACTTTTAATAATTTAAAATCTCTATATAGTTTGTGATGGCATATTTTTAATTTTAAATATGTATTTTACAACTTATTTAATGTCAATATTATATAAATAATAAATTTTAATAATACATTTATTTCGAAATAGACATTTAAAATTTTAAATCTAATTACTTATTTTTATTTTGTTTTCTTGACAAAGAATTGCTTTAATCTATGTGACCTGTAGATGAGGGGGCAGGAAGGCAGGTGCACCAGTTATGACTGCTTGGGGATTTTAGGGTGGGTCTATTTTAGTAACTCATCTAATTCCTGCCTGATTATTAAAGGATTAGATCATAATACAAATACTTGAATCTTTTCTCCTGCCAAAGGATTGTGAGACTCAATTTTATCTTTCATGCATTTACCAGGAAGCAAAAATAATGTTTTAAATATTTATCTTATGCCTAGAAATTATTACTTAGAACCCAACAAAAAAAGTACAAAACTCTGTGAGTGTGATATAAGGTTCCAGGTGCAAGCTTGCTAAGTCATACCATTTTCATGTATTTCTGTCACTGCTGCCTCCCATCTAAGATGTGATATCTGATGTCTGGGTAGCCGCCAAGAAAGAGAATCAGTGTTTGAGGCTCTCCTAATAGAATAACATGAAGATGCTATATGAAGAATCATTGACGATTCCAACAAGTTTCTTTCAATGATTCAGACTGGACATTTTAATGTTTTTCTCAACAGCCATTTATTTCACTGCAGCAGATAAATTGACATCAACCATGAAAATTTCATCCTCTCTGCCATGGACTGGTTCCAGAGTTGGTGGTATTAGGAAAAGAAATATCTTGTTTTGGGGATCCATGGGAAGTTAGTCATGTAACTGAGGAAAAATATAAATCAAATTTCTATTGGAGACCAATCTAAAAGCCAAGGCAAATTAGCCTTGTCTTAGTCTGCTCAGCCTGCCATAACAAAATGCTATAAGCTGGGTGGCTTACTCTACAGAAATTTATTTTCTCACAGTCCTAGAAGCTAGAAGTCCAAAATGAGGGTGTGGGCATGGTTGGTTTCCGGTAAGAGCTCTCTTCTCGGGTTACAGTCCTTCCGTTTATGTCCTTAAATGGTTGGAAGAGAGCAAGAGCAAACTCTGGTCTCTCTACTTATAAAGGCACTAATCTCATCACCAGGGACCTGCCCTCATGATCTTACCCAAACCTAATTAACCACACACAAAGGCCTCGTTTCCAAATACTATCACATTGAAAATGAAGGCTTCCATGCATGAATTTCTAGAGGACACAATCCAGTCCACAGCAAGCCTCATATTATGGGTGTCAGCATGAATGGTGATGGAGACACCTGTACCAGTCATTTCTGGCCATCCCCGATTATGACCTTCACATATGCCCTTCATATCCTCCTTTCATTTTATACCAATTTGACTTGGGTTTGCTTCCATTTTCAGTAAAGTGCTTCCTAACCGATGAACTCAGTATGCAACCTCTGCAGTACTAAGAGGCCTACCATTCAGAACGGGCCCTGGCCATGTACTCTTGGTTCAGTGTAAGTAATTTTTCTTCCAGGAATACTTGGAATGGTGAAAGGGGTAGGGAAATCCACCATCAGCTCGACTTTGGACGTCAGAGACAGTCAGGAGATGATTGCTTTCACTGCAGCTTTGTTTAGCATCTAACCAGCTATGGGGATGTCATGAGATACCACTTGGTATCACTTGTATCAATAAAGCAGTGGAAACTTGGCAAAACCTATATAACTACCCTAATATTTTTGATACACTTTCTCATATTTTATTAGGGAGTATTCATACATATTCAACTTCTCTATTGAATAAATTTCTTATAAAAAAGCCACTTTTAGTCTTTGCAAAAGCATCTCTACCATTTTCTCTCAATGTTCTAGTCATACAGTAGTTCTGAATGGCCCATGCTTGCTTTTATACTTTAAGGCCCCTAAACATGTAATTTATTCCGTTGCTTGTCTTATGTACAAACACCTACTCATCCTTCAAGACCCTGATCAACTGTTAACATCTTTGTTCAAGTCTTCTTTGAATGAGACAATTTCCAGAGGCAACTTTTCCAGTGGCAGTAATATTTGATTTTCAGTGTTTCTAAAGTTTTGTGTGGGTATCTTGAAATGAATCTTACCTTGTTTGTATTATTAATTTATCTGTATGTCTCCTTGCAATATAGAGTGATATCCTGAGCATAAGCATTAAACCATTTTTATTTTTATAGTCCCAGCACCTGGCACAGTGATTGATAGAGCTTGGGCTCCACATCAATATGTTTTTTTTTTTTTTTATTTAATGGAAAATGATTAATGATTGATGAATGATAACTAGATAGAGTCTATTTTTCTTTTCTCTCTCACTTTAGCACAGATCTTAATTTGGGCCATAGTGTCCAAATGGCCTTAATTTTGGGAAAATGAATATTCTTTGAATTTCTTACATAATTTTCCAAACATTCCAAAATGCTTGGAGTTAAATATCATCCAGTAAAATAATTTGAGCAGCTTTTAGCTATATTCAGGAACGAATCTGTAGCAATAGTCTTTGAATTACTGCATTGCCAAAGAAACTACTAATATTCCTAAGCAACTCTCTAACCATATGTTGCTCTGCAAAAGCATTCCAGAATGTTCCTATTCTACAGTTTCCAGAGGCTGCAAACCTTCCTGTCTCTAAGACAAGAATAAGAATTCATATAAAGTTACAATTTGCTTTATGGTCAGAATTACCTAATGTTTAAATATCTGTATAACTTATGATCCAAATGAGTTTTAAAACCTATTTTTTCATTTATTTTCCACAGTAATTCCTAAATATGTTATTATACTGATTTTCATTGTATTTTTCATTAAAATGATATATGCATCGAAGCAGAATTCAGATATCTTGTTCATGATGACACAGTCATTTCCACAGAAAGCAACTATTATGTATACAGACCTAAGATTTCAGGTAGGAGACTGAAGAGCAGGAAATGGTCCAACCAAAGTTTTTGTTTGTGCATTATTATATTTAGAAATCAGGACATGACTAGAAAAATCCAGCAAATGTGTTGAGGATAAAACAGGTACATGCTAGAAAATAAAGAGTTTTAATAATTATTCTAGTACAATTTTATAAATATTTAGAGTATGGTTTAGGTAGTTTTGATGACAGACAGCATTGGAAAATAAAAAAGAGTAGAAACTTGTCATCTTAAGACCTTTAGTAATATTTCAGAAACACAGTTTGAAGACCAATTGCTTACCTCAAACTATTTATTTTACGGATGAAGAAACGAAACCCTGGAGGGTATACAAGTAGTTAGTGGTAGACCAGAATAAGAGCTAAGCTTTCTAGGGCAATTTTTCTATCAGAAGTTTTCTGATTTTAAAATATAACAATATGAATTTGCATAATTTTTTCTATAAATAGGCCATTTTAATGCTAAAAACCTAAATGTTTCCATTCAATATAAAGGTGAACAATGTAAATCTGAGATTAAAACATCTCAAAACTTTACATTGTTTAAATATATATAAATAATTTGCTCATCTAACACATCAATTCATGTTTTCATTAGCCTGGAGACTGAAATATTCCTGGCATTAGCAAACTAGAACATATTCTTTATAGAAATCAGGGAAATACTTAAGACATTCTTTGCATTATGTTTTCATAATCCTAATATAAATTCACTTATGTTTTACTATAATGAGAAAAAATAATTTAAATGGTATAATTCATATAGTTTAATCAAGAAAATTATGTAATACTTATGTGTATATAAATGAGTATGTTTGTATATAATATATGCATTATATTATATATATATTGCTTTTTCTTTAGAGTGATGTGTATATGTGTGCATGTGTGTATGTATACAAAATAAAGGGCAGTTCAGAGACTCATGCACATGGACAATTGACTAGTGGTTACCAGGTGGAGGCGGGGAAAGGGAGGTAGATGGGATAAAAGGGGTCAATTATGTGGTGACAGAAAGAAATCTAACTATGGGCAGTGAGCACACAATGCAATATGTGTATACACACACACACACACACACACACACACACACATCTGAAACTCACTGAATTTCATTAACCAATGTCACTATGATAAAAATAAATAAATTTAAGAAAATAAAAAAAGAAAGGGCAGTTAATATACAAACTTTGTCCAAGCATAACTTTGGCTATATGCAAATTTTCTCTTAGGCACTGCCTTTGGAAACATTCATCAATTAGTGAGATTATGTGAAACTGCTGTATTGATGGACTTCTAAATTTTTTGAGATTCTAAAGGGAATGTAATGCTTTTTACCTTTGATGAACACCAATATATCTTTCCTGGAAAAGGTCATGCCTCCGTATCAGAGAGATGATGTATCTTACTTAATTCTTCATATATGATACTTTATTCACTTGATAGGCGAAATATATGAACACCTATACAGTATGCCCTCTGGAACTGGAGCAGTTAATGATTTTATATTTAACTACATGGTACACACACATAAACATTTCATGGAACCGAAAAAATAAAAGAAAAGAAAAATTTAGATAGCTTATTTTTTCAGTTTGAAATCTTGAGATTATCAGAATTTTTTTTTTTCTTTTTACTGTAGAAATTCTTTACTACTCCTCTCTGGGGAACCATAAATTAGAATTTACATGTAGATTTCTATTTATGAGTTTTTATGCAGATTTTAATATTGTTAGGTTTTGCTTAAAGAGTCAGTGTTTGTCCATCCAGAAGATGATTATAAAGATTTTTGCTTTGGGCCCAAGAAGAACTTTTAATCTTTTCCTTTTAGCCTTCTGCCTATTTAACAGATGTACCTTGTCTGATTTTCACAGATATGTGTAATAATGGACAACAGTACCTGTCCAGGAACTCTGCATGTGATACTGCCTTGGCAGTGAAGGCTTAGCTTCCTCAGAGAATATAAATCAGGACAGCCTGCTGTTTTGCCATCTAAGATGAAAATAAATGCATTAATTAGCATAGAATAGATTTAAGCAAATAGGTTTAGCAACCAGTCTCCTACACACTTTGAATTGAACATTCAAATTGCAGCAGCCTTTAAATTATTGCAGGTCTTAAGTATTATAATGGAACTAGATTTTTGTGGGGCTTGGGGTAGGTCCATGCTTTTAAGAAACTGCTTTTGAGTTAATCAAGAGAGATGAACTTTTGTGTTATTAGTGAATTATCTCTGACTAATAGAGTTATTTGAAGATGTTACATAAATTTTTAATAAACTACAGTTTTTAAATTCTTCTGAAAATACCATTTCTGGAATTTCATAAAGGTTTCTGTTTCTGCCATTACTATCATTTTATTTTTAATAAAAGAGGATTAAAAAGTAGGTATTTAAATCATTTTGAAACTTGTTTTCTGTTCATAGGGGAAATCTTTAGTTACTGAGTTGAAATTCTCTAAGTTCAAATGGTTCCCTGAACCCTAGCCAGCCTCCTACTGAATGGGGGAATAGACAGGAACATTTAAAACATGAGGACATTTAGAAGTGTTTTTTGTTTCTCCATTCTTCCAGTTAGTATGAAAGCCAATCAAGTGGTTAATAATCATCCAAAAAAATGGAATTCAGTGGCAATAAAATTGACATGGAGAGTTCCAGCCTTTCTAATGTCTCAGCCAGCTCAGTATCATTAGACTTCCAGTGATACAGTATAGATGTTTTAAAAGTAAAAGCCCTTATTATTCTGTGTGGGTCTGAGTAATATTTTGCAATTATTTAAAGAAGGGGCGTCTGGCACATATCCTTGGGCAAAATCTCTTTCACTGAAACTTGGTGCTTCTGCTTATTCTCCTCCTGCCTCAAAAGTAGCTGCAGCTCATCAGAACTCTATTCACAGTAATTGGTGAAATTTTTTTGGAATCCTTCAGGCTGTATAAATGTCAAAAGTTGCTATTATTGCCATTATTAATGGGACACAGGGTAGAAAGGGAGGAGGAAGGAATAGCTTGACTGTATTACCATGCATTGACTACATATTGACTGCAAGGAATTGTATCTGCTGGAAGAAAGTTCAATTTCCATGATTTAGTGAGCAATTGAAAGATAGCAATCTGACTAAATAGAAATGAATAATTTGCTCTTTAACAAGCAGCTCTACCTGAGAGGGAAAATGACTGTCTCTCTCCCCTTTATATATCTGCTTCTGGTTTTGTGTCTATTGGACTACATAAGGATGTGTCCATCCCACCAAAAGGAATACTCATCATCTCAGCAATTTTCTTATTTTATCCTTCTATATTCACTGCATATATGTGGACATCAAAGAATGCAAAAATAATATGAAGGAGATATATTAAGTGAAAGAAAAATATGCTATTTAATATGTTTTCTTTTTCTGCTATATATGTACATATATACATACATACACACATGTGTGTATATATATTATAATTGGCTTCTTTCATTCCCAGAAACTCTTAGCCTTTCCTAGCTCTGTGACATCTATTCAACATGTGTCAACACTAAGTGAACTCTGGCAGACTCTTTAATGGGGATATGATGTGTCTTTTGTCAGGAGAGGAAAGGAAACACTCCCCGCTGTATTTCTCTACTATTCTCTAAAGGAAATGAAGGTGGAAAAAATGAAGTCCAAGTCAAAGCCATCTATGTATTGTGACATACACTTCAGCTTTTGTGCACTTTAGAATGATTATGCATTATACTAAATATCACTTAATTATTTAAAGCAACTTATACCTATTGTTATAGTCAGTAAATGATTGAATCCTCTCTGTGAATGCCAAATTCTTTTGTCTCAAAGAGGAAAGAATGAGTTTAAAAGTCAATTTGAGGTGGCAGAATGTAATCTGATAGAAAGAAGGCAAATAGGCATATAGTAATCATACTTATCTTGGTAGTTTGCATATTGACAGCCATTCCTTTTAGGTGCTGAATGGCATGCAATTTTATTTATTTTCCAGTTTGGCCAACTAGAGACTCAGTGAGTAGTGTAAAAGAAACTGAGTTTGGGCAGTCTACTTTAAGATATACGTAATATGCTAGGTTTTTTTTTTTTTTTTTTTTTTTTTTTGATCATACATGAATCATCCATATCTTGGTGGCTTGGCATAGTGAGAGCCTGTGTTTTTATAAACTGAGGTTTCAATCTAAGCAATCCAACAACCACTGGGCAAACTTGAATAATTTATGTCACTTGTCTGAGTCTCATTTTCTCTATCTATAAAAAGGAAGTTCTAACATTTAGTTCAGAGTTATTAAAATTAAGTGAGTTATGTGTGTGGAAGCACCCACATAATGTCTAGTCCTTAACAGATACCTGATAAATATCAGCTCCCCTCTTACTTAGCCTGAAATGCCATTATCATCTCTGTCATAGCCCCTTAAGAGCCAGGACTAACTCACCATAAAAGAACAGTGTTTGACAAAAGCAAGGGACGGTTGGTACATGTGCTGTGAAAGGGCATACTTACTTTCCTTTGTTCTCTGTGCGGCCTAGAGGATGATACAATTAACAATGGAGCAGATAGATAGCATTAGCAAGAAACAGTGAATATAATGCAAATTTTGGTGGCAATTTACTCTGGCCATCCACTCATGGAGACATGTCATTTCTAACAATGTAGCAGTTTGAAGTACAGGCCTGCCTAGAAATATATATTGGATACTTCTATTAAGAAGACTATTAGCATGAGGAATAATACCTCTAACATTGTTGAGTCTAGATGATATCAATAAAGTGATTAGAAAAACAAAGCCTAGTCAAAATAAATATTAAAATTTGGAGATTTTTTATAGTATAAAGATGAATCCAGAGATTGGGAATGATGGATTTTTGTAAACTGCATTGTCTTGCTACCTCTTTTATGTATGAAGGAAATCTGACTTAGGAAGTCATGAAGGGACCTTCCTACTTTACATGTAATTTTTAATTTTCATATTTAATTACTTTATTTTTCTTTTTAACCTAATTTTTAATTTTATACAAACATTTAACAACTTTTTAACAGTGAGATATCATGCCATAAAATTCACACACTGGAAATATACAATTCTATGATTTTAAAGAAATTTATAGAATTGTACAACCATCTCCACAGTCCAGTTTTAAAATATTTTAATCACCTCTAAAATTTTCCTCATGCATTTTGCAGTTATTTCCCATTCCACCCAAAGCCCTAAACAAACACTGATCTGGTTTGTGTCTATAAATTTGTCTTTTCTGAGCATTTTATAGAAATGGAATCATATAATATGTAGATTTTGTATCTGGCTTCTTTCACTTAGTATAACATTTTTTTTAGTCCAGCTCAACTACAGCATGTCTCAGTATTCCATTCCTTTTTATTGCTGAATGATATTTCATTTTATGATTATATCACATTTTGTTTATCAACTTTTCAGGTGATAGGCTTGTGACTGTTTCTAATCTGGGCTATTTTGAATACTGCCACTATAAATTTTGGTTACATGTCTTTCTATAAACACATTTTCATTTATTTTGGACCCTTAAGAGTAGAGTTACTAGGTCATGTGATGACTTTACATTTAACACAATAACTGCCAACTGTTTTCTAAAGTAGATGTATCATTTTGCATCTCTACCAGCAATGTATGAGAATTCCAATTTCTCAATATGCTTATCGACACTTAGTATTATCTGTCTTTTTTGTTGGAATGTGTGCTGTGATATCTCCTGGTGATTTTAATTTATGACTAAAGATGTTGAACACCTTTTCTTTAATGTGCCTATTAGCTATTCATATATCTTCTTTAGTAAAATGTCCATTTATGTCCCTTGTTAATTTTAAATTGTTCATCTTATTATTGAATTGTGTTGTTTTTCCAAATTGTTTATCAGATGCATAATTATAAAAATTTATCCTCTCACTATGTTACTTGCCTTTTTGTTTTCTGTTCACTATCTTTTAAAGCAAAAAAGTTAGAAATTTTAATGAAATCCATTTATTATTTTATTTCGTCTTATTGACTTGCTTTTGGTATTGTGTCTAAGAACACTTGTCCAACATAAGATAATTAAGATTGTTGTGCTAAGTTTTTTTCTTGAACTTTTAATAGTTTTAGTTCTTACATTTAAGTTTGTGATTGATTTTATGTTAATTTCTATATATAGTGAGATAAAAATTTAAGTTTATGATTGTCTCATGGATATACAATTATTCCAGAACTATCTGTCAAAAAGACTGTGAGATTTCTACATTGAATGATCTTGGTACCTTTGTTAAAACCTAATTGATTATAAATATGTGTTTATTTCTGAATGCTCAATTCTGGAATAATTACTTTTTATGCCTTTCCTGGAAATACCACCACCGTGAATATGGTGGCTTTATATTGTTTTGAATCTGGTAGTGTAAGCTGTTCTTTTTCAAAATTGTTTAGCTAGTCTAGGTCCTCTTCATTTCTATATAAATTTGGGAATAGTTTGTCAATTTCTCAAAAATAAAACTTATTAGGATTTTAAGGATCATATTGAATTTATTGATGAAGTTACGAATTATGTTTTTTTTAAATTATTGAGTATTCAAATTCATAAACAGGAAATATTTATTTAAGATTTTATCTAATTTCTCTCAGTAATATTTTATAGTTTTCATTTTGCAAAGTGTTGCCCTTATTTTGTTAGATTTATTCATAAGTATTTTATCCTTTTAAAAGATATTGCTTAAATGCTATTGTTTTCTTAATATCATTTTTAAGCATTGATTAAGGTATTTTATGTAGATATTTTCATAGTCTTAAGGAAAATCAAATGAACAAAACCAAATTCTGAGGCCTGTGTGACATAATGAACTTGTCTGGATTCCTGACATAATCACTTATGTGTATAAAGATTTGCAAAAGCTATGTTCAGTATTCTGTCAGATGGTCATAAAAATAAAATTTGGAGCCAATAATAAGAATATTATAAATATTGTTACAATAAAGGTGAGGAAAGTTGAAAGTCTTACCTAAGACACTAGCAGTGAAAATAGAGAGAAGGACATGGTTCTAAGCATTTAGGTTTAGCATTGGTAAAAGTTGAAGAGTTAAACTCAATTTCCAATATAAGGTAAAGATATGATCAGTAAGGATCTCCAGGTTTCTGATTTGGGCAAATTAGAGAATGATGTTTATCATTCACTAAATAAAAGAGTTCAGGAAAAGGAGCTGAATTTAGATAAGGGAACCACAGCTCCGGTTTTATTTTTTTATTTTTTTATTTTTTATTTTTTATTGCTGTGAAAAAGAGTAATTGAGGAGAGGGATATTTCAGATGGCTGCCACCTGGATTTCCTTTCAGTTAGATAAATATTGTGTCAGTTTTCTGCTTAGTACAGATACACTGGCAGGCAAGTTTTCCGAACGAGGCAAAAGCTTGATCAGGTTGGCTGTTCTAGCTCTAGATCGTCATTTATTATACCACTATAATTTATCTTAGAACAGAGACAGCTGTCATTGTGCTAGTCTTGGATTAAGCTAACTATTGTAGACAAGGCTCAAAGGGAAAAAGAAGAAGCAATCTATCAGCTTCTGTGTCGTGATATCCAGTATCACCTGCCTTTTCCTTGTAGATGTTATCACAAAGAAAGTACAAATATTCTGCTTGCATGTAGAGAGACATTTAAAGACCTTTACAATCAATTCTGGACATAATATATTTTATAAGAGGTATGATGATAAAGCAATATAAAATTGCCTTATGGAAACTAGTCTGATGGACCTCTCAGTTTTAAATTCCCTACTAGGTTATTTTCCAAGCCTAGAAATCTTCCAAGTATTTGCAATTAAATGGTCTTCTAGAACTTAACAATGCATTTTTTTTGTTTGTTTAGAGATATTGTCTATATAGCCCTTTTGTGTTATGCTAACAACAGTGACTGTATAAATGTGGCTGAAAAACAGTAGCAATTTTATTAACATATGCATTATATGTAAATTAGGATGCGGATTCATTCAGTGGTTACCATCTGAACTCTCCTTGCATGCAACTCTCCACCCCTCAAATAAAGAAAAAAGAAATGGCAAAATCTCTAGGCAGAGTAGTTTGTAAAGTGCCTCCTGATATCCGCTGTGAATCTCTGACAGGAAAGGACATCTGGTTTTGGTTTTCACATTTGCACTTGGGTAACTTTTACAGCGTTTGCTGCTCTCTGATCTCAATGGAGAGCTGAGAGCAAAATCCAGGCAATCTGTTGGCACACAGATGCACAGTGATTTTAATATTCTTGCTTTTACATTTCAGTTTGTCCTGGCTGCCTCTAGTGGCCTAGAGATAAGGACCTTCCATTTGCATCCCAAAAAGAAGCAGATGAAAATCAATATGTGTGAAACTTTTAAAGTGTCAGCAAGACTCAACTTTGATCCCTTAGCAAGGTTTACTTACTAGTTCACCAGATGGACCCCCAGTTGCTCATCTCGTCCAATGGGTGACTTCTTTACTGTCATTATTACTCATTTTGAGAAATCACATTAAATAGTTTTGACTACTTGTGTGGAAAGCAGCCTATATTCTGATAAGGAAGATATTTAATCATTAGTTTCACTGCTAGGAAGTAAAACTGTAGGTCATTTATTAGAACACACAGAATCAAGTGGTGCTGGTAAGTTGTGCTTTTTTTTTTTTATCAAGTTCTTTTTATTTTTCTTGATGTTTATCTGACAACTAGATGGACATTAAGTTAAAGAGAAAGGTGTAGGTCAACTAGTGCCCTGAGCTGTGGCATTCCCATTAAATACAACAGAACAATAGCAACAGGAGTCAATTTTAATGAGACTGGCACTCTTGGAAAGAACATGAGCCATAAATTATCAGCTCTGGGAAAAGGAGGAAAAAAAGGAAGCTACAAAAGAAATAAAAGAATTATGGGTGGCAGAATAAGGTGGTGTCCCATGGAGAATAATCAGAGCTATTCTGGAAAAACATCTAAGAACTGTAAGGACATGAATTATTGACCCTAAAAGATAATCAGAGCTTAGTGTATGTCAAATGTAACTGAAAAAATAGGGTCTGAAGGAAGGGCATGTAGTGTAATACAAGAAGGAAGGAGTTTTGCTCTAAATTCCAACATTCACTGGGGTAACCTGGCTAGTTAGATCATATCATGACATGATATTCTACCCACCCACCTACGTTTATCAAACCTAATTCTGTATGAAATGATGAACTCTGACATCTTGAGCAAATGCTTTGGGAAATTTTATGGTATTTTTAAATTTAAGTAATGTTTTTCAAGAAGTTTGCATGAAGAAATACATTATGTATAAATATAATGTCCTATATTAAATATGTATCATATATAATACACTATATATATTCTCTCTCTCTCTCTCTCTCTCTCTCTCTCTCTCTCTCTCTCTCTCTCTCTGTAGAATTTAAGGAGTTCTCTATACTTTTTTTTTCTTTTCTGCTTCATTTCCCTCTTTTTTAAATCTAGACATTTAGCAGAAAACAAGCTCTGCAGATGTGTTGTAAACAGATAGGTAATTCAAGGCTTCTCTTGCCATTCAGTGTTTTAATCTTTGATTATCCTAGTGTTGGTGAACAGTTTCCCTTTATCCACAGAAGCTGCCTTTATGATGAGTAAAGATTAAATTGTATGCTGGGATCTTTGCCACTGGAGTCTTATTCTTCCTATATAATCTCTTATCACTTCCATATTTTTGTGGCTTATATTGTAGAACAAAGGTATTTATTTTCTTTTTTGATATGGATGCTCTGGAACCAGCTTTTTGAAAACACTCAGGATTTTATAACACTTTAACATAGAAAACCAAAAGTGAAGATTATACTGAAAGCTAATTTTCTTTACTGAAGCCTCATTCATAAGATATTATCATTATTTTATTATTCTCGTTATTATTATTACTACTATTGCTGGTATTTATCAAGTACTTATCACCTATTAATATATTTAAAAATATAGAAAATTAAATTTATTCTGTAAATTCAAAAACCCCATGCACTTTCAATTATATTCTATTGCTACAACTTAGAATTAACAATAGAAGTGAGTGTCCCCTTTTCCACTGCATTGGACATTTTTTGAATCTGACAATCTTTGGGAGGTTGTAACATATGCTAACAAAAAATACAAACAATTACATGTTAAACTGGCCAATGATTATAACACAAGAGAGAAGGATGAAAAGTGAAATAAGAAAGAAAAGGTACATGAAGATTGGAATTAAACTATCTCATTAATAATTATAACTGTATTCTGAAGGGCCATAGTATTTGCAGTGGCTTCTCTAAATATTTATGATCTTGGCATCCTAGCGCACTGGGTATTATCTAACCCATCTTGTGCACAAGTACATTGAAACCCGAAGGAAATCAGCAGCTAGCCTAAAGTAGATGACCACTAATATATTCGCTCAAAATATATTTGGCAGCTTTTATATGACATGGGTTGTACCACACTTTGAGGGAACAGATGCTGTCACTATAGTCAAGGATCCTGTGCTTACAGAACTTACATTTCTGTAAGACAGGATAGTTCAGTAGTTATTGAATATAATAAGCTTAAAATATAATAAGCATGACAACTTCAGATCATCTTAGCTGCTATGAAGGAAATGAAGTAAGGGATTGGAATAATGACTAGACTTAGAGACACACGAAGGAAGAAAATGGTTTGGAGCTTTAGACAATGAAGTTGGGTTAAGACCTATTTTAGAAGATGACGTACACCTGAGACTTACTGGATTTCGTTAACCAATGTCACCATAATAAAAATAAATAAATTTAAAAATGAATAAAATAAAATTAAAAAAAAAAGAAGACCACATTTGGGGTGAGAACATTGGAGGGAAAAAAAAAAGACATGAAAAAAGCTTGGGATAGCATCTTCCAAATGAAGGAAGAACAAGCTCAAATGCCCAGAGGAAAGAACATAGTGACATACTCAGTGAAATAAAACAAAATCTATGATTCTAGAACACAGAGAATGAAGTTCGAGGAGAAAACAAAGATCCGATAATGTAGGATCTCTCAGAACATGAGAAGAATTTACAATTTATCCTGTTTGATTATGTTTGCTTTATTTATTCTGCTTCTTTGTTTTATTCTGTTTGTTATATATAAGTGAAATTGGAAGACATTAGAAAATTTAAGTGAGAAGATGTTAGCTTTTAACATAAATCTGTAGAAAAATTACTCTGGATTATAAAGGTATGTGTAGGGACACAGTGAGATCATTTAGGTGACCATGGTAACAATCCAAATAAGTCATGACTTGGGCTAACACTGTTACAGTGGAATGGAAGAGAGTCAGGTAGATGTGTTTTGAAAACAACCGAAAAGATCTGTTGATTAACTGGGTGTGAGATGAGGGAAACGGGAAAATGAAGAACTGCTCATAAGTGTTTGGTGTAAGCCATCAGTTACATGGCGCCATTTACTGAGATGAAGAAGATGAAGAAAGCAGCAGGCTGCAGAAATGGGAAGTGAGAACTAGGAATTCCATTTGGAATATATGTATTTCGAAATGCTTATTAGATGGCCGGTGAAAGATACTGTGTTTACTAAACAAGTCTAACCTCAAGAGAAAGATTGGGGCTGAAGATGGAACTTTGGGAGTCATTAGCATATGGATATTATTTAAAACCATGGGACAAAATGAAATAATCTTAGATGAGAGTTTGGCTAAAAAACTGATGGGAACCCAGAATCAAAACTGTAAACAAATAAGTAAAATATATAGTTTATAGTAGAAAACTGCTATAAAGAAAAATATAACAGGAAAGAGATATAATTAACACTAAGTGCAGAAGATATAGAAATTTTAAAAGATATAGAAAAGAAAGCCACAGTAAGAAATTAATATTTGGACAACAATATGAAAGAGAGTAATACTGAAAATGCAATTATTTGTGTGAAAATTAAATTAAGCAGAGGAAACTATGAGTCCAAAGGCTCTAAAGTAGGATTTTTGCAGGCCAAGTTTAGAGAGTATTTCAAGGAGGAAACAGGGGGAAATGGTATTCAATGTTTCCAATAGGTTAGCTCAGTGGAGCAAGATCATTCTTGATTTTGACAAGAGCAGATCAGTAGAGTGATAGAGAAGAAAGCCTAGTTGGAGTGAGTACAAGAGAAAAGCAGAGGGAATTCATTGTAGATAGAGGATACAGAAAATTCTTTTGAGGAGTTTTGCTATAAAGGGAAGCAGAGAAATGAGATGGTAGCTGGAGGGCAATGGGGTCCAGAGAGAGTTTTTTAAAAGATAGAACTGTAAAGGTATGTTTGCACATTGTAGATAATTATCCAGCAAAAAGGGTTGAATTGATAATGATGATGTGATGATGAGTAATGAGAGATAGAGAGAGAGAGACAGAGAGACAGTGAGACAGAGAGGGAGAGAGAAAGGAAAGGAGGGATAGAGAGAGAGAGAGAGAAAAACTGCTGATGTCCCTGAAAAGGTGAGAGGGACTGGAAAGTGATATAAAAATGGAGGATTTGATATTAGGTGCATATATGGGTCATTATAACAACAAGGGGAAAAGTAGTGGGTTTGCATGCATGTGTGTCTCTGGCAGAAGCTTGGAAAAGTTTTTCTGATTGATCTCCTTAGTGAAAGATGAAACAGAGAGGTTGGAGAAGGAGATTTTGGCAATGAGTTGATAAAAGAGAAGGTATGAAACAGTCATCTAAAAAGTAAAAGGACTAGAAATATAAGATTGCCAGGAAGCACTGGGTCCTCCTTGAAATAGATGGCTATGCATTTTAAGTGAGACAGTTGGAATGGTTCCATGAAGTTCTTAAGCTCTTCTCCATTGTGCAGAGGTAGGGGGAAGGGGGAACAAAGAGGACTCCTTTCATAAAAGTTTTGGCAAGAGAGAAAAAACATGAACAATAAACAAAAATTATAGAACTTGCTGTAATCTAATTATAACAGGTCCTCAAATAAAAAACAACCTTTCATTCAACATTATTTCTTTATGACACTGATGAAAAAAATATGTTGATTCTCCACAGGGGCCACTGTCTGTATGGAGTTTACATGTTCTCCCCATGTCTGCATGGGTTTTTTTTTTTTTTTCCAGAGTCTCCAGTTTCCTCCTACTTCCCAAAGATGCACATATGAGGTGAATGGTGTGTCTATATTGTCCCATGCTGAGTGAGTGTGGGTCTGGGTGTAAGTGGCCCTGTGATGGAAGGTTGTCCTGTCTAGGGTGGGTTCTCACCTTGCTTCCTGAGCTGCTGGAATAGGCTTCTGTCACCTTTGACCCTGAATGGAATAAGCAAGTTGAAAAATAATCTTACTTGTTTTTAGTAATCTTTTTTAAATGTAGGTATAGCTCTCATTTATTTCAGGGTTTAATATTAGAAGAATTTTAGGTCTTTATTTAAAAATTCAGTCACATTTTTATGACCAGAAATATGCCATAGGAATTTACTTCTTGTTTATATTAATTAGCCCTTGGTCAAATTGGTTTTATTATGTTGTTTCACTTAAAGTCTCAGGTTTCAAGAACCTATCTACAACATTATATAAGGATTTCCCATACTTCAGATTCAGGGGGAGTTCAGAGTAGAGAGCAAGAACTCTGGCTGACTTGGGTAATGGGTAAGGGGAAATTGCACATAAAAATAAATTTTTAAAGCGTTAGTAAGTAGGCATGGCGAACATATACTTCCAAAAATGCTAGTTGATTCAACATCTCATCACTTTTACTATCATTTTTATCAAAACCAAGATAGAATGTAGAATATTTAGCTGTCTTGAGATAGTAATAATGATGACATATATACATATATAAATAATATTATAATATAAAATATTGTTATAAAATTTATAATATACAATGTGATATATACTATAACTCATAATTTTGTTACTTTGATTACCTTTATTTCATCAATTATTTAATACTGTGTTGGATTTTTATTAGTTATCATCTCTCATTCTCATAAATTAGCATAACAACTATTATTATTCTCCTAGTTTTATGAATAATGAAATCAAGAAACAAGTCACTTGCCCATGATCATAGAACTAGCAATTAGCAGAAATGAGATTCAGACCTAAGTGTGTCTGATGCCTTGTTCTTCCAATCAAAAACGATGCCACAAGGCATGGTATTGATAGCTACTTGTACCCTGGAAGAGTCATAAACAAAGGTTTTTATCAGTAACTTTGAATGTGGTATCCAACAATATGATAATACCTAAGGTACAGCTTTCCGTTTTGTGTTTGTTGTCATATGTTGGTTCTCTACTGTTGAGTTGAATGTTGAAATACAAAAGGAGCAATGAAAGTCAGGGCAGGTACTTGCAGTACTTACTAGTTTGATAATACTTATAGCTTCAGAAGATAGCTCTGTTTGCTCTTCTGCACAGAGATTTTAATTATATCACAGAAAAGGATGGAGCTGTCTTTATGACTTCTGTCCTGTCAGAGAGAGCTTGGAAGCACATGTCTCATTTGTTACTTACAAAAGAGAGAGTTATCTCCCAGCATCAATCCCATCAATACTGAGAGAAGGATCAGAGAAGATAAAATAAAGAAACAAATGGTGTGTTCACAGTTTCTGTCCCTCTGTCTTAACAGATAGACTTTTATGATCACAGGGTTTGGGTGTTGATAAAAACCAGGAAGCAAGAACTGTTCCTTGCAATCTGTCACAGGACAAGTAGCACCGGCAAGTTACAGTGTTAAAATGAAATGTCCTGTTCTCTCCAAGACCTATTGAAATGACGGACTGTGAAATTGACTCCTGTAGTTATTGACAACTTGTCACTGTATTGGAGAAAGCTCTCTGGGGTTGGGAGCGGTTGTTGAACAAAGTTGAGAGAGGTGCCCAGAAAATTAGCTGGATTTTTGAAAATGGCCACATCCAGTTTTTTTAAAGGGCAGAAAGAAAATCAAAAGAAAGCATCCACATGGGTCATTAAAAATGTAATAAGTCTCCTAGACAACATCTGGAGTAAATCTGTCTTCCTACCTGCATAGTAGTGTATGTCTATGAGAAACAATGATTAATCTAGAATTAGATATAGCAATCAGATACACACATTTCTAGGACTGAAATTAAGTAAACTGACCTAAGTCAAAATATACAGATACATGACTCATACATAATTGTATACTGTTATTTTGGCAAATTTGTAAAAAATGGCCTCAACATATGATCTCACCTGTTTTTCCAGGGTCTTGTAACCACTCCATCAAGACACATTAAATCTCCACTCTCCTTGAATATCAACAGGTGTTCCTGATACCCTGAAAACATAGATTACAGTGAAGTTGATGCTGTGTGATTTCTGAGACTAAATCAGAAAAGGTGGTATAGCTTCTGCTTGCCTCTCTCTTGTAATATGTGCCATGGGATCCCTGAGCTGACATGCAAGAAGGCTACCTGTCTTGAGTCTGACATACTAGAGAGATCAGCTATAAAAATGATAAAACTAAAGCTAGAGCTTGAACTGGAGTTACAGAGAAGTAGAAATGGACATGGAGAGAGGCCCAAGAAACCCTGACTGTTCTGCCTGTCTCCTGCTGTTTGAGTCTTTCTAGCTTATGTTCTAGACATACATACATGCAACCCTACAGAGGATTTCAACCCATCTTTAAGCTACCCCAACTGATAACCAAGTGGAACAAAATAAGCCCTTCTTGAATGCAATTTCAGGAGCAAAATGTTGTGTGTTTTTAGACAACTGAATTTTAGAGTGGCTTCTTACACAGCACCAGATAATAAGAACATTGGTAAATACTTTTATCTTCTATTAATATACATAAGAAGAACTCTATCCATCTAGAAATTATCACTATGTAATACTGATGGTGGGTGAGCAGGGCATTAAGGACTTTGTAGGGCACTGACTTTCCCAGCAGTTCATTTATCACAGTCAAGTAGCAAGGACAGGAAAACTGCTTACTCCTAGGACCAAGTTTTTTTCTGCTTAATATCATGAAACCCTATTTATTTGATGAAAGAGTCATCTTTTAATAAACAAAATGAATCTGACAGTCTTATGAACCCCATACATTTCACATCTCTGAACCAACTTAGCAGTAATGTTACTAAACTAAAATTAAACATTATTTGCCTGAGGTTAAGAATCATGACAATTATATGCAAGGTTTTTGTGTAATTGATATAAGGAAGTGAAGAACAAGATTCCCTAGCTTGTGTATCACTGAGGAGCCTGCGAAGAGAACTTCACTGAAGGTTGAAAGGGGAAATATCCTATTTGTCTTTATGATCTGAAACTCTAGTATTTGGTACACCCAGGGTCATAGCTTCAGGTATGAATACATCTATTACTCAAATATTTACATAGGCACAGAACTGCATACAATAAGAAATTGCAAAACCAAGTCAACCGGGTTTTTTTAAAAAGTGGTTCTCATATTTCAAAACTACAGAGGGAGATCTGACTTAATTTCTGGGGGCAGAGTAATAGGATTGAGGATTAGCTTAATTCTGCTCCCAATCTTAGATATGAAGTGAAGATAGTATTTCCTACAGCATGGTCTCAATTGAGACTATGGTTCTATACTCACCACTTCCTTGAGGTATTATTACAAGAAGGGGAGTTAGATCCTGGGTGACCAAACCTGGAAATGTCACCTCCAAAAGCCATTTAGGACTCAATATATTCCAATACCTGGAATAACTAGCACTATCTACTGAGTGAACTGTACATTTTGATGGATCACTTGAAGTATTTCTTTTGACCAGTTTGATACAGTGCTAATCATTATGGGAGTTTTCTACTGCATTAGAGCTTTTGTACTTTTATAGCCTTTAGAGAGAAAGTGAAAAAAAATAATGTTGAGTCATTAGGAATATTCCCAGTGTTCACTGCTGTCAAATCTTTGGATGTAGTAAAGTGATTACTTGGGGAGGCTTGAAAATCAACTTGCTTATGATTTATCTAACTGCAAATTAGACTAGTTCAACTGGGTAATAAGAATAATAATAATACATGCTTGGGGAACACAATACACAGTGGAAGAATAAAGGAAGCATTTCCCTCTGTCTCCATGAGTTTCAGAGAATGCTTATTAGCTAAGTGACTGATGTGTTACTTTGAGTTGTGCCATTAAACATGTGAAGAACAAGAGTGGTTATGAAACTACTTCAATTAGGTGGTACACATCCCAGGACAGTGAGGAGCTTGAAGAATATTTAGGTTACTGGAAAGTCAAATTTTTTGAAGCATATGTTTAAACCAAAGCTTTAGAAATATTCAAATTCTACTGAAGTATTTTTTATTCTACTGAATAGGTTTGTATTTTAATTTGGGGTAAGGATTAGCTCAGGGAATAGACACATTTATCAAACTTATAAGCAAATGGAGCCTATGAAAAGATTAGTATTTTTAGTAAAAATGAGAAAAAGACCATAAGGAAGGGAAATAGAAGAAAATGTGTGTAATAATTAAAATTAAGTTTTGATCAATTACCTGATTTTTTTAGATAGAGAAGCAAAAATTAATGACCATATAGGCAACAAATGATTATTTCAAAAATAAATATCTAGAAATAGGAGAACATTCCATTGAATGTAATTGAGAAAGGGTTTTATGTTTAGCATGATAAAACCAGACCCAATGAAGGCATTGTTTTTGTTTGGCTAGTAGTTTATTTTTGGTTAAGGTGTAGGATGCCATGTTTGAACCAAGTTTGTGGGGTTTTAAACCCTGGCCTTCTGATATATAGCAGTAGTGTGACTTTGAGACATATTCTGTTAACCTTTGTGCACCTCCGTTTCCTCCTATTGGAAATGAAGATAGTAAGAATAATTATCTTTTATGATTTTTAAAGAATTAAATGTGTTAATATGTGGCGTGCTTTCAATAGTGCCTGGCATATAATAAATGTCACATATATTAGTTACCTAACTGGTAGTTTGACTGTTTATACAATTTTAGTTTGGAAATCATCATCTTTTTTTTTTCAGAATTTTTAAGATAGTGACCCATTTTTACTCTAGATTTTAGTATTTTATTGAACTCTAATGCTATGGTAATTCTGAATCCTTCAAAGTTTTTAAAGTCTTTCTCTACAATATTTTGAAATTCACAAAGCTGTTTCTTGGTGTAAGCTTTTCTGCAACCACTGTGATGGGTACTGTGAGTGTCCATTAAAGTTAGACATTAACGTGCTTTATTTCTGAGGAATTGAATTGAGGGATTACTTTGATAATTTCATTCCCTCCATGTTTATTCTTCAGATTTTCTACAACTATTATTTGGATAGTAATCTTCCATGACTGAGTCTTAAGATTCTCTCTTTTTCTATGCATATTCTATTTATTCTCTATTTGGAAATGTTTATTCAAGTTTATTGTATAATCCTCAATACATGAGAGGCTCTTAGAAAGTTTCTAGTATATAGTCAGGACCAAAGAATAATAGCTTTCTTCTCTTCCTTCTCCTCTTCTTCCTTTCTCTCCTATTGCTTCTTCTTTTTTTTTTACTATTACCTCTTCCAAAGCAATATGTCCAATTTCTGGGTTTTTGTTAAATGCTCTGGTTTCAGCAGCTTGTCTTTGCATCTAGTATTTTTTGGGCTTCTGTTCTTTGTCCAGAGAAATATTCAACAATCTAGAAGTGAACCAGAAAAGGCTTTTTTGAACTATTATTTTAAATACTCACTGTATGATAGGCTCTTAAAGCATTGAAACAGTCACAATAATCTTATAACTTTAGCCTTTTATAATTTTACAAATAAGCACAAAGGACCAGGGAGACTGCAAAATTTAGCGAAATTTCAATATGGAATTTGAACCCTGATATTTCAGCCTGACAACCCCATGCTTTACTTTCTACACATTGCTGCCATGACACAAGCATAAATTCTAAAAAGAGGAATCGAGTTCCTCAATAGTATCTGAGACACTCTAAGCTAATTGCAGCTAAAAAGTGTGGGCAATGCACATCCTTTGAACAACTGCTGTGTACTTGTCCCATAGCAGAAACGATCTCCTGATGTGCGCATTTGGCCTGACTTCCGAGCCATTGTGATTTCTCTGGCTTCACCAGCATATCCCTGATAATGGAATGTAGCAAAATGATTCCTCCGAGCTGAAATTCTCATCAGGGAAGGTCAAGAAAAAATGATGCAAGCTTGTTTTACTCAGGTACAGGGATTTTTCATTTCTATGAGCACAGAGGAAAATGAATGCAATGGTTACAAAAAAAGCCTGGTAGACGTATAGTCTGTATTAGTCCTCCCTATGGCTAATAATATATTTGAAGAGAGTTCTTCCATGTGGGGGAGTGACATTTTAGTGTAAATTCCCCCTTCTTAACCTTCCCATGACTTTCCATCAAATAAAATAATATTTATGTGTGTGATTAATTCAGACATGTCATGATTTGTAACTGTGGGGAGTTATTATTCATTTATCTATCATGTCATTCACTCCATAACTTTTAGGTTGAACCAAATGAAGTTATATATACTCAACTGTTTGTGACCTCAGGAATGGTAAATTTTTTATGGTTCAAAATAAAATTTATTGAATTCTGACAAAATTAACTGTGAGAGATTAAAAATTAATTGAACAAAAGCATATGTGACATGAACAAGAAGATTATACTTTTTTCCATCTATATAACAAATCTTTGTTGAGCACCTACTATGCTTTGAACTCCAAGAATACAATGGTAAGCAAAATAGATAGAGATCATGCTTACACGGAGGTTGAGACTTTTTTTAAAGAATCAAAATATACGTAAAGCACTATAGTATAAGAAAAAGGTAATTGCCATAAAGTGGTATCAGAGTTCCAAAGAGAATGATATGTCTTTCTAAAGGAATTTAAAACAAGTTTTATGGAGAAAGTAGGATTCAGTTGTTCCTCAAATTATTAGATAGGATTTAATGACAAAGAACACACCACATGAGGGAACTGTAAATATGCCTAAGTAAGTATTTGATTCTTACGGGGCACGGTTATGAGTCTTGTACACAAATTGTTTCCAATTGGTCAGGGAGACAAAATACAAATAATTTTAACACAAGGGACAAGAAGATGGGAATTGACTGGGAACACAGACGTTTGTTTTTCTTTACATAAGAGTCATTCATTGTGAATGCAGATATCAGGAACAACTCCTCAGTTGGTGCTTCATCTGACTTGCTTAAAAAGAAGAATATGATTTACAAGCATGGATAATAGAGGAGATGATCTCTAAGTTGAAAAAAAACCAATAGGCAAGGCATGGAAATAAAGAAGTACATGGCATTTTTAAGACAAAGGTCATGGCCTGATAGACCTGGAGCTCATAGATAATACATATGAAATCTATTCATGAACGATGGACTAAATAAAGGATATTGTTGACAGCCTTATGGAGCAATTTGTGTTATATTCAGTGAGGTAAAACTGAAAATATCTGAAAGAAGGCTACTCTTTTTTAGAAGAGCTAAGACACAACTAGAGGAAGATCAACTGACCAGAGTATTCTTTTCTCGTTTTAAAATACAGTGGCATTCAGTGTGATATAGAAGAAAGAAAAGTGAAATTTGAGTTGGAAGATGGGGGCAAATCGATTAATTCTTCTAATATTTAATTCCCTCAAACCCTCCAAAAGAGAGCTAATGTTTCTTGACTTTGTCTAGTTCACAAGGCCATTGTCAATTATAAGTACAAGATAATATATCTCTCTCAGACCAATGGGAAAGGCCGATTAGGACATGGCATTTTAAAGTAGATTTAAGAAAGGATGGGTATCATTGGAGTAAATTCCTCCTAGTAATGAGCCACTTACCACACAAGTTCACACAGTATTGATCAAGGATGTGTTATCTCTGGTCACAATAGAATCTCTCCCTAAAACCATAAATTCCCTCATGGCTGAGTCCTGTCCTCAAAACTTCCCCAAAAGGAAGGGACCATAGGCAGGGAAACAAAACAGTCATCTGCTGCCATGACTTCTCTTAGTGGTTTATATGGATTTTGCCAATAGTTTCTTAGTCATTGCACCTGGTCAGGAAGAGATGGTTAAGACACCCTCACAGTCAATAAGCAAAGAGAGATAAAGAAATGGGCCCTAGAAAACTTCAATGTAATTAATTGGAAAAACACTAGTATAGGAATCTAGAGGGCTTAATACTTGGTCTCATTCTGACTTCAGAATTTTCACTTTGACTTTGTTCATTTTCTTCTTCCTTCTCCTCTCACTTCTCTTAGCTATAAATTTGGATACTTACTTGCACCACTGTTTTAAAGAAGTTGAGCTCAAAGTCTTAATTGTGCAGGACTTGTCACCATTTTACAAGGAGGAAATCTAAGATCCAGCGGGTTTAAGTGTTATGCCCAAAGAAACTCAGAGTAGAGAAGTAAGCGGCTATACTAGGATTTAAATCTAAGTCAGTGTGGCTACAAAATCAATTATATTTCACCTCTGTTACGCTGCAGCTTCTGTTTAAAACAAATGGATAACATAGAACTTCTCTGGTATTTTGATCCACATTTCTAATCACAAAACAATGCTAAGATGTGTAAAACTAAACATTATGGGATTGCTCATGATTAAAGGATATAATCAGAAAAGAACATAGTTAAAAATACCCATTAACAGATCTATAAAATGAATTGTAGAAATATAATAAACTAAAATTTTATATAGTCCTTAAAAGTAGTGAAGTTAAGGCCATATGTGTTGAGAGGCAAAGATTTTTAAGATTCATTGCTAAGTATAACCAAAGTAGAATAATGTAAACACTGATTTTATTTTACAAAATGACATAATACCATATTTTTTATAAGCATATAAAACTTCTGGAACTATGTAAAAGAAATTGCTAATGGTAATTTCTGGAGATGAAGACATACTTTTATTGTGCATCTATTGTCTGTTTATAGGTCTCATTACACACATACTGTTACTTATATGTTTTAAAGATTAAAATTAGATAATATAACCTGAGAAAGATTATGCCTAAGATTACTCACAACTTCCAAATTCCACGTTTGAAATCAGAAAACTAACTTACTTTGAACTCCAATGCAACATTTCCCAACAAGGTTCCTCTGTGACCAAAATTCAGGACACTTGCATGCATATAAAAAATGTATGTGCATGCAATGTTGCTTGCAGTATGACAGCTGGAGAGGGGGAAACTAGTCAAAGGCTGACCCATAGCATATGGCCTCACAGGTTTCTTGATTCCCGCATACATAGCATTCTTGGCAAGGTCAAAGGCAGGCAAGAAAGTGATTCATTAAACTTTTGCAGTTGATATGCACTAGATGTGTACTGCAAGTCAGCATCTTACACATGCCGACTTATGCTCCAGCCCTTTGTTTAAAGAGCAAAGACTCTTTCAAGTAAAGAACTTAAGAACTGTATGTGTAGGGCTGAAGAGCTGACAGTACAGATTGTAGACCCAATAGGAATGATGTTGTTCAGCCTCAAGCTGTAATTTCACACGTATTCTACAAAATAGATCTTCAAAGCCTGAGTACAATACTAAAGCACCCTTATTCCTAAATTCCATAAATACTTGAAGAAAGACATCATTTTAGAGATGTATTTTCATCCTCTAATCATGTTAAATTTTAGAGATAATATACCAGCATGTTTTATTTTATTAACACAGTAGCAAAGAATGCACTTTTCTTTTAAATGCCAGTTCTTTTTGGTCATTCAAAGCGATTTTACCTACCTTTCTCCTAAATAATAGTGACACAATTATTTCTTAAAATGCTAGAAATCTAATTGAAATATTTTGAATATTTTTTGTTTTTGTATATACATATTGAAATGTGTCTTTCATAATCCAAGAAGACAGTTATTATCTCTCTTTTGACTTGTTTGGCAATTATATTATCTCTATTTTGAACATTAGGGATATACTATAAATCATCAAGATAAACACACTTGTTTTAGTAGAGGACAGATAGTTTTATTTTTTTTTTAACTGCTTATGTCAAAATTTCTACCTGACGTAAGACAACCCTGTTGGGATTTTCTGCATAATTACTATTTCTACTTTTTCCTACCTTTCTGATAACAAGTGTGAGTATGGAGAAGTAAAAATCTCATGCCTGGCAATTCCTCCGTGTTACCTGCTCTATGTTATTGACTTATAAGAGCACAAGTCACAGAGGGAAACCAAGGGAAGGAAACCATTATGAAAGACACAGTGAATAACTGCAATCTGAAATGAGGTAGGAAGGGTTGGGGTAGAAAAATTCTCTGTAGTTAAAATTGTGATGTTTAAGTAAGGATAGAGGAGGTAGGGGGAAGAAAATAGGAGCCATTTAGGGAGAAAATGCATTAGGTGGGAGAAAAGCAATGATTTAAGAGAAAAACTTCCTAAGTTTTTTAATGTGAAAGACTCAGATGATGTACATACTGTGGAAGACTGTTGTAAGAGCATTAGAATTTATTACTAACACCGTACAATGTTCTCTTAGACCAAGTGGCCTTGCTTTATTACCCAAAAGTAGCCTCATGTACTTCATTCCCTTGTACTGGGATGTTCATGCAACAGAAACTCTGAAGGGGATAGAAGAAGATTTTTAAATAATACTCATCCGGAGCAAGAAAAATGAAAGAGCTTACAGCTGTTCATCAAATAGACCCTGAAAGACAAAATACAGCTCATATTGTGGTAATTTTCCAAACAAATACAGACCTCTGATTAAATAACTTGAGCCTTTGGCTTCCTGTGATTCTAAAGACTATCAACAGACACATTGTGGCACAGTCTTATTAGATTCATTGGAGCTATAATTAACCATTGGAGAGAAACAAAAATGTTTTAAAAATCCATTATGATTAATTTTCACAGGATGGCTTGGAATTTTTACAGGAGGCATTAGTAGTCTGTCTATTTATAATTAACAAATTGCAAACACTAATGCATTTTCCCAACAGGGACTATTTAAATGGGAAGCATTGTTGATATGGGTCTTAAATATATAGACTTGAGTCTCTGAAAGATGTGTTTTACACAGACCTTAGGACAATGCAGTGTGTTCTGGTGAGATATTCTTGTATTGCTCCTATTTGAAGTGGTCATAAGGGAAAACCCCATTGGCTTCCTCTGGCAAAGGCAGCATGGGTGACGTGAAGACTTGGAATGCATGCTCACCTCAGTGGGAATTATGCAACCAGTGCAGATACAGCAGGAAGGAATTAACTCTTTAGTTAAGTACTGGAATCTAGTTTTCAAGGAGTTGATATTGGAATTTTGTGATTATTTTAGCAAATCAAATATTGACAAAAGAATCTAAATTTGCATAAATTGAATTAGATAATTATCGTATAAATCGTCAATGTATTTGAGCTGACAGGTAACGGGGTGTTAATGTCTATCTAGAACTATAAGAAAATGAAATCATATGTTGCGACAATTCTAGTTTGTAAATAATAACTTCAAAAGAGAAATTATTGGGCAAAAATTGCTATATTAATAAATTTATCCCTGTCTCTAATCTTCTTCAGTCAACTCTAGAAATCCTTTCTACGTACAAAATCTAGTGTTGTCACTCCACATCACAGACCCCTTCAGTGACAGCCACTCTTTTCTTTATTATGGGGTAAGAGCCACTGCAATCTAGCCATACTTATAGATGTGGTTTTATACCCTTATATTGTCTAATGATAGTCCAATATTACAAGTTACTTCAAAATTCAGGACCTCACCACACACTTTCAAATCTTTCTGTCTTTGCTCTTCTCAATCTGAAAACTTCGCGCTCAATCTTTAAACTCTGTAAAACTCAGCATCCATAGAACTCTTATTTGAATATTTTCAAACCTGTTCTTGTCTCCTGCTTCCTTTTGGGTTAATAATACATCACATATCCGTGCTAATAGAACATCTTGTGTACAACTGTATTATCATGCCCATCAGTTTGTACTTTAACCATTGGTGGACACTGATTGTATGTTCCCAACACCTAGAGAATGTCTGTCCCATTTGCTTCATCACCTTGGAAGAAATCTAACTCAATACATGTTGAATGAAAAGATTAAGCAATGTACTTAGTGGACTAGTATTTAGCATACTGATTTATTCATCTTGTAAAAACATTTGTGTGTTTCCATGCTTACATTTAACATTTAACATGAACTCAGCAAAGGATGAAGTTTCTCTCAGTTGAAACATGAGGTGACAGTGGCAACTACATTCCAGAAATAAATCTGAAGTACAGAGAAGTATGCCAGTTAAGACACACACATACACACACACACACACACACACACACAGAGAGAGAGAGAGAGAGAGAGAGAGAGAGAGAGAGAGAGAGAGAGAGAGAGAGAGAGAGAAATGAAAGACATGTTTAAGAAGGTATTGAATTTAGATTATAACCTTGCCTTTTTATTGTACCAAACCAGGAAAGCATACAAATTAAGAGAGGAAGAATCCCAAATCGCTTTACATACTGATGTGTAATAGACCATGTACATTTAGGATGGCATATTCTAGTTTCAGTGAAGAAAGACTAAACCGATTGCTGGCTCATACTTTACCTGAAATAAATATTGTATTTGTCAAAACGGAATTTTATTTTTTTAGTCCCCTTAGTAACCTAAATTATTTATACCTATAGATATTAAATAATGAAACAGAATGGTCTAAGATTCATTTTCCTACCTATGAACCCCACTAATGCAATTAAATTTGCATCATTTTAAGAAATATTAGTTCCTTCCACATCACCTTTTTTATATCTAAATAAGAATGTTATATTCATGGTACTCTGGGAGATTTGAAAGAAGAAACATTATAATTTCATAAACTATTTTCTTAAAAATATTAGAGAAGCTTCCACTGAAGGCAAATGAAATGGGCATTACAGGTTATGGAACAAAAATCCAAGCCAAAAAAAAAAGGAGAGAAAAGTATATCTTTTCTCATTATTTCAGTTCCCAATAGCAGTAGAAATATTACTTAAGCTAACTGCTAATAAGTATGGTACCCTGGGTAGCTTTGTTAATATTTGACTCTGATGATATTTTTATTGCGTGAAAACGTTGAGAACTTAAACATTACAACTACTGAGGTTTCGTTTATTCTCAGAGATAGGGAAGGCTGAAAATTTTAGAGCATCAAAATGTATCTAAATGACCCAATAAGTCAGAGGCAAAAGAAACTTTCTCCTAAGGAAAGGAAAAATAAAAGAATGTATAATTGCTCGATTAAAGTTGAATACTTACCCAGATGCTTTGAATGTATTTTGAGGAAAAGTATATCATCGCACCTCTGAGGGATGCTCATGAGAAATGCCTTTTGGGGGATAACCTGAGGACTCTGGGGTGAAATTCCTCAGCGGAGGACACAGAACTCAGATTCAGACTAAGCTCTGTCATTGAGTGGCTGTGTGAACTTTTGCACGCTATGCAATATCTCTAGTTAATTTTTCATTTGTAAAATATAAATAGAATTATCTGCCTCACTACATTGGGAGGGATAAATAAGATAAAGTAAAGGCGCAGCGCTTTGCAGGTTCTAAGATGCTAAAAGTCATACCACTCCTTTTCTTTCCATGGGAAGAATTCTACATACTGGCTGCTTGCTGTAATCTGTCCTGTCTTCACTCTACTCATTCTTCTTTGAAATCTCTGAGCAAATGTAAAGCAGTCATAACACAGTCATTAAGGGGGGAAAAAAACTGGTTTAACTTCACCCTCAACTAGTTCCAATCTCTGTTGCAAGATGGTTTTGTCTTTGATTGTTTGTTTGTTTGTTTTCTAAACAAAAGTTTAAATTGATGCCTCTAATCAAATCTTTGTACATTGCCAAATTGGCTTCTGGATCTAGATGACAGATTGCGCACATGCTTTTGCACTTACATTGAAGTGACATTATGACAGTCAAATGAGAAGTAAATCTACAATAATGATCAACATCCAAAGGTATGCCATTAGCAATTCAGATATTCTGAAGAATTTTGTAAGTAGGAAAGTCAATGGGATCACACTGATGGATAAACCAGACCAGAGAAAGCTTCAGCTGTGGACATGCAATGCAGAAGGTTGCTGTGAACCAGTTCTTTTCCACACACATAAACAGTGTCTCCCAGCTTGATGTCAGCAACTACAAAGGGCAAGAGTGAGCAATGGGGATAGACTATTGAATAATTAACTAAAGGACCATATACACAACAGCAAGACTAGTCAGTTCCTTTTCTCACTCGTTTCTCCTTTTTCCCCATTCAACAGCTGACAGAGAGATATGTGGCAAAGAATTTTGCCTTCCAAGGGAAATATTTTAATTTCTCTAGGGAAATTGAAAAATATGGAGGGGTGTTCATGCTGGTACCTGGGATTGAAGCCCAGCAGATACTTAGGTGCAATATGGAGGGGAACACTCTGAGGATCTTCAGCCCTTATTAAAGCCTCCTTATTTTGACATGGAGTAGAGTGCCTTGTATTGCCTGTCTGCTCCCCTGTCAGCAATGTCAACACCATAATTTCTATATAAGAGAAACATGGAAGGTGCCATCCCTATTCAAGGGAGGAGCAAAGCAATCCTGACTCAGAGCTGTATTTCCATAAGGATTCCACCATTTGACACAGATTAGTTTCTTATTACACACGGCTTTTTGAGGGGTGCTAACGGAGATTCGGGAGCTTGTTCTATAGTTACATCTCCTTAGCAAGCATGCTTTGTCTTTGCCTTGTGTGTTTGGGGTAGCTAAGAAAAGGCTAATGCAGCTTATGAGATAGAGGAAAATATATTCCCAAATTCCCCCTTGTTGATCCCTGCTACTTACACAAATGCTGCCAGGTAACAAAGTTTTGCTTTACTTTAACAAAGCTTTTGGTTAGTTTTTCTATTAAGGGTAGAAGCCTACTGGGGTCAGTATCAACTTTTACTATTAAGGAACAATTAAAATCTCAGAGGCTTATACATTTATATCTCACTCACACATCTGCACATTCAGGTTCAGGATCTACAAGCATAAGTTATGGTGGCTCTATACCTCAAATTTCTTTATGGAGCTCAAGGACTGTGGCTCCTTGGTGTATTTTCTTCTCATGATTATGACAGAAGCAAAGATGACAAGTCCAACTACACAAGCATATCTTAAGCATCTGTTCAAGTCATTTCCACTAACGTCCCATTGGCCAAAGCAAGTCACAAGGAGAAAGCCAACGTCAATAATTGAAAAAGTTTACTTAGCATATGATGAGGCCATGACAGGGGTATAAACCTATAAGGCAATTCCAAGGGAATGAACATTTGTAACCAGTAATTCAATTTATCACAGAGAAAGAGACCAAAACTCACAATTGAAACCATATGAACTTCCAGAAACAATCAGTTTGATTCTTCATCCTTCACATAAGTTCATATCCAGAGATCAAGAAACATTTTTGGGAAAAAAAATTAATAGAAAGAAGAAAGGACAACTTTTATAGTTGGTAGTCACTATATTCTGTAAGAATGAAACAAACACGCAAACCTTTATTTCCAGTGGAAGTCCTTTCTTCTTGACTCTTGTTCTTTCCAATAGCCACTGCTCACCTACTCTACACAGGGTAATATGTGAAGATGGTAATGCATGATGGTGGGACTTACATAAGTTTGAGGCAGTATGTGCATTGTTTTGAGATACTAGTCAATTTGGGATAGAACCTGGTAAATCATTTGGAGTTAAATGACAAATACCTAAATAGAATTTGAAGCTATCCTCCCAGGGACAGATAAAATTTTATTGCTTTAAGTAATTTGAGAAGACGCACCTTTCTCCATCCTACCAGACGAGAGTAGATACAGTCTTGGCACTTCCAGTGAAGTACTTGTTTTCCATCTCTAGTGAAGACTCCTTGCTGGTATCAGTGTCCAAAGTGCAAATCCATTTTTTAAAAATCATACAATGACAAGAAAACATTTTAAATTGCATATTATGAAAAAGAGGAAATTGTAATTATGAATTGTTTCTCTAGGGACTTTTACTAACAAATACCATTTCAGAGATATCAATAAGTTCTCTGATAACACCTTCTAGTGATATCATTTCTCTTTAAGTAAAAGAGAACGTTTAAATAATTTATTAAATAAATGAACTAATAAATAATTTATGATAGTTGGAAACTAATAAAAAGATCTTGCAAATTATTAGACTGGAAGTTAAAAATTTAAGGACATGCTATATTTATAGGAACATGATGGGGCCGAAATTCATACCCACTTTTTCTTTTTCCTTTTTTTCTTAATGCTTACAGCACCTAGCTGGTCTCCCATCCAAGTACTAACCAGGCCCAAACCTGCTTAGCTTCTGAGATCAGACACAGTCAGGGTGGCATGGCCATAGAGAATACTCAATTTTTCTTATTCTTATAAATCTCTCTTGACAGCAGAATTTAGCCTGATTCATAGACTTATATTCATTCCTGGGCACCATCTCTTATCTTGTCCAGACAGAAATGTGTTAATTAGCATGACAACATAGATTATAGAGCTGTGTGATAATTATAAAATTGTAGCTGATTATACCAAATTCTAAATCTACAAATATATGACCATTGCAATTAATGGGCAGACTCTTATC
>CM053510.1:13126877-13177606 GCA_028627145.1 Eidolon dupreanum
AGATGCCAGTAGCATACCCCCATAATTATGACAAGTTAAATTGTCTTCAGACATTGCCAAATGATCTCTGGAGTGCAAAATCTCCCTCAATTGAGAAACAGGTCCCTAACATAAAGGAAATGAGAAAAATGGGGTAGTAATAATGAGAACATTGAGAATTAATGGAGCTTACTATGACATTTTTTTGAAAAATACCTATCACCTTTCGTGCTAGACTGTCTGAGGTTTGCATGCTGGTTCTAATAAATGCTAGCCATGTGGTTTTAGGCCAGTTTCTCCTAAAACCGAGACTTCTGTGTCTTAGCTTTATTATCTATACAGTGGTGATGATAATTGTACATACCTCCCAGGATTTTTGTGCTGCTAAATAAATAGCTCACAGAGTGCCTGGCACGTGGTAATTATAATGCAAGTCTTTTGTTGTAGCAGTATAGCAGAATCCTAAAACTGTTAATAGAGTGATTTCAGTTCTAAAATGTGCGATGACCCAGGACTGAGCTGAATTTTGCCTTGCAAACTTGACAGATATACTATTTGACAATACTTGAGAATAGAATTTCTAATTAAAGATCTGTGAATGTCAGTCTGATAAGTAAACTCCCTAAAACCTGTGAGCAATTTTTAAAGAATGTGTGAGCATTTGTATTTTCCTGAAGAAAGGATCATACATTTTAATCATGTTCACCAAGAGACCCATATACCACAGAAATATATAAAAGTACTGCTTCACAGATATTAATGAGTCAAAATATAAAATTCGGAAACTGATCTTGGGGAAAAAATTGTAAACATGATTAACCACTAGCTAACTTAATCATGAAAAAAATGAAGTGAAACACAAATACACAGAATAAGAAATAAAGGCAGAGAAATTAATATAAAAACAGAGAGAATGAAAGGATAACTTCTAAGAGATTGCTTTATCTCTATGTTAATAAATAAATATTCATTATATATTTTGATATTGTTATTGGTAATATTATTATTGGTGCATGATGGTTTATCCCTGATCTCTGCTCTTCTTTAGTTCTCATCCTATGACAGTTTGTTGTCTTGGGAAAGCCAGATGGCCTCCTGGCCTGCCGTCATAGCCTGGGCCCTGAACAGGTTATTGGCTGGAAAGTACTCCCCATCCCAGGTGGCCTTGAGTCCCAGGGGAAAGGCCCCAATAGCCCGAAATTTCTTGAGGACAGCTAGTCTGGGCTATGGTATTTTAGTAGCTTATATAAAGCATCTGTCATTCCGTCTGTCTGTCTGTGACTATGTGTTTAAAATGAGGTAATTTGCTTGTTCCTTCTCAAATACAAATGACACTCCTTTAAGAATGGTGTCATGCTTAGTAGAGTTCCCTGGAATCATCCCCATTTAAAATATCAGAGTAAGCCAGTAAGCCCTTTATCACCGATGGTGTTTAGCTTAGTCCTGGTATATTAGCCAACAAAATTAGAGAAAAACATAGGAATTATGAAAATTTAAAATGAACATGTAAATGATCACTTTTTGCAAATGATAAGATTGTTTATATGGAAACCCCAAGAATATCAAGTAGAAAATTCTTGCAAATGATAATTTGGTAATTTAATGATTTAAAGCTAACATGTAGGATGCACACTTATTTTTAAATATATACAAAACAATCACAAAATATGATGGATATGGTCCAATTTTAATAGCATATGTAAAAAATATCTAAGTAAATAATTAAGTAAATATCAGGAATAGATATACATATAAGCATACATATGTAATATATATATATATATATTATTTATAGAAGGATATACTTTTAAAAACTGCCTTTGGGGGTATGAACTGAATTGTTTGGTGTGTCAGAAGGGGACTTACTTTTCATTTTACACCACTCTGAAATTTTGAGTTTTGCATAATGCGGATATATTGCCTTTTTAAATTGTATAACTAAAAATATTTTTAAATAATTATTTCTTTTGATTAATAATACCAATGTTCACCATATCCTGAATTAAACTTTCCTTCTAAGAACGATATGTTTAATTGAGAATGACTCAAACCATTCAATGGAATTAGAACTACATTTAATTTAATAGGGTCAATGTAAGCAAAATTACATACAGTAAAAATAACATTTATTGTATTTCTTATGTAAACATAAATTTCCTCCCTGGAGGAAAAAAAATTGTGGAAAACTCTTAGTTAAAAATACATTCAGAAATAGTCTCTTCTATGCTGGATTCTTTCGGCCTACATTCTCCAAATTACCATCTGCTGTCTGTTCTAACTAGAAGTTGTTTCATGTGAATTCAGTCCTTGTTTGAATCGTGGCCTTTATTAATATGTTTAAAACTGTATTCAATTTCTTTTAAGGTTCATTTTAAGCCACGACACCTAGCAAAGTAGTCATAGTACAGTCATACCAATACACTGTGTACATTTGCCTTCCAAAGTAGTCTGAATTCCTCTCTCCCTGTTTCTCACCTCTCTGTTCTGAAAAACACTCAATCCCCATTTTGAGATGGCCTTCTAGTTCTCTGTTCCCCCTATGCTATGGGAATAAAGATAGCTTATGTCTTTGGAGGGAAAAGTCATTTCCTGATGGGGAATGAGCTGAAAAAAGAATAACCTGCCATGCATACAGATGAACACATGTTGTTAAACTTTTTTTCGGACCATAGACATCTTAGTTTTACTCCTTTTTCATTTCATGTGCAACATGATGCTGGCTACAGAAATATTGTATCTTTTTCTTATTGTTTTCATGTTTATCATCTTATGCAATGTCTTTAAACAAACTTTGAGGTGGTTAATAATCTCACCATTTTATGACAAAACCAGGGCTCAAAGCAGCTATGCCTCTATTCCTATAAGAACACTGTAATTGGTAATCAGTATTTGTCTAACTATTCCAAGTCGCTTTCCTCAATAAGAGAGAAAGTTGATGTTAAGCACCTCCAAGAAAATTAGACAGCACAGAGTGGTTAAGAATGTAGACTATGGTGTCAAATAATCGTGGATTTAGGACAAGCCTGTGCCACTGATTAGTTATATGACCTTACAAAGTTCTTACAGACTGGAATTGTTAGTTTCTTCATAAATACACTGGAGGTCAGAATAACAGTTCATAGGGTTGTTTTTTTGTTCATCTAACAAACATTTATGAGGGTCAACAATGTGACAAACAATATGGATACTACGGTAAGTATAAATAGAAAAAAATAATTTACCTCATGGGGTTTAAAGCCTAGTTGAGGAGACAGAGATGGTTCAAATGATAACACTGTAAGTAAAATTAATGCTGTCACAACTGCAATGATTACGAAGTTCTGGTGCCAGAGCATCAAACACCTATCTGTGGCTCCCCCGCCTGACATGTCCTTCCTTCAAAAATCCATGAGAATCACCATCCCCTGTGTATTCCCCTCTCTCCTCAAATGTTTACAGAATCCTTCCCTGACCTCTTTGTCTAAATTACCCCCCACACTCATTTCCCTCACCTCTTACCCTGTTTTATTTTTCTCCATAGCACTTAAGCCCTTTGGCACATTGAATACGTGTTTATTATGATTCAATAGTCTTCCATTATCAAAACATAAGCTTTGTGAAAGCCAGAGCTTTGTTCGAGGTGTTGCCTGCTGTATTCTGCACTGAGAGAAGTGTCTGGCACAAAGTCAGCACAAAATAGACATATGTACATAGATTAATAGATAGATAAGTTAATTAATTAACAGTAGGGAGATTTGGAGTTAGCACAGGCTTCTGTCGGGAAGTGATGGTTGGCAAAGGCAGAAGAATAAATAGAAATCAATTATACAAAGCTGTGTTGGATGACAGCAGGTACCAAAACTTGGAAATTAGGTGTGTGTTAGGTCATGGGTCCAGAGCAAGGCTAGTGTAGTTGGAGCAAAGAGAGTGAAGGAGACTCTAGGGGAAAATGAAGGAGGAGCTAGACCCTGCTAGAACTTGAAGGTCATGTTAGGGCATTTTCGTTTCATACTAGTAACAAGGAGCCTTAAAAGTTTTCAAATTGGTAAAGAAGGGTTGCAGGCAAAGATGTGATCAAATTTGTATTTGAAAATCTCACTTTCACTGAGATTGGAGGTGTGGTAGGTAGGATAATGACCTTCTAAAGATGTCTAGGTCTTAATCTGCAGAACCTGTAAATATTTCAGGCTACATGGAAGGAGACCATAAGCCAAGCAAGGCACATGGCCCCCAGGAGGTGAAATAGGCAAGAAAATGAATTCTGTCCTTGAGACTCCAGAAAGGAAGGCAGCTCTGCTCACACCCTGATTCTAGCCCAGTGAGATCCATTTTGGATCTCTGACTTTGAAAAATATAAGATAATAAATGAGTATTATTGTAATCCAATAGCTTGTGGTGATTTATTACAAGAGTGACAGGGGGTTGAAAGTGTAATTTTTTTGAAAATTATATGAGATTATATATATAAATTCACTTAGTAAAGTGCCTGGTCCTAATGAACATTCATTACATGTTAACTTCTATTGTTCTTTTTATTGTTGACATCATTCTTACAGTTGTTGATATCATTAAGAAATACATGTTTATTGAATACAAAGAGCTAGACCTAATAGAGCTTTTCCTAAACCAAAAACTGTAATCAAACAATATTTTCATCTTTATGAGTTCTTATCGAAGAACGTTATAGACTTTAATTGACCTTAAGGACCCTACCCCCTTCCATTGTTCACAAGTTGCAGATTTAGATGAACAGGGCAGAACATAAAATGTATAAGAGCCATTTTGCATCCTCGCTTCCTGATGCTGCTATACTTGCATCACTGGGCCATGCTGAGGACATGCGGGAGTCCGTAGAGAGGGAACAGGCTACTTTGTACTCAAACATTGTAAAAATTTATAATGGTGATGGTTTTTTATGACCTCATTACAAAGAGACCTAAATTAAAAACAAATGGTGGTCCCTCAAATGTATAACAATATAGCACTAGTCAGTAGACAGACAACTGTCACAGACTAGAACAGAAAATCACAGATCCCAAGTATGAGAACATTAAAATGCTGAATTAATAGATAAACAAAAGTACTTTCTCTTTACTCCAAGGATTATAAGCATCAGCTGTAAAGATAATTAAGTGCCTGTGATAGTAAATGAATACTTAGTTTCTCTGGCGCCCTTGAACTGCCCAATCTATTAAGATATGCCATCCACTTGCTATTGATTTTTTCCTTTTGATGACACTAGCTTACATCTCTAATGATTATTTAACAGATCTTAGTGCAAAATGTTATAGAATGAAGAGCCAATTGTAGCTTTTGACAAAGAAACTTGCCTAATTAGGAAACCAAGCCTTAATTAAAAAATTGTATAAATTTGATGAAAAAATATATTTTAAGACATTCCACTTGTGTTGTTCATCCCTCTGGAAATGGGAAGAACTAATCCTGTTCTCAGATGCAACAGTCTCCTTAGAACTCTTAACTCTACTAGATGCTATCTATTTAAAAAGTCTCAAGGATACCTCAAAGATGACTTTGAAAACCACTCAGGATAGTAATCTTTCTGATATGATTTTGAAGCTAAAAAGAGACATTATCATGGAAACAAGAACTTGGCTGATTTGAATTTCATCTGTTCCTGCTGCTTATCCCTTCTTTGTGAAGTGCTAATGCCCTTTTTGACTATAGATTTTTTTTTTTTTTTGCTTTACTAAAATGTATTGTCAGAAATGAAATATGGTGATTCTAGCTAGGAGTAATAAGGGCAGATAGAATTCTAAACTGCAAAGATTCCATGTTAGTAGATAAGAGCTTTCTATATTCCCATAGAAATTCTATCTTGAAATTCTCTTATGAAAATGAATAAAACCAGAGTTTGTAATGAAGAGCAGAACTTCTTATCTGATTTGTTAATCAATGGAAATTTTAAGAAATTTTAAGATAATCAGATCATTTAAAACTGATTAGATTAAAAAACATATTTTATTAACAAAATCCCTTTGAAAAATCTTTGTTAGATGGATAAACTTAAAGTTTTCTGTATGGATATATAATATGTCACAAAGCTTATATGGCAATATCTGTCCTAGATCAATGAGTAGCTCTATAAGAGGGTGTCTGCTGGTTTTACATAAACAGAAAAGTTAGGGAGGGATGCAACTACTCAACCATTCTAAATGAACTGTGCACAAAGGGCATTGAAAGTTGAGATTTGTATCTAACTTGAATTTATGCTAAGGTTCTGCATTATAATAGAGTTGCCCCATGTAAAATGCCACTATTCAGACATCCTGTTGATTTCTAGGGCAATGTGGAATCCAGAAGACCTCAAATCTTGATGTGTTTTAAAAAACCCCCACAAAGACAGGAGTAATGTGTATGTGGGACATGGAGCATGGACATATATTGTCTTCATATTCATTCAATTAGGGTGACAAAGATTGAGGTTTTTTTTCTGGACATACCACTACTCAGTTCTCCAAATGTGTTAATGTTCAATCTTGGCTCTTTTCAATGTGTTGGGTTGCTTTATTACTTCTAAGATTGTATGGACAACCTATCAGAGCTTTTGGCTCTGACTTTGTTTTATCAGCTAGAAAGGGCATCAGCACAATCCATTTACATGGCTGTTAAATAAGAGTCAAAAGATTAGTGATAGAGTGTTGATGGTGATGGCCTTAAGAAAAATGTTGGCTAGTATTCACTTAACACCCAGGAAGGCATCTGTTCTTTACCTGTGAAGACAAATGTATTTAAAATTTTTGAAGACTTTTAGGAGAGAACACTTATTGTTTTTTAATTGTATAGGATTCTGTATCTTCACATTATATATTCTTTGACTCTGTTATAGACTATCAGAGTTTCCTGAAACTTTTTCCTTAATTTTTCCAAGCTAAGCTTTGGCTACCAGATGACTGATTCATACTCTGGGTTCAAGGTTGTCCTTGGAGATGATCAAATTTATTTTCAGATGTTTTGTGACTTGTAGAAAAAGGTGTGATTTTTTTTCTAATTCCAAGGATAGTTTGACTTCTTGATTTTTAGTCACATTAGTCATGTAATGTAATTCTCTCATGTAGTGACATTGGGTAGAGCAGTCAGTGTTTAATCTCTTCTCTAATTGAAATGACATTAATGTAGGAGACCAAGTTTAACTGTTAGTTTCTATTAAATCTTTTCTTAAGGTTAGCTTACCAATTCCTGTCGCTGATGGTAAAAGTATATTTCTTTCCCTGGAAGTGAATGTCTATTATTATTGATTCTCCTGTGGATAAGTATTGGGGGAAAAAGAAAGAAGAAGAAAAAATACTTGACCTCTTAACCTCTGTAAAAAACTTGAAGAATATCTGGGAGAGATATTCTAAAATTGAAATCAGTTCAATGTCTTTTAGCATTCCATAGCATATTGTCACTGCCCAATGTCATAGATTTTTTGTCTCACAAAAGGTTTAAGAATAATAGACTCCCCAATCCTTTAGACTCTAAGATGAAATCAGAGATTTTTTTTAAAAAACTTGTAAGCAGTTCCCTATATTTTTTAAAATCATTATTTTATTGGGTGCTATAATGAATTCTCTGATTTCCTTTCCCCTGGTAGTTTATTCTTATAAAAGCTTTAGTTTTCCTACATTTGCAATAAGTCAGTAGTAATAATATTTTCAAGAATACCATAATATGTAAATAGATAAGTCTCTTCTTATTACCTAAAGTGATAATAGTACCTCTTTCTGACGTGGAAGCATTCCTCCCAAAACACCTATACTGACTTATTTCCCTCAAAATTTGTTAGGTTTCCAGACTCTAATATAATTCTTAATTCTTTATTCTAATAAACTCCAAGAAGATTGGATTTTACCACTTGCTGAAGGAATTTGGATACATTTGGAGGGCTCAGTTGGGGAATGGGCTTTTGAAGGGGCTAGATCTTAACATCTCAATGGCTAAGTATCTATAAGGTCAACTCTTTTTTAAAAATATTACTCCTGCATTAGTGGGCAAGGTCAAGATCTTAGAATTAAGGTCTAAATTAAATCAGAATTAGAACTGATTTTTATAAAGTCTGACATAATGGATTTGGGCTTTATACTCTGTGTCTGAGATATAGGAATCTTTACCTGTTTGCCTCATGAGTGAGAAGAAAGAATGTATGGTTGAGGAAATTTATAATCAATAAGCTAAGCCCAAATATCTCTTTGTGCAGAGATTCAGGTTAAGAGGATTCATCAGTTATGTACTCTGAATCCAAAATCAACTATAACGTATAAAACTGTTAAAAAGTATATTTTAGTTCTAAAAAATGGTATAAGGTTATATAGTCAGCACTCCATAATAACATAATCTGTATCCATATCTGGTTTCAGAGACAGCCAGACCTAATTTTAAATCTTTGTGCCAACAGTTGCTAGCTGTGAATACTATAAATATCTCTTTCAGTGTTCCCACCTTTGAAATGGGAACTGAAGTATTTAGCCCACAATGGTTGATGAGATGATTAAATCAAGTAAGAATGCCTTAACCTAATAAATGCCCAACAAATGTTTAAAGTAATCCATAAACGTGGTAGTAGAGTTAGACAAAGTGGCAAGTATTTTGTATAACTTATTTAATAGTTGAAAGTTAGATGTCTTAAACGCCCATTTTAAATCATCACCTTATTTACTTCAAAAATATTAAAGAACTTTTATTATTGGAACCCAAGAGTCATTATGGCGAAAGTGATGGTGATGGTAAAGATGATGGTTGTGACTGTGGTGGTAAAAGTGATGGTATGGACTCAGACTATGGGCAAAGTGGAAGTAAGACCAAACCTTTCATTATGTGTGATCTCTTTTCTCTAGCATGTCTTTGATAGATATGTGATCTCTTACTGATTTTAGCCTTAGTACCTAGAAGGACCAAACTCAATAATGGCTGGTTGAGAGTGCAGGTGGAGTCACTTTAACTTGTGGAACACTAACACTGAATGAGAAAAGCAAATAGCAGAGACCATCATTCAGAAAGAATGCCAGGACTTACACTATTGAGATTTTTGGCAAAGGCTTGCATTTCAGAGGCAAGTCTTTACTCTTCCAGAGGACTTTCCTCCAGTTGTCTTACTTCTTGAATAAGTTAAAATTTGAGTTAGCTGAAACATCATTTCTTGTCTGCCAGTAAAGTATGAGGACGAAACTTGCCTTCTAAAATTTGTTGTATAAACTGTTCAGTATTTTTGACCTTAGATGACCTTTATTCAGGCTTTAACTGTAAGAACATTTTTTTCTTAATTAAACAGAAGAAATCCAATTGTAGGAATGTCTCTTGAAAGTAAGCATTAAATATTTTGTATTGTACTGTATTATTTTGCCTGACATAGAAAAGAGATATTCCTAAGGTGGACAATTGATTGCTTGGTTTTTAGATCTGCAAAAAAAGTCAACATGAGCACCTAACAATACTTAGTGTTGAGTTACACTGATCAGAAACAAGATCCATTCAGGGAGTAATGAAGCTCCTTTCATTCAATTAATTTTTTTTTAAAGGCTGTTTCCTTTGATTAACTATGGCCCATTAAAGACAACATTTTCTTTCCTAGCCCTGTGGTTCTTCATAACATACTTTCATTTTAGCTGTTCTGTCTCTAGCATATTATAGTAGAAGAGAGTCTGTTGTTGTTTGTCTGTTTTCAATTTTGATCAGTATATTTTCCAAATGTAAAGTAGGTTAAAGAGAAATGCACAGAAGGCAAAGAAATAAAGAAAAAATAATGCGATAAGGGCACTTGGAGTGGAGCCAACACTCAAGTGTTTGCAGGCATTAAAATGCTTACAATAATTCATAGCATTAGTCTGATTAATTTCATCTTTTAAATATTATAACAAAGGCTGAAATCAAACAACAAAATCTGTTTATGTCTGATATGATGCACAAAATAAACATTGGTATTAGACATTAAGATACTTGGATCCTTGTACTATTTTAAAATTAATTTTCTGGGTGAATTAATTCAAATCATATTTTTTCTAGGTCTCTTTATCTCAAAAAATGACAATAACTGGTTATATACCTTCCATAGTTTCTTCTGTCTCAAAATTGATCCAAGCCTAGGTAGCTATGAAAATATATTTATTATTTATTTATTCCTCAAGGATGTATTGAAGTTCTATTTTTTGCATAACATTTGGGGTTCTATAGTGGCTAAGTAACAAATGATGGAAGTAACAAGTGGTGGAAGAGACACTCCTTATTTTGGGGAAATTATAAGGTCTACAGTTGGCATAATTTCCTAAGACTAAAGTCACATTTAGCATCTCTTTGTAGTTGCCATTTCTCTTTTTTCCCTGTTTTGCAACCAAGTCCACAGATAACTGAAGTATCATTATTAAATTATCCATAGGGTAGGCTTCCTGCAACATTTCATTGTGTTGCCTTATCTACATATTGCTTAAATTAATTACCATAATTTCTTTTTAAAGAATTTCTATTGTTATTAATTCACCCACTGAGTCTTTAATAAGTAGTTACCATAAAATCAGCATTGTTCTAGATGCTGTGTATGTATTGCTAAAAATAAAACAAACAAAAAACCTTGAAGTTGCTCATGGTCTGATTGGGAAGATAGAGAATAAGAAAACAAAATGTTAGTTCATAATTACAAATTTGGATTTCGTAGATTTAAACAAAGTGGTATAATTATATAAATGACAGGAATTAACTATTTAGATAGAACCAATAGGTTTGTGGTATTAGAGCTGAAATTTGAAAAATGAAATGGAATCAGCCATGAGGAGAGCAAAGGGAAGGACAGAGCAGTAATTAGAACGTGACATGATTAGAAGAGTGACCTAAGATGAGGCTGAAAAAAGACCAAGATGACAGTGACTATGCAAAATTTCCTTTTTTTTTTTTTTCAAAACACAGTAGGAAGCTATTAAAGGATGGTAAGTAGAAAAAAAAATATTATCTCCCTGTTTTAGAAGAGAGCAAATCTCTACTGTGGTACATGGGTAAACTTTTAATGTGCAAAATATAGTTTTGTCCATTTTATTGATTAGGAAACTAGAGTTCAAGAGAGTTTAAACAATCAGTCCAAAGTTTCCACAGTTGGAAAGTAGGGGAGCCAAGAAATTAACCAGTTTGCTTTGACTCAGAAGCTTGTGCCCTTTAGACTGTACCTCTCTGCTTCTGTAATGTATGTTTCATCATAAAATGGTTGAGAACATGGATTTCTCTACTGATAAAGGATTGCAAATGGAGGCCTAGTTTCAGAGGGATGTGGCAGTCAGGGATAACCTCCAGAGGAAGTAAGTTTGAAAGAGTCCAGGCTGTAATACCAGGGGATTTATAGAGAGGAGGTTTTATGACATGTCAGAGAGAAAACCTTCTGGCCTTAGGCATTGACCAGAGACCAGGTAAGTAGTGGGTAAGAGACAGAACACAGGCTTTTGAGTATAGGCTTTGCCGAACGATCATACTGAGATATCACGCCAAGGCCAGAAACAGAAAACGTGGAATTCGAGCAACATAAGAAAACTGAAGCCGAGGTGATAATTACTAGGCCAGAAAGGGAGTCAGAAAAGTTCTGGACAGATATTTCATTATTTTTTTTTACAGAAAAGTGAGAAGGAATAAAAATATATCACATATGTGTTAGTCCTGTCTTGACACTAGAAGGCCAACTAGTTAGCCTCTTCTGCATCTTTCTTACTCTTTAGTACTTTTATTTTGACCTAACAAATCTCTAAAATGTTTATGCAGCATTAGATATTGCAACAGATGCTAGTTTGTATTAAAATACATTAACTAAGACTAAAATATGTCAAGAATAATTTCTTTAGAATCAAATGAATATACTATTAAAACTATTTTTTATTTCAGAACTTTATATATATATGATTACCAAATAGTTCAAAAGCCACATACACACAAAGAAAATGTCTAACTCAGAACGCTTCCCTGCCCACATATACATACATATGTGTATACATACACACATGCATACATACATACATGTATGCATGCATGCACTCTCTAGAAATAGCTTCTCTCAGCTAGGTTTAATTATATCTGCTTGTGAATTTTCTGTGGTTGTCAAAACATATATAGAAATACACATGCTAATCTAACCAGTGTTTCTTCATATCTTCTGCCATTTTCTTCCGAGAACTCAGTTTGAGCCAAAAATGTTACCAGTGTTTCACCCTTCCTTACTTCCTTATATGGTCCTGTTTTGTTGGTGACTACAAGGGACTCACTCGACCACTCCTGGGTCTCTGCCCAGCCATGCTCCCTCTATGGCTACAATGGCACCAATGAGGAAAAGAGAAGAAATGAAGCCACTGGAGAAGATTGGCAAGAGTCGGGTAGTAGCAACTGCTCCTGCAACCTTGACCAAGTGAATGATTTTTGTACCCATTTCTGAATCACGGCCTAAAGATCTCTATGGAAAACAGCTTCCCGTGGCTTCTTCACTGAATGTGACTGTAGAGAGAAATGAATTCCCCTTAGACAGTCAAATCCCTCTCTTGCTATAAATGATAGTCTCATTGCTTATGGCTGAGTGTCCCTTTCTAATAGAGGAGCTGCAAATTTAAATTATTTTAATTTAAACTGAAATTAATCTCTTGCATCACTTGAGATATCACCCATGAAAATATGATTTTGTTCCTTTGTTCATGAATAGCGCCTATACCTCATACTATAAATCACAGATATTTTATTTTGTGAATTAAACGTGAGGCTTAATCTTTATGATTCAATTATTTCTTTGAGGGGGGGAATGGGAAGATTGTAGTGCTATAGTGTCCTGAAATTTCTATCAAATGGCATAAGATTATCACTTCCTTTGCCCTAAACAAAGGTCATAAGCAAATTTCAGCTACCCAGATGATGACTAAATGACCCCTGACCTCCCAGAGCCATGCTCTCTCCCCTTTGACTGAAACCCCTGGTTTATATAATCTCTATGAATCTCTTGGCCCCTTAGCATTCTCTTGTACTGCTATCTTTTCATAAATGGATGTCTCTTAAGCAACCCAAAGGCAAAAGAAATTAACTTTTCAAATATTTTTTTCAGAAGATAATGATGACTAAGCCACAGGAATCAGACCAGAGCTGTTTTAGTTTTGTCATTCTTTAATCTCCTTGATAGCTTTAGCAAACCATAGGGATCCACAATCCTTTGTGATTGTTTGAATTTGGTTTCCTAAGAATGAAATAAAGGAAACAGGTCTGTGTTTGAAAGAATCAAATGGAGGTTTTCTTTATAAGACCGGAGCATAATGAAGTTAGCCTGGGTTTTGTAATTCTGGTATGTGACCTTTCATGAGATTATGCAATAAAATGGCTTTACAACTAATGAGAGAAGGAGATGAAAATAGGTAAAGGGGAGGGGTAAGAAAAGTGAGTTCTGTGAGAATGGGTCCCTATATAAACATCAAAGTGTAGAGAGGGTCTAGGCATAGAATAGAAAGGGCAGGACTGAAATGACATGTGAATCTAAGATCAAACCACCCACTTCCACATATTGCCTCAGAACTCCAGAAATTAATTAGATTAAAATTGTTACTTTTTTTTTTAATTACGGGAAGGGCAGTAGATACTTTTGAAAATATATTTTGATTCCTATTGCAATCTAAATATGATCTCACTAGCCATTTTAAATCAAATTGTCTTCATTGTTGCAGGAAATGATTTTAAAGGCCACAGAATATCTACAAAGCTCTACTACTGACACCAATAATTGTGTTAATGATTCCCAAATGATAATGTACAAATACAATTTTTTACTGCAAATGTTCCTTTATAATTCTCTGTTGGAGGATGGGGAGCAATATAAAAACATGGTGGTTTGCACGGACAAACATAATTTTGCTCACTTTAATTACTGCAACCAGTCTTGCTATATTCCCAGTAGTAGAATTTTCACCACTCAAAAGAAGCTTTGCTTTCTTCAGTACTATCCAGGACAGATGGAATTGAATTGCTCCTTCTGTGCCTCTTTGGAATATTTCAAAACTCACATTAATGTAGGTAGGTGTGACTCTAAAGTCTAAGGGAGGCAAAAGTTTACTTGAGAAAAGACTAGTTTTATTATGGCAACTTTTCTAACTTTAACAACTTTTGAAGTTGACTTTAACTATTGTCTGGTACTGAAAAATTGACCTTTATCTCCTTCCCTTGGAAGACTAAAATTAAAAATATTTATGGTTTGCAGTAACACATTCACTTCTATGGCAAAGTGTTGCTAATTGGTGTTTTTCTCCTCTCTTTCAAAAGATGATTACATGTTCAGAATTTACAAGGTATTGTACACATTTCAGCAGGAAATTGTAAGCCTTTATCTTTTGACAGCAAGAAGGAATTACTGCCCTTTTTTAAATAGCCTCCCTATTTTGTCCAAATAAATGATTCATGCTGGAGACTTCATGATGTCTTTTGTTGGTTTCTGTGAATTTCAACACAGGCAGTCAACAGGGAAAAGAAGTAATGTATTTCTGAAAATTTCAGAAAATTATAGGTTTTATATGGGAAGGAGGATGCATTCAAATATCTTTAGTCCTGGTTTCTTTTGCCTTCTATGCTTTATTAATGCAAGGCTTAGAGCAAGGGAAAGAAAATAAATGAGAGGGTAGGAAATAAATACTTCTTTCTTTCTCCAATGACGGCTCAGTGCCCAGTCGGTTTCCTTATCCTCACAGGAATAAAGGAAAGTAAGGGATGGCAGCAGACATGTTGACTAACACCTACTACCAGTATCAGAAAACTCTTTATTTAAAAATAACAGTATGCATTTGCTAGTGTGATTTCTTCTAGAAGTTTCTGAACATTTTTTTTAGTTAAATAATTAAAATAAACTATTAAGTTTATGTAGTAACATTATTTTTTGGTGCAATTTCACTTGTAGTCTACTTGACTCATCTCTTGGAAATAAATAGTTGACAGGTGACTTAAATATCATCTAATTTTGATAATGGTTATACCCTCTTATATAGCAAATTGCTTTGGAACCCCAGCTATAGTCTACCAGTAAGCTGTAGTTAAAAGTTTGTAATATTTTTACTCATGGTCCAATCCTGGCACTTGGTTTCTATCTCTCATTTGCCCAGGGACCCAGGATTTCTCAACCTCAGCACTACTGACATTTTGGGATATATAATTATTTATTGTGAAAGGCTGTCTTGTACATGGTAGGATGTTTAACCAGAATTCCTGGCTTATACCCACATGAGACCCTGTAGTATCCTCTCATTATTGACAGCTAAAACTGTCTCCAAAAAATTGTCAGACATCCCTTTGAAAACAAAATCAGTCCTGACTGAGAACCACTGCCCTAGCCCATGCATGCATACCAACGTATTTGAAATTCTTCAAAAATGATTACACAGGAGTCCCTATATCTTCCATGATATCTGAAGAATAAAACAAATTGTGAAGATACGGCTGTATATACAGATCTCCTTTTGTCTAATCTGAATATATGAGTTGTGCTTTTGTACAGTTAACACACACATACACACACACATTTGTATATATGCATCTAGTTATTTAAAGATCAATGTCTTTCTCATAGCCATTATAGTAAACAGAGTAGTGATTTTGCTATGTTTTATTAGCTATGTGTCACCTTGCATTTTTGAAAATTTAGTACACATCTTCATATCTTACATTACTTGGAAGCCAGGTAGTTTTATAGCAATTAAGTGTTTTATTTAGACAGAGTTTTGTTTATTATTTTCCTCTGCTATTTTGTTGTATATACTGTCAGAACCTCATCTGTAAAACGAAGCCAATAACAACAGCAACATATAATAATAATAATAATAATAATAATAATAATAATAATAACAACAATATGATCAGATGGTTGAAAAGACAAAATAGGTGAATGTGTGAAGGTACAGCAGAGTGACTGACACCTAAACTGTACTCAAAACAATAACAAAAATAATATTACTTTCAACTATTTAAATCATGAAGTGAAAGTTGATATCAAAAGAATGTTTAATTTTCTCACTCAAACTTCTTCATCCAGCATGTTTCAAAGAGTCTTCAGAATGTGATGGGAAAGATTTGAAACTCTGGGACTTCAAAAGACTTTAAAAGACCTGTACTGACATCTAACTCTGATTCTTATTTGATGTAACAATATAAAATTTATTGACTGAGGAGGAATTTCAGGGTGAGAGGATTGTCCGAGCTCCCAAATTCAGTGCTGCTCAGCCCGAGTGCATGGACTGGTGTTGCGGGCATATGCAGGTGCCCACCATGCCTGTTGGGAGTGTGAAGACTGGAACACTCAGCCCGCCACTGAGGACGGGCCTGCAGCCCCTGCATGGGTAGAACCTACCACCGAGTGGTCTTAAGCTGTTCTTCCACAGACTCTTAAAGAAAATGGAAATAAGACCGAGAGAAAATGAATAGTTTCTAAAAATAAAAATATAAGTTGAATTAACTTCTTAGAGCCACAATTTCTTGAAAAAAATATATATTTTTTTAATTTGAAAATATGTAGAAATTCTGAAGCATGGCAGAAATGAGTGGTTTTGTTTTTAAGATTGGTAAGTAATCCAGAAAGACAAGCAAACAGATGGATTTGTCCATACTGAGTGTCGCATTCCTATGAGTGCCAAGTCATTTATACAGTTCTAAGTCAATGGAGGACTACAGAGAACCCGATGATGCCTGTCATCAAAATACAGAGGCTGTGAATGAGCTGGAATCTTCCAGGCTAGGAAGAAAGCTGCAAAAAGATCAGCCCTGCAGAAAAAGGGCAAGATAGTGGTTCATTTCTCAGGATGATTATTAGCAACCTTCAAGCTCGAGCTGCCCAAGCAGTCCCTGCTTCCCTGTCTGTAGGCACAGCCAAGCCTCAGAATCCTCATTCTCGTTCTATTGGTCACCTCCCTACACCTTTATAAACAGCAGTTCTCTACCACCACTCATCACAACCTCCTTCCAGGCTCTCTAGACCTATAGGGGAATCATCCTTTTTAGAATTAAAAGGTTAATGGGTTTGGCAAATTCTCAGGAAGAAGTGAGCAGAGGAGTGATACTTTATCAATATGGTTTCAAGGCAGTTATTAAGTGTGGTGTTGAGACTTTCAGGAATCCATGACCTCTTGGATAGAGCACATTACTGCTTTTCAAGATATGCTGACTTTCATATCTCTGCCTGGTTGGGAGCAAAGTCATAAGCTCTGCTCTTGGCATCCATCCAGCTTCCTTTCAGCTCATAGCAAACATCTGTTATGACCCCCTGCCCAGAGGCCCAAATGTGAAGCACAGTGCTTTTATAAGACCTGCAGTAAGAATTACTGGCATGAAAAATTGCTTCCTTGATGATCAATTCCCAAAAGAAAACTGATGATACGAGGTTTTCTTTTAAAAATTAATCATTATTTTTAACATCAAGTACATATAAAAGGATATTTATAACATAGGTAAGATTTAATGAATCATCCGTACCACAAAAGTTTATGTATCTACTCCCCAGTCTACTAAGGCTCTTGTCCATGAGCCCATTCATATCCTTCTCCAACATAGCTAGTTGCTGTCCTAAATTTTGTGTTTATCATTCTCTTTCTTTCTTTTTGAAGGTATTACCATATGTATTTGAATGCCATTTAGTTTTTGCGTGTTTTTGCATTTTATAAAAATAGACTCATACTATATGATTTCTTCTAGGACTTGTTCTTTTATTTAATTTCATTTTATTATTATTTTACAGTATATAGTACATTGGTTAGACATTTGTATAGTTTATAAAACGATCCCCCTAATTGCTCTTTCTCTCCTCGGCTCTCCATCTCACAATTACATTATTGCTAACTGAATTCCCTGTGTTGTGCTCCCTATCCTCATGAACATCTATTAACTACTAATTTGTACTTCTTTAACCCTTCACCCCATTCTCCTAGCCCCCCAGCTCCCCTCCCCTGTAGCGGTCCCCAGATTGTCCTCTATATTTGTGAGTCTGTTTTTGATTAGTTTGTTCTTTATGTTAGGACTTGTTCTTTGAAATCGATATAATATCCCTGAAATACATGTATATTGTTGCAATTCATTTATTTTTCTTTGCTGTATATCATTTCATTCTATTCTTAATAAATTTGTGGCATTTTTAGTTTTTGCTACTATAAATTATGCTGAGGACCATTCTTGTCAATGACACCCGTTGCTGACGCAGAAGAGTTTTTTAGATTATGGACTTGTAGGTGCAATTGCTAAGTCATGTGGTAGGTGCACATTCAATTTTCCTAGGTAATATCAAATATCATTTCGAGGTAATGGTACTATTTTTTACTCCTAACCTCTATGGCAATTTTATTGTTGCTTTAGCTATGAGTAAATTCTTTTTTTTATAAAAGCTTATTGACTATTTGTTTCTCCTTATCCTTAAAGAGCCTATTCAATTATTTGCCTATTTTTCTACTTAGAATTTGTTTCATATTCAGTTGTAGAACTCTTTATATATTTTGGAAAATAGCTTTTGATAATAGCATATGTTCTTTGTCTCAATTTGTGGCTCATTCTTTTCACTCTATTTTGATAAATAGATTATCATTATTTTAAAGTAGTTGAATTTAACCTCTTTCTTTTTTATGGTTTGTGCTTTTAATGTGCATGTTTGTGTTATTAAGAAGTGCTTTTCTGCTCATGGTCATCAAGGTATTCTCTCATAATGTCTTCTAAACATTTTAAAGTTTGTCTTTCAAAGGTCAATCTTTAAGCCACATGGAACTGATTTTTTCTACAGTGTAAGTTAGTGAGAGTTTCATTATTTCCACATGAATACATACTTTTTGTAGATATCTCTATCGAAAATTCTAACTTCTTCCCATTGGAAAATATCAGCTTAGTCATAATGAATCAAGTTTCCTTAAATACATGTATTGGTTTATGGTCTTGCTATACTGTTCCATAGATCAATTATTATATTGCCCACTTGGTATCACACCTTCTTACTACAGTTTTATAGTAATTATTGGTCACAACTCTTTCCTCCCCTCAATTTGTTCTTTTTAGGTGATATTCAGTTATTTTGGATTGTTCACTCTCTTATAAAAACTTGGCAAGTCATATAAGATTATATAACAACAAAGATAATACAGATCACTTAGCTTTTGCTGTGCAACTAACAACACCAGACTATTGATTTACAATCATTTATTTAGCTCCCAACTCTGTGGTTTGCCAAAAGGATTAGTTAGATGGACCTTCTGGTCTGAGTGAAGATTGGCTGCTATTAGATAATTGAGACAATATCATACAAATTTTATTACCAGACTCAGCGAAATCTGTATTAGGTATCTATCACTGCATAATAAACCATCCCGGGGCTTCATAGTAATAAATATTTACTTTCTCACATAATATTGTTAGGGATTTGAGAGTGGCTTATGTGGGTGGGTCTGGCTCAAGACTCTAAATGAGATCACAGTCAAAATATTGCCAGGGTGCAGTCATTTAAATATTACTGGAGTTGCAAGGTCTGCTTCCCTGGTGACTCACTCACATGGCTAGCTGGGTGGTACTGGCTGTTGACCACCAAGTTCTGCATCATGTGACTTTTCCATAAGGGTACATACCTGTTCTCACAATAAGGCATCTGGCTTCCCCTGAGCAATTAATCCAAATGAGAGCAAGGTGAAGGCTTGAATGTCTTTTATGAGCAAACTATAACATTACACTCTATAACATCCATAATAGCTTACTGTCTATAGTGATCACCTCTATTGAACAGAGGAGGAGACTGAAGATGGGTATAAATTCTAGGAGGAAAGAATCATTAAGAGAAATCTTGAAGGCTCTTTTCTAGTCTTTTTTTTTCTTTTTTTTTCTTGGTTCAAACATAAATAACAGTAAGCCTACAAATTATTACAAACAAGAAGTATTTGGATTTTAAAATACAGATATATTTAAATACAGATTTCTATCATGGAGAAGGGGAACCAGAAAACTAGGTTTATATTTTTAAATGTCTTACTCAGATTATGATTTTTAAATAATCCCTATTATAGAATGACTTGTCTGAAAGAATTATTGACATTATTTTAATCCCCCAAAGTACCATTCCCCTTCTTCTAAGCTGGTATTAGTATTCTTATTTTTAAGTTGAAGGAACAAATTCAGACTGCTCACAGAACTTGTTCAATTGTGTTTGGATACAAAGTGGCAGAGATACGCTTCTAACCCTGCCATATTAGTCTTTAAACCTCATGTACCATCCAGGTTACCAATAGCCCAGTGAATAGATAAAAGGAGTTTGTTGTCAATCACAGATAAAGGTATTGAGATTAACTCCTCAGGTACAACTTTTCTAAAGGACGTGGTTATTGTGTCCAAATTTCAAATGAATGATGGAACTGCAAAACCTTTTTAGAGCCATTCATTCAGTTAAGAAATCTTTCCAGCCTCAATATTATTAGAAAGAATTTGTTTAGATCAGAAAAGTAAAAAAAACAAAAACAAAAACAAGAACAAAACAGAAAGTTCTATTGAAATAAATACAACTTTAGGATGAGATGTTTTCTATGTTTTTACTAACCACATTTTCAAATATATCAAGTATTCACAATATACATGAGTCTATTCTAGTTTATAGTGCCACTAAAATCTCTTTTAAGGAAGCCATAAAGAATGGTGTCCTAGTCTTGCTATGGTCCCTTTTTCCTTCTTTATAATTTTGCTTTTATTTTCCACACTGATACCCATTGTACTGGTAAATTCTTTAGGTGAAGGTTAATGTATTAATTACATAGGTAGGTTAATATTGATAAAATGAAACATGCTAAATGTTAGCTTTGTGAAAAAATTGTTTTCCTGCTGCTTTGAGAGTTATTTTAGAGTTGATTCTGGGTTCAGCAGAAAAATAATATCGTTTAGTCCATGGTACTTAAAAGAACCATGCCAGTTACTCAAAAGTTTTTCTTCTTTATGATTGTTTCTTATTCTTATCCTCATAAATTACTCTGGCTACAGAAACTCAGGTTTAATACTTCTTTCAAAAACATTTTTTTAGTACCTGATTTTGACACTTAGCTCTTTAAGCCTTCTACATATGGATTATACAAATGTGTTACCTGTGGGCACTGGCAAAATCCAGTAAGTATAAATCAAAGTGTTTTAGGTCAGATCAAAAAAAAAAAATCAAAGTGTTGTTTGAACCAATATTAAAATACAACATATTCAAGATAATAATGTTAGCGAATGAGGAAATATTTATAGTGGCTTGAGGTACATGCCTTTTCAGAAGATGTCTATTAAATAAAGCAAGCCAAATGTGTAGCATTTGTCTTTGATATTATGGCAAACTTTAATTAAGTCTGTAACTTCATCAAACCTCCTTGGAAATTCCTTTGTAATTTCAAGTGACAACAATTTATCCTTCCCTTTAGACCTCCTGAATTATTAGATGTAGTTATTTTGTACAATTACCACATTGCTCTGCAAGGAAGTTTACATTTTAGTTTTAGGGTTTTAACTTTTATTGCAAATGTTAATGTAACATTAAAATTCAGCATTTAAGTTCCCAGGAGCAAGGAAATGCAAAGGGCAACGTTCTCTAATGTGATTAATTTGTTATTCTATCTTAGGCTTCTCATTAGGACACATTAATGTTTCCAACTTATAAATAATAAAAAAAAAAAAATAAGCCCAGATTTTTCTTTCATGATTTTACTCAAAAGGGAGCATTATACATAATAAAATTGTAGATCTTTTTGTTTGTTTGTTTGTTTTAAAAATCTATGTCCACAGGTTAGATTTTCTTTCTCATTCACAGAGTTTCCTGGTTTCTTTATTCAAGTCATGCCTATATAGTATCAACCAAAGTAATCCAAAAGTAAAAACTCCCGGTAAATATTCTCTTTTATGTCCATGAGATAACATATAAATCAACCTTGTATTCTCTTTCTCTGTTAAGAAAAATTCTGCCTATTTCTGATAAATGCTAAGACTACTGCCTCTATAAAACATTCTCGCTACCATAACCATATTACATATAAAAACATAAACAAATGAGGATGTAAATATGAGGTAAGTTATCTATACAATTGTTCTTAAAGGTTTCATCAGCTCTTTATTAAGCTGATAAGCTTAGTTGCTAAAACACACGATGACAACAAAAATATAACAAAATTGGAGAAAAAGAAGATGACATCAGTTTGAGATTAGTACCATAGTGATTAACTGTTATCAATCATTGCTTAATTTAGACGCAGCTCATCTCCAGGCTTGAATGAAACACATACTCTAAGTCAGCATAAAATAGTTAGGGCTTGTTTTTGTCTGGTTTGGCTGTTAAACTTGAAGTTTGCCTTAAATTATATGTTATGCATCCTAATTAGTTAAATGCTATAATTATCTCAATCACTCTGAAATCACGTTAAGACTGTAAAACACCTCATCTCCTTACTAAAAGATAAACAGCTCTTCTTTTTCTTCTTCCTCCTTTTTTCTCCTTTTATTTTCTCTAATACTTTCTCCCCCACCTTTTTTTTTTTTGCTACCCCCACCCCTTGCTCAATCCTCTCCATTCCTCCCTCCTTTTACTAATAATAACAGTAATTAATAATAAAACTCGTACACAGAACTTACTGTGTGACAGAAATTGAAAGAGTATTTACCTGTATTAATTTATTTGATCTTCACAGTATATATCCAGGTAAATTATCTATATAGAAAACCATATCTATATATCTATCTCTCTGTCTCTATCTTTTTAGTACAGCTTAGAGGTACAGGAGAAAGTGTACATCATCTAGAGCCTGACTCTGTGGTCCAAAGCACAACTCTGTGACCTGCCATTCTTGTACTCTTGGACAGGTCACTTAGTCATCCTGAGCTTCAGTTTCTTCAATGGTTGAATGGAGATAATCGTGAGGAATAAGGAGTTAAGACATGTAAAGTGCCTGACATAGATTGAGAGTACATTTGTCATCTATTATTATATGTACATTGTTTTGATAATATTTATCTATTTTATTAAATGGTTTGAACTTTTGAAAGTCTTCCAGAATCTACTGTGGAAAATTACAAAATAGAAAGGATATAAATATAGAAATAAAATAAGATCATACACACACAAATTCAGAAGTGTATAGTGATTAAATGGCCCTTAATGAATAGTAGGTAGGTAGGTTTAGCAAATGGAGTCTGTATTATGTAGAACTAAAGATTAAAAAGTACAGTCCACCAAAATTTGAGCATCAGTAATGATTTGGCTATAATAGTAGCTACTAAGTAATGAGGAATAAAAGCAGATAGTTGCAAACTGCATCTTTAGAATATGGAATAGAAGTATATAGGATGGTATTTTTAAAAGACGATAATTCATTTCAACCTATATCAGCTGCCTACTACTTATTAGACACTATGCTGATCTTTATGTGCATTCTAAAATTGAATAAGATATATTTCATACCCTCAAGACATTTAAACTATGTTATCGATAAACTTATGTAAGCTGAGAATTTTCAGAATGTGGGAAAATATTCATCAAAAGGTAGTTCACTGAAAATGTGAGACAAAATATTTGTAACATAAATATGTTAGTACATATTTTTATTAGAGAGAACTTAATTGTTGATGAGAAAAATAAATGTTTCCAATGAACAAAAGATACCAATAGGTAAATAAAAATAAAACACAAACAGCAACAAACATACCTGGGATAATTATTATGTAAAATATGTTCAACTTCACTAATAATCATATAAGCACAAATTAGCAACGAGATTTTATTTTTCACCAATTAGGTTGATCAAAACTAAATTATATTGAAGTCATGAAAAAATAGCAAGCAGTGTCTGGCTGTTGGAAGAGGATGACTTAGACCAATCTTTCTGCAGAGGATGTTTTTATGGGACTTGTCTAATTAAAAATAAACATTTGCAATTAAAAAGAGGAAAGAATAAAGAAAGGAAGAAAAAATTGAAAGAAGGAATCAAAGAAGGAAAGGAAGAAGAAAAGTAGACAAATTGTCTTCAAAAGTTAAAATAAATTTTCTAAAGTTTGATAAGATAGATTGTTCTTCATGCAATATCTAAACCAATTATTTAATTGAATTAATTGATGCCTTGAAAGCTAAGCAGAGAGACTTACTGTTTTGGTGCTGGATAGATATATCAATATTTTATTTTATGTTATATTTTTTGTCTTGACATCCATTTAGATAGAATAACCAAACAGTAAAATGACAATCATAAAATATATGTGGATTTCACAGTCTTCAAAATTCCCAACTGTATATCTTTTTTTTCTCAGTGACAGTTTATAAATAATAATAACATGTTTTGCAAATCATATGTAGCAGAGTTTTACAATTTTAGGTGTGATTGTTGAAATAGAATATATTTTTACTAATTATTTCAACTCTGCATGTAATACAGTTATTTTATCTAGCATCATGTAAATGATGTTTTATTTCTAGTTGTAGATTAATAGTTACCTCAGAAACTGAAATAGTTTTGTGTATTTGGTGGGGGGGGTGCAAAAAAATGAACCAGAAAAAAATGTTCATATTTAAAATGAAAAATGCTTTTTAAAATATCTATTTGATTCATCTAAATAACAAATGATTAAATGGAGTGACTCTTTTATACAGTTTTGCAATAGTGAATAATTTTAGACTGAGGAGGATTTTTTATCTTGAAAATGCCAATTCTACATTTCCAACAGGGCAAACTTTCTTGACAAGAAAAAACCCTTAATGTTTATATATACATAAAAACATGCCTGTGAAAACACAAAATCCCACATGAAAATGTATCATCTCTATCGTACGGTAATGTCCACATGTTTCAGTCACATAAGTATAGACTAAAGGCTTCAGACTTTAGGAAAACAGCAATATAAAATTTTTGGAACTATTTTCTCTACCCATCTTGGACAAGCTGCAGATTCTTTTTTGTGTATTTTTCATCCTGCTCGACATTAAGAGCTATTGAGAAAATAAAAAGTTAGTGCATCTTTGAGTCTCTTTTAAGCTTTTCTTTTACATGGTGTGTCACATTAATGCCACCCTACAGGGAAATAATCAAAGAACTTTAATATAATACCGTGGTTCAGAAAGGAAACATGACAGTAGTACATTACTGCAAATTGAATTTAATGAGCTTCTTAGCACTAGAGAGTGACTCTTTGAAACAGAAGCTATTCAATGGAGATCATTTTGATTATAATTAAATCATTTTACATTTACCACAGGGACAAGTTTAATCTTAATTAGACATTTTTACGAGGAGGTGAAGCCACATGATTTATATTTTCTTGATCATATAGCATGAAAGAAAGATTCATAATGTAAAGGATTTAAAAAAACAATATGGCTGCTCTTTCAAGGGAAAATAAAAGTATGTATTCGCAAAGTTCTCTAAGGGGAATGAGTTGCAGAATGTCAGTGACTCGAGTTTGGTATAGATACATGTATATCTAAATGGATGGATTAACAAAGATAGTTTCCATTTTATTTTCTATTCTGTGGCTTTTTCTTAATTACTGAAATTGTTCTTTGTGTAAAGGATTATCAAATTCAGTGACAAAACTGCTAATCAAAATGAATTCAGTATATAGATCTTTGTTTTGGTAGGAAGCACGGTTGAATTAGATTCTCAAGACAATTCGAGCACTAATTCTGTTGTTTGCTGACTTTTTCATCTTCAGCAAGGAACTTAATCTCCCTGGACCACATTTCATTCCCTCTAAAGTGGAACTAATATCTCCCTTTTAGAGTTAGTGTGATAATTACATAAGATAAGAATGTGAAATTACATTGCATTCTTGAGACTGATATATAAATTTAACTTATTAATATTAATGAAAAGATGTAATTTTTGACATTTCTATAACTGATGCTGCATGGTGGTAAGATTTCATCTTTTTTAAACATTCTTATTTCACACACTATATGCATGTACAAAGGTAAGTGAAAATTACAATAAAATGAAAGAAACAATAAAAGCCAGTGTGAGTTTCTACAATTGATGCTTTCCCAACCATGCAATATGCAAAGACTGTCTTATATTTAAACAAAATGACATGACAGGAAAGTGGATGGCTTGAGGGATTTCTTGAGAATTAATCTGCTTGGCATTAGACACAGGCTGTAAGTCTCAGCTAAGTTACCTTCAGTCGTCTAAGACATTCAATCTAAGACATTTCCCAGAAATTGAAACATTCAAAAAGCACCCCTCCTGTTGACTTCACATGGGAAAAAAAAAATGGCTACTATACCATGGAGGGTACCCAACAGAAAATAATGTGTAATATTCTGATTATTAAAGCCATTTTAACCAAAAATGATTTTTGCTAAAAAAAAGAAAAAATAATTTTAAACAGATTTTCAAACTAAATTATTAGAAATTCTATCTTTTTATGTGTATTTAATATGCAGCTCTGTTTTTATTCTCAGGTACCTCAATAAGATATCTTTGTAACAGTGGTAGGTGTGTTGTGAATATCCTACAAACTAAAATATTTGGACCATCATTCATTACTAGATCATCATTCATTCAAGTGGATATTAACTCTGTAACTATTCCTTAGAATAACTTTTTTTTGTAAATAGCCATTGTGTATTCATGTGTGTGCATTGTATTACTAACACCTAGCACATAATTGCTATTATTTGAATATAATAATTGTGGAGGTATTATTTTTAAGATATAAAATAGACTCACTTGTAGAGATTTCACATTTTTGTATTTGCTTAAAGTCAGAGTCAGCATGGTATTGAGGAAATTGTACTATACTGGATTGAGGTCTAACTTCCATCATTTACTTACTATGTGTCTTCGAACAAAGTATAGCACATCTCTTAGTGTTCTGATCTTCACGATGAAAAGGTTGGACAAGATTAACTTTGAGTTCCCTTTCAACTTATATTATTCAAAAATAATAATAATGTGTTTTCTATACCACATGGGGGGGCATTTGGTATGTTTTAGTAGAGATGATTTGATACCTTTAAATACTAATTCATTTCTGGACAATTTTGAAATATATCTATGGCTATGGAAAGAATGAAAACAATTCACTATGTATTTCTTATAGTTTTTTTAGTTCAAGATTCCCTTCCAAATACTTCAAAATTCAGTTGGTTGCAATGAATGGATTGGGTATAGTAGAAAAAGCAGGATTTCAATTTTCTTCTGTCTGGGCTGTGTGCACATTGAGGGGTAGTGGGTGAATGGGGTGTATGGTAGGAAACTCACCCATAAAAATATGCCTTTGGTATTCTTTTATCCAATCTGCTCTTAGCTTTTTCATTTTCTCTCCCTTTTTTTTTCCAGGAACTTTCACTTTTTTCCTTTTTCTCTTTTCCCTCTCCCCATTGTCCTCTTGAAAATGATGTATATGTGGGAGAAGAGGGGTAATATGTGAGGCAAGATTGGTCAGAATTGAATAAGAGGAAGAGTGAAAGGAAGAAATGTTCTCCTTGATTCTCTGGCTTTGAGGATAAGCTTCTTCTCTAAAAGGTGAGAACTGAGCATATAGAGAAGAAATAAAAATAAGGATAAACATATGAAAGAAATTCCACCTTGGTGTTAAAGGAGAAATGCAAATTATAATAACGAGATAACATTATATGAACTGTCAAAAGAGCAAGGCTTTTAAAATAATAATAAATAGTAGGGAAATTAAGAAGAAAGAGGTATTTTCTTCTACTATACTGTAGAACTATATGGAAAGAATTTTTTTAAATGTTACATTTGCTTTGATATTTTTTAAACATGTTACTATGAATATAGCCTTTAAACATCACAGAAAGGAAAAAAGATCTATGTTCAAGAGTATTACAATGGCTTTTTAATAATAGCAAGAGTAGTGAAAATAACTTGGGTCAAAAGTAGGAGATCAGTTAAATGTAATTGTACCTCAATATAATAGAATATTAAACAACCATTAAAATTACATTCCTCAACAATATTTTAAGGAAATATGCTTGCTCTAATTCTTGAAAGAGAAAAATATTATTCAAGTGTGATCCAGAGGTTGTAAAATATATTCGGAGATTAGAAAATCAGAGGAAATATATAGCATCATTAGCAATCTTTTCAGTGTTCCTATTGATTATGATTTTTCCCCTTCTTTTAGTAGTCTCAATTTTTTCTATAAAAATATTTCTTAAGAAGAATGTGCTACTAGAGAATTACATATTTCTTAGTTAGAATATAGAAATTTATATCCAAACACTGCTTTGTAGTTTGAAAAGCATTTCCATCTATAGCATTTTACTTGAATCCAAAAATAACCACTCTCCTTCCCAGTGTGGTCTACCCTGTAACACTCACCTTAATACTTATGACTTAGTTCAGTGTTACTCTTTCACAAAGTCTTTTCTGAATCTGCCTGTCACTCCTTTTTTAGATAATGTTTTACTCATCTGTTCTGCCAAGGTATCTGCCACACACACATTCACCGAATAAAGGAATAAAGATCCCAAATGCCATATACGGATTGTTTGTGCCACTCAAACTTATATGTAAAGTCTAATCCCCAATTGAATGTGAAGCTTTTGGGAGGCAATGAGATCAAGAGGATGGAGCCCTCATGAATGGGATTAGTGCCCTTATGAAAGATATCCAAGAGAGTGCTCTAGCTTTCTGCCATGTGAGGTTATAAAGAGAATTAGGAAGCAGGCTCTGGTCTCTTGAATCATCTGGTGCCTTGATCTTGGACTTTCCAGCCTCCAGAATAATAAGAAATAAATTTGTGTTATTTAGGTCACCCAGTCTATGGCATTTTGTTAAAGCAGCCCATCCCAAATTGACTAAGACATCAATAACAAAAATGCATCATACGTAAGGTATAGAATAGTTAATATTTTCTTCACTTTACAGAAGAGAAATTGAGTACTTTACAGAAGAGAAATTGAGGCTCAGAAAGCTTTAGTTACTTTCTGAAATGTCTGAGTTAATGAATATCAAAACTAAAAGAGAATTTCTTTGACTCCAAACTTAATATTCTTTTTAATATTCTAATATTTGGGACCATGGAGCCATAAGAATCAATAGGAAAGTCAAAAATCATCGAGTCTCTCTTCAGATTTATCTTAGTCTGACAATTGCTTTTTGGAATGGGTTAAGCTACACAGATATTTGGAACCATTCTCCATCTGCCTTTAAGAGAAATGTGTATAAAAATGAAAGTCAAGTGTAGAAATTTGCTTCATTCCTTAGAATGCTTGAGAGAAAAAAATCAATTGATAGAGGTGAATGGATGAGAAACAGAAATACAATGGGGATTGTGGCAAGATAAGAGCTTTCCAAAGATGCCCGAGTCCTAACTCTGAACCCATGAATATATTACCTTATATGAATAATGAGACTTTGAAGATGCAGAAAAGTTAAGGTCCTTGGGAAGAGGAGATCACTCTGCATTATCCACGTGGGCCCAATGAAATCATGAGTATCCTTATAAGTGAAAGAGAAGCAAGGATGTCCGAGAAGAAAAAGTAATGAATGACAAGAATAGAGATCAGAGTGATGACAATTGCTGGCCTTGGAGATAGAAGGGGACCATGTGCCAAGAATGTGGGAAGCCTCCAGAAGCTGAAAAGGCAGTGAGCTTGATTCTTCCCTAGAGCTTCCACAAAGGAATGCAGCCTAGACGACACTGTGAATTTAACTCTATGAGACCCATTTCACATTTGTGACATGCAGAACTCTAGGATACTGTATTTATGTTGCTTTTAATCACTAAGTTTGTGGTAATTTCTGAGAGCAGCAGTAGGAAACTAGTAGATGGGTATTTCTTTTTCACTCAGTCTTTTTTCTTTCTTCCCTTTATCCCAGCTTCACAAACTAGTACTGGTGACACAGTGGCAATCAAAAGCAATGCTGTTCTTGCCTTCGCTGAACTTAAACTCTGGCAGAGGAAGACAGTAAACAGATAAAAATATGCGACTATGTCAAAGAGATGAGTGCTATGGAAAAGTGAAAGTAAATGATCAAATTAGGCTGTAAAGAATTATTGAATGATTAAATAAATAAATGGCGCAACATATGCAAAATTCCCACTCTTGGTATCTCCCTGACATGTCCCTGATCCCCAGCAAAGTGGCTTGTTTCCTTCAGAGTTCACTTCGCATTTTGTTCTTAGCATTTAATTGTGTTAGAGTTAGTCAATGAGTTCTCTGATTATAGAGAACATGTGTAATATTTCATTGTACACTGTGTACCTAGCGCACAACATCTTCACAATAGATATTTGACAGAGAATTACAGAGACAGAGAGGGTAGGAATAAAATCATGGAAGGAAAATATAGAAAAAAGACAGAAAAGACTGAAATGATAAAGAAAAAAAGTAAGGACTAAGAAAATGATGAAAGAAAGTAAGCAAGACTGATATTCAAGAGCAGAGTTACATGGTTGAATCCAATACATGTTATTCCTATAAACACACCAGTCTATACCAGTAAATGCATGTGGTGCTTATGAGGTGATACTCCTGTGCTGTCATGCATAGGTGCAACATTACATGTTTTGTTGCCTGCTGAGACTACACTGTCTCTTTAAAACAGACTATCCTCATTAGCCTAAGACACCTTGTTGCCTTGTGGCTCCTGAAACTTGACTTTTGTAATGTTTCTATATTGCCATAGGAAGCAATAGAAGAACAACACCACATTCTCTGGCATTTTAAGGATAATACATTATGGGTGTATATAATACAAAGGCAGCATTTAGCTACTATTACGTCTAGCAAACAGAAACTCTGTTTCTCTGAATTATACTCATCGATGGACTATAATTGACTGCTGCTCTCAAGTCATTTATTTTATAAAACTCAATAAAAGAAAGTGATGAAAATGTGCCAGATAATTTCCACAGAGGGTAAGAATGAAAGCACTAGAAAAGAATGCAGCCTCAATTTATATTTGCTACTTGTTTTCTCAAGTGCTGCCCCAGTCCTTGATGGAAGACCATTTCTTTCTCCTTGGCAATTGCAGACCTAATGGGTGAGGTAAATTTCCCTAATGTTCTGTTTACCTCATTCTTGCTTTTTTCCCTTTGATAAAAACGTATGAGTATTAAAGATTGCAGGGGGTTTATTTTACACTGGGATTCTGGTTCAATTACTTTCAGCTACATTGGTATACCACCGAAGAGAGCATGCTTTGCCTTCCATCTCCCAGGTAGCAAATGCAATTGTTTTATTTTTCACGGTCTCAAAATAGATATCAGCAGCTTACATCCTGCAGGGCCAATCAGGATGCAGCATAAAATGTTCAGAACTGCTATGTTGGCACTGATAACGGAAGAGTAATAACAAAGTGTGTCTGGACACAATTGGGCTTTTGGCACTGTCAGCTGCTCGTCCCCTGGTGGACGATAGACTGTGTCATTGTGTCATTCCAACTTACTTTTTATTTTCCCTCCTCTTCCTTGACCTGCAGAAATTTTTTTTTTAAGATGGATTAACTCCTCCTTCCTTGCCACAGATACGCTGTGATTCAACAGCTTGCTCAGCCACTGTATTTCTGGTTATGTAGCTCAAAGATACCTTTCCAATAGTCTCTCTTCCCAAAGAGTTGTGTGCTTATCTGGCTCACTCTCCACTAAGTCATTATGGTAACTTACTACATGTATTTAGCAACTAACAAACTCCTTGATTACGTATCCTTAAGTGGGGAAGAGGGGAGTACCATAGAGAAAGTCCATAGATTATTCACCCGCTATAGACCCACGCAGACTGTGCTTCCTTTGGTGCTAGTCCACACTTCGTAAATGTTTTCCATTCCATTCAGTCATCTTTAGCTAAAGAATTACTTCCTTTTAACACTTAATGTCTGTTATCGCCAAAATTGTACAAATAGCGCGCTAATCATTCTGTACAGCTATCCACTTTTTTGAACATTCTCTCTGCCCAAACCTTATTGCTTGCAATGTGATGAGTTTAGTTAGCCATCTAGATTTTTATGTTGTTTATTTCTCACTTTTTTTATGAAACTTATGTGAAATGGTTCACCAGCTTTTTTCTAATACCACACAATCAACTTGTCTAATATTTTAAGAGGTTATATACATACATACACACAATGTATATATATACACACATACATATATATATGTATACACACACACACACACGTGTGTGTGTGTATTCAGGTTTCTGTGTGTGTGTTGTAGAAAACAACAATCAGAACACCTTCCATAAACATCTGCTACAAGATATCCCAAAGACAATATTGATCTGGTTTATTGGCTTTGATGTTACAGAGGACTTTCAATTTTTACTTTCTGCATTAATCCCACAGTCGTACTGTGTAAAAGTCATTTGCCTCCATTGACTGTTCACACACACAAAAAAAACATATTACTACCCTTTTATATGCAATGTTTGTAGATAAGGTCATTCTCATAGTGTGAATGCATTTGTAATGGAGGCAAATGTGTGGTGTCATATGGGATGAACATCGAGTTATGAATATAATCCAAATAGGAGCCCATTTTGCCTAATTAATTCACATAAATATCAACAATTAGCAAAGGAAAAAACAAGCTGAGATAAGAAGGTATAGTAGGCTGTTGCTTGAAGTGATTGGACTATAGAGAATTAATTCCCTTAACTTCCTGAAACAGTATCAGCATCATCCCATGAACAAAGGAAATGCTTTAAGGCCTCTGTTTAGAAAGAGTTTCTGAAACAGCTTTTCCTTCCACCTCCTGATCCTCTAGTGATTTGAAGTTTCTCTATAACTTTCTTTGCCTTATTTTCACTTCTGCATTGTTACATTTTTCATATTCTAAGTTCTTTGAACTGTGACCCGAAGTTGTCAGAGAAAGAGAACTAGAGAGGTCTAACTTTCAAAATCATATGAACTCTGCTAGAAATTCCCCACCCATGTGTTGGAAGAACTGGAGAAGATGTGAAGATATCCTGACACTGTTCTTTGTCTCTCCCCCTTGGTTCTCCATCTCCTGCCCAGAGACCGAACACCTCCACCCCTCTACCAACACTGTCAACAAAGCTATTATTCCACTCATTGGTCAGTACGTGATCATTTTCTTCTGAATGCCTGGGGAGTTGATGCATTGTATGCAAATCTGTCCCTTGGGTTCATTTTCTCAGGGACAATACTGCCAAATCTGTATCATGCAGATCCCTGATTACAAAGCTAGGAGTGGGATATTAAATCATAACTCACCTACATGGAAACTCATATATAAAGGAGCAAATAGAAATGCTAGACATCAATTTTCTAAAAGGCTAGGGGCTGGCCACTTTTATCTCCTGAGAAAAGTAAACTCTGGCTTATCTTCATGAAAACCTCTCCTTGTCTATAGGGTCAGTGGAGAAACAAAATGCTGTCAAATGCGACACATTTCCAAGTAAGAAAGTCAACCCTTTTTTTAAAGATGCCAGTTTTTTGTAATGAGTGTTCTCAGCCCCTGGACTAAAGGAAAGAGTTTATTTGAAATACTTGAATATTTTGGGAGCACTCTGAGCAACTTCAATTAAATCTTTTTGCTAAGACTATAAGTGTTTGATGTTAATATATATTTTAACTAATTCTAGCTCTTCAGACTTGTAACCTTAGGAAAGCTTTAAGTTTACCCATTCCAGTCACTTTCTTTAAAGATTTTCTTCTGAGCTCCCCACCTTACAAGAGAAATAATTAGCCTCATTACATACTAATTGTTTCTTTCCTGCATATTTCCTCTGCACACCAGTGTACAGTTATTTTTGTACCCTCTTACACAGTTGTTTGCATTTTGTCTCTACTTTCATGAATGCCTGAAGGCATAGAATTACCTAACTCACTGAGTTGCAGCAAAGTTTATGTGAAAGAACATATGTCGATTCCCACCTCCTGGTCCTGTTACAGCTCTGGAGATGCAGCGGACATTGGGTAGTTAGGAAAGGAGAAAGCTTGGCAACCTGGTTAGCCCAGCATTGGTAAAAGAGGAGCTCCCTGTGTGCCCTTGTGAGTATTCTGGACTATTTCTCTAGGAACTGGTTCATATTGGTGGTCAGTGGACCATATGAGGCTTATGGATATGATTTTTTTTTGTTACTATCACATTTTGCCTATCTTCGATAAGCTTTGTTTTGTTTATAAAATAACTAGTGGTCAGCATTTCAAAATCAAAAGTTTTCATATAAAACTCTGAATGTCTTGCCATACTTGGCTGCAGTCCCATCTGACTGAAGATGAGTAAGAATACAGCTTTTAGATGCGTGTTCTGCAGTTTTTCACTCTCTATTTTCTTATGTCCTTCTTGCTTCACTCATTAGTGCTTCCTGCTTGGCTGCTGGAGACATCTGAGTCTGAGATTCCTTCCTAGAGTCAGAGCTTCTTCAAGGACCTCACAGTCTGAGATATTAGCATCCTGTGCCCACATTGCTGTTTTCCTTCAAACTCCACCTTACACTTGTATATGATTTTAGCTCTCCTAAGCTAAAAAAATGCACATAAAAATAGGTTGTACTTCTCTTTTTAAAAATATTTAGTGCAGTGTTCTGAATAATTATACTAATTTCATAATGTTATATTTGGGGTTTATAATTTGCATGAACATATATTCTTTTATAAAAGGCAGGGTATGATTTAGAAAGAGAGATTCGAAGTAAATAAATATTCCTTGCTTCTGAGAGACTAAATACACCAACACACAATAGCCAGATAATATATGAAAATGGAACTTTTACCCACAACCTGCAGCAACCAGACTGGCAAGTCAAAACCCAATTTTCGTAGCAATCAGCTCCAAATAGTCTTATTAATAACTGCCAACTTCCCCAATTTTTGCCTTTCCTTTCAACTTAAGACCAAGCACTGAAACCAAACCAATCACGTAGGGTGGTCCACTTCTATTTAGAGCATCACCAGCTTCCCCATCCAATGAGCTCCAATGAGAGTATACCCGAAGCCTTTCTATTTTTTCCACTGTGAAGCTTTCCAACACCCCTGTCTGCCTTTGAGTCTCTGCCAAATGCAAGTGATGGTTACTGACTTCCTTGCTTATCACCAGTTCTGAGCAGATAGCCTTTGCTTGTTCTCAGTTGGGTGGTCTTCTTATTTGAATGGTCTTCATCTATTTCCATAGTTCAAATTCTACTGCTGTTACTTATTAGTTATATAACTTTGTGCGTGTATTTCTTAACTGCTGTAAGTCTTACTTTCCTCATTCTAAAATGGAGATGCTAGCGATACTTACCACATAGAATAAAATCAGTTAATAAAATACAGGTAAAACTCTTAAAAAGTATATTGTACACTGTAAGCCCATAATAGTGCTTAATGTTTTTTTTATTCATTATAATTCTTTAATTTTAGACATAAAGAAACAAACTAGAATAGGTCTTGCTTGATGTTTACAGAAATTAAGTGTCTGAACTGGATGCAAACTCTCTCTCTGCTGGATCAATCTAGTGTTTTTTCTCCTATTCCAAACAACCTCTTTTTGCATGCAGAGCACAATCAGCAAACATTTTCTAAATGAATGCATGAAAGAATAAGTAAATGAGTGAGCAGACTAAATCATTACGTAAGTTACAAATACAACTATGGATAAGAGAAGGAATCATTCAATCAACCAAAAAATGGATGTGTCCAGAACACACTTGTGTTAAATCTTATAAGGTGGTAAAATGATTTTAGACCTGGAAGGTATATCAGAGATCATTTAGTCCTGTGATTTTTAAACTTTTTCAAACTCCACAATAATAGAAATTCAGGAAGAAAAAATTTCAACAGTAACATCTAAATAGTAACAAAATCAAACCAAACTATATTCATAAGTTTTTTTTTTTTTGTGATGATAAAGGAAATGCTGAGAAAAATATTCAATTATTTCTTGAACTTCATCCTTCTTATAAATATTTTTTGTGAATAACCTACCACATCAACTATAACTTTCAGAAAAAGGATAGTATGTGACCAAAATAAGAAGCTACTGATACATTTTAATGAGACTCATGTGTTTTAATTTGAATTCTCTCAAAAGTAAACCCTGGAAAAAGGATCTCTGTATAAGTAGTTTAGTTGAGAGACAACTCAGGCAATATATGAGGTAGTGGCAAGTGACATAGGGAATAGGGGAGAGCCAATAAAAGGTGTATTGATAAGCATGATACTGTTATAGGCAACTGGACACTCAGTGAGACAGTGAGAAATAGTCTGCTGTTCCCATGAGGTATGGGAAGCCTGAGGCTTCAGTTCATTTTGGATTGAGGAACAATAACTCCTACACACTTCTTTCTTGCATCTTTTACAAACTAGAGACCCTCTGATGACAAGAGATCATCTCCAGTCAGAGAGAGGCAGGAAGTTACAGGAGTTTTTGAAATGATCTGCAGGTGACCTCTGTGGTAACCCAAAGGGCTATGACTAGGGCAGAACAATGTCTGCTACGCAAAGTCTTAACTTGAAAAAAAGACTAATTAAAATATTTGTTTTAGCTTTGTGTCTTTATCAAAATTGGTGATATTGTAAAAGGCAAATGTTAAACTGGAGAAAATGTAAATATGAGAAAGTATTTTGTCTTTTATACATAAATTATGTATAAAGAAAGAGATTTTTAAAAAATCCTGTTAGAAAAATAGGCAGAAGTCATGAAAACTAATTCATAAATTACATAGTAGAACTGATAAAAATTTTGAATTTTTCCATTAATCTAAAAAAAATTATTAAAACTTAGATCTAGATTTTTCACATATATTGTCAAGGGTTCAGTGAAAAGGGACCCTCATACACCAGTGACAGATACAACCTTTGGAAAACAAATATGGCCACCTTTGTCAGAGACTTGTAAAATTGTTCATTCCCTTCAATTCAGTTATTCCATTTCTGAAAACACAGCCTGGGAGGGCGAGGGGAATGAGACATATGAAAAAAGTGTACATTTTTTGAAGCATTTGGAATACTTTAAAACAATAAGTAATCGACATAGATAATATCATGCAGATGTTTTAATATTTTATAGATCCATACAAAAAACATTTTGCAACACTTTGCAAGAAATTTTCAATGGCATGGTATGTTGTTAGTCTCGATTGTTTGAAAAGCACAAAGTTTCATGTAGAAAAAATAAAAACTATAATACAATAGCAAGGGCTTGGGATGCATAAGTTACTGTTCTAATTATTTTTATACATATTAACTTAATCATTTCAAAGGCTCCCGTGATGTATCATTGTTATCATCCCTGTTTTACAGATGAATAAACTGGGGGCACTAAGAAGTATGCTGCATGAAGTATGTTGTCCAAGCTTACACAGCTAGTAAATGGCAGAATTGAGATTCAAACCCAGGCAAATTGGGTACAAAGCCTGCAAGATGCTCAATCAGTTCATTACTACTTTCCACAGGAGGCGCCTGAAAGGCTAAACTGAACTAGGAATACTGCTAGATCCTGAGCAGCAGAAGTGACTTGCAACTTGTCTTTTGTGTTCTCTCTCTCTCTCTATTCCCCTTCCTCCTATCCTCCCTGTCTCCCTCCTTCTTTTCCTTCTTTCTCAGTCTCCTTCTAATCTTTTCTTATCATGAAGAGCCCTCTCCACCAGGCTGTACTATAGGGTACCAGGAATTTTATGGGCAAGACACCTTTTGGTAGATACCCATTCAGTTTGATTCATGGCCACTCTAGAGTAAAGCTAATCTAGAGCTCTCTGAGCTAAGAACTTTCACCCAGAGAAGTCATGGTTGTTGTTAATAATAGTACTTATTAATAATATTTAATGCTATTAATGAAAATTATTATAGGATACTACGTTTAGAATGTTTTACAAACTCATGTTCCCTCATATGATTATTATAATGAAGCATGTAAAACAGACACTAAAATCCATCTGTTAGGATCAAAGAGACTCTCAGTAACACATTTACTGTACTTCTCTAAGTCTCCTTCTATAAAATGAGAATATTCATAATACAGACACCATTGGTTATCATGAGATTTAAAGAAGACGATGCAAAATTTCAGATGCAAACCATTGTTCTTTTATTGAACGCATCTGAGGAGAAGATGCTGTAATCTCTACTATAGTGCTAGTAAATAGTAAGCTTCCTATGATCTTTTGCTATCGTTATCACTTTTAAAGATAGAGAAGAGCAACTTGCTTTCTTTCAGTTCTTGTGGCAGATGCAGAGCTGGCCCTGAAAGAAAAGATTCACTGCTCAGCAGCAAGAAGTGCAGTTCGCCAAAAACCTATGGTCGTTAATTCCTTCAGAATCTGCCTGGGCTTTTAAGTCAAGGTCACACTCTTCTTGAAGCAAATTCCAGCCAATGACCATGCGAGACAATAGTAGCTGACACTGGCTTTTCTCAGAGCATACCCCCGGGAAAGAACTGAGTAAGGCCAAAGTCCTAGGGAACAAGGATTTAGTCATTTCCATCCAAGATAGGATTCCTCTCATTGGCAGTCTTTTTCCAGAGCTCTTATAAGACTGGAAGAGATTTTTGTCAGGTCTAACTTCAGATCAAATGGCCCCCATTGCCCATTTCTGCTTTGGTTGTTGTTCTTTCACAGGTGTTACTCTCAACTGCACCTCAACATATGCCTCTAAGCAGCTTATCACTATATGCAGCTAGTGAAGGCTGGGTTCAGGCCAAGGGTTTTTTGACTTCAGTGTTCTGTATTGTGGGGTGTGTCCTGTGCATTCAAGGACCTTCAACAATATTCTTGGCCTCAATCCACTAGATACTTGTAGAAATCCCACCCCAAGTTGTGACAATCAAAACTGTCTCTAGACATTGCTGTTGTCCCCAGTTGTGGACAACTGGTTTAGGTAAATCTCTTTACTTTACCAGTAAGGAAACTCAGATTCAAAGAGTTGAGTTTAGTTGTCCAGTTTAGATACCTCAATTAAAGACAAAACTGGACTCAGAACAGAGAGTCCTACTATTTCTAATCTAGAGCTCTTTTTAGATTTAGAATTAGAAAAACACAGAATTTATAAGAAAAATAACATGGTCTTCTACTTAGACTGGAATTACCTTGGATGAAAACTTCCGGAGTAAAAGATTTGTTCTTTTTTCATTTTCTTGTTTATACCTCTGCGAAGAAGTTGCGGTAACCTCTATTACATCACAGCCCTGAAAACTATGAAGTGCCTGCACTACCTGGGTTGCAAGTTAAATTGCTTCTGCTCATTTTTTTCCTTATGGAAATACTTGAAAGTCACTGTGACTCTTAAGCGTGAAACTGTAAATTGGTCTCCAATTGAACGTGTCTCCTAAGTATCTGTCTAGTGCAGAGTGGCCTCCTATATAACCTTCTATGTCATCTCTTGTAAAAAGTGTTCTACTCATTCTGCCTCTTGACCTCCCCCACTGCGTTGGTGGGCGTTCTGTGTTCATATAACATCTATTCTGTGGCTACTACAATTAGGGCTCTAAGTAATTTCAATTATTGTCATCTACTTGTCTGATTTTGCGCTCTGCTTTATGAACTCCTTGAGCATAATGGCCTGAGGCTTTCAGTATTTGGTGCCTAATTCCTGAAATCTTAACTCTGTAAATGTTTGGGAAGGAATGAATGAATGGTGAAATGAGTAAAAGCTGTCCAGTCGCTCTACCAGGAAAATAATTATAAAAGGAAAGAGAAGGTTTTCTTTCTCCTTGTTCTTTAGGAGTTTGCTGTGCTCCTTGTGCCAATGTCGATTATGTTTACAGGCAAAGTTAGCAGGAAAGTTTCTTGAAACATTTTTGTCAAATCAAAAGTGTTTGCAGATGTTCAGCTGAAGCACTCAAATCCACACTCATCTAAGTGTGACGTGGGCAACTTTGGGTGATAACATCTAACCTTAGCAGTAGCTCATTTTTACCTTCTGTTCTGGGATTTCAAAATCTGATTATGGGGTAATGAATTTGTAATGCTGCAGTGGAAAAGCTATTGAATGACTGATAAAAACAATTCAAATTATTTTCATAAACCGCATCCTATTCATTTCCAGGCATTATTATAGAACACCAGTGATTACAATATTCTCAGGAAAAAAAAAATCTGTAAGACAGAACTGTGCTTATTTAAATATTATTTATCCATGTATTTATTATAATAAGATAATGATCTTACTGTGTATTAGCTACAGAGTGAGATGTTCTGGTTGTTTGTAAAGTTTAATTCTATACTGCAAAATAATCTTGGGATGTAGTCACTGTAACAGCTAATGAATAAATATGAAGTTCATTTTCAAGTGATTTACACATCAAGAAATTTAGGGTTTAGCTCTCATTATTGTATCACATTCAATATAAAATTACATGTAGGCTTTGTATTGGTAAGTGAAATAACTTGTATGCATCAATCACAGCAAGAAAGATAAGGTTTATTATTTCTCATATATTAATACTAATGTGCAATTTGAATTTTAGCTTGAAAAGACAAAAGATATTTCTTTGGTACAATTAGTGTAGATTTTGATGTTTGAATAGCAATGTGCATTAATCAAATATTATTTATTAAGCAATAATATTTACTTAGCACTGTGCTGAATATTAGAGCATAAAGGCATAGAAATAATTTTAAAATATAATTATGATAGTCAGACATTACACTCTCATTCAGAATAGTACGTAGAATATACATGTGTATATATGTATGCACATATATATACAACAGAAAAATTCTTAGATATTGTAAATTAAATTATAGCAGCTGGAGAGTGAGAGAAAGAGACACGATTAGTTAACCAATTATAGCTGTGGGCCAACTAACACAAGACTACTCACATTTCTGAATGTATATTGGCATCGTGAGTCCACCTCCAGGTATCAGTAGCTGCCATGAGATGCCTCCTTATCCTGTATATGCATGAGCTTTCCAGAATAATGCCTGTGGCAAATCAAAAGTAGTAAATATTTCTTCCTTACAGACCATGTAGTACCAATCCATAACTGCCCCCCACTTCACTTTTTCCTGCTCCCACCCCCATTATCTGTAGCTAATGTCAATTCTTTCAAAACAACTTACATCTTTTTTCTCCAACACATAATGTATAAAATCGCCTGTCCACACACACCAGGATGGAGGACATGATGCCTTCTCCACCTGCTGCCCTCTCATTAGTCACTCAGCTTCCTCAGTTATCAGATCTACTGTAGTGGTGTCAGAGTGCTTGCGTTCTAGTAAGCCTTACAGTAGTAAATGCTACACCACAATGCCTATGTCATTCACCTTACTGCATCTCATCACATAGGCATGGTATCATCTCACATCATCACAAGATGGGTGAGTAAAGTACAAAAAGATATTTTGAGGAGGAGGAGGGAGTCACTTACATTTTATTGCAGTCTATTTTTATAATTGCTCCATTTTGTTATTAGCTGTTGTTACTCTCTTACTGTACCTAATTTACAAATTAAACTTTATCATAGGTGTATGTATAGGAGAAAACATAGTAAAGCATAGTATACAGAGGGTTTGGTACTAGTCACGGTTTCAGGCATCCACTTGGGGTCTTGGAACTTTTTCTTCATGGATAAAGGGGGACTACTGTCATTCTGTGGAAGAAGTTCAATCATCTCTTTAGTAAATATTTATTGAATATCTTAACCTGTGTCCAGCAATGCCACAGTGAGGTGCCTTTATGCCCAATCTTCATTTTCATTAACTTCCCCCATTCTTTGAGCTAGACAATTTATTTTCAAACATATGTACAATTCCATATAGGTAAGTCTTCAAAATCTGCCTTACTACTAGATTACCAGCCCAAATATTTTCTCATATAGAACGAGAAGCACTGTATTATATGCTTCCTTCACTGTATAAGTTATTATATTACACCAAAGGAAAACATACAAGATCTTTTTACAAGGAGAGTATTATATATTGGGGCACATAGTTATCAAAGGATTAATTAATAATACTTATAATATGTTTTTCTTTGAAAGTGTATACAGGCGTAGCTTACATCCAACATATATTCATGTACTCTTATACCAGTTGTTTTGAATTATGTCCTTTCTAATGGGATCAGTTTCTATTCCGATTTGTCAGTGCCCATGTTCTACTGAATATTAAATATTTTTATTATCGCCTCTGTTGGGCTGCTCTGAAAGCTAAGGGAATCATCACTTAAGATGTTTAGTCACTGCTTTTTCTTCTACCATTCCCCACTCAACATGAAAATGTGACTGATTTTTCATAAATTTATAGATCAATGCCTGAATCGTATCAGACCTGTGCAGTCCAATACTGTGACTACAAGGCACATGTGACTATTGAACACTTGAAATGTGACTTATTCAATCTGAGATGTACTGTAAGAGTAAATTGCACATTATATTTTGAAGACTTAGTAAAACTCAAAATATCTCATTAATTATTTTATAATGATAACATACTAAAATGATGCTATTTTGGATATATTTAGTTAAATAAAATATGTCATTAAAGCAAATTACATCTGTTCCTTTTTACTTTTTTTAACATGGCTAAAAAAATTGAAATTACACATGTGGTCCACATCCTATTTCTATGTAAAAGCATGATTTTATACATTAGATTTGATAACAAACAATTAAATTTAAATTCCTTCATTTTGTAGTTTTGTAAAATGAGGTCCAATAATGGGAAATGAGTTACTCAAGAACACAGACTGGGGAAGTATTTGAATTAAGCTTGTGATCTGAGCTTTGCAATCTATTACATTCTCTCACATTCAACATTGCTTCTAAGGTTAATCTTCTGCTCTTCAAATAAAAATGTATTACTATAAAAACTATTTTAGAAATATAAAACCATAGCTCTTGAACATTGATCAGAAAATGTTTTATAAGAGAAAAGAAGACTGAAATCATAAATGTTTATCTGCTTCTTAGTATTTTCTCTTATCACAGATTTCAGAAAATAGACTTGTTCAATATAAACCTTTGATTCCTTAAGGAAAAACAAACTTCAGATACTTAACAATTGTGTAATTTTTAGGTTGTGTAAATGGAAGAAACCAGATAGTTAAATAATCCAAAACTGCAGATAACCTCAAATTTAGTTATAGGTTTGTGATTTCATACATCTCTTCGGGAAATGAGATGAAAGTGTTTTTCTTCATGATTATTTATGATATATTCATAATTTAAATGAAATTGTATATTCTAGATCCACATCCACTCACAACTAAGTATGTGGGCTATCAGCATGTTACTGCTAATATACAACTTATGATGAAAAATAGTGAAACATAATATGTAAATAATAAAATTAGTACGTTTATAGCATACTTATTTAAATAAAATGAGATAGAATGCATAAATTTAAAATGTTTCAAAACCAATGTTGGACTCAAAGATGGAAAGGAAATAATCATTCAAAAATACCATGGAAGGTTATTTAGAATAATTGAAAAGTACTATATCTATATATGAGGGATTGTATTCATCAGGGATTAGCAGGACCCACCCCTCTGCTAAGATAGTGATTTGCATCCAATATATTAAAAGTAAAGGAGAAAGAGAAGTAAAATTTACCATTTTAAAAAAAGGAGAAAATATGAAACTCAACGGCAGTCATGGGTGGATCATGCTGATTAAATCTGCTAAGCAGGAATAATGAAAGTGTATTGTTCTGCTCTTGCTTCTCAGAAGGCCTTTGTTTTCCATTAATCTCTACATCCACTAGTTTTAGGGGGAAGTTGGAAAACATGTCCATCCTGATGAGCTGTGTCTTTTGGGGCAAGACAAAGAAAATAGGCAATGTTTTTAGGATAACTAGTCATAAGCTTGATATCATTTTGGTAGCATAATTCTCCTAAAGTTTTTTAATTATTTGGCCTATTTACTCATAGCCCATGATGCACGCAAGTAACCATATCCAGCAATCTTGTCTAAAGTGTATGAAAACAAAATTATTCAAAATAACCAGAGTCTGAAAACCATGTGAAACTGTTGCCGAACTAGATGAATGCAGCCTGAAGAAAGGACTGAAAAGCGCATCATTGCCATCTTGTACTGCTGATACATTATCATGTAGCAAAGGGAAATCTGTGTCTTGCCTATTTTTACATGGAAAATTAATATCTAGAAGTTATTTTATAATATAAAATAATATCTAAAGAAGTTCTAAGAAGATGAGTATTGATGAAACTTAAAAGAAACAAAATAGAAGAAAGAAAAATAAATATTCTTACCAATAATTGGAGCTGCTTTCAATCCATAAGTCTGACTGGTGAGATTCCCTTACTAATTCTCAAAGCTACTGTGGAGGGAATTTCTAGTATAGAAGGTTAAATTAGATAATCCCTCAGGTTCCATCTAACCCTGTTTCTATGTTTCTATGATTTTATGAAACCAAAGGCAAGGATTGAACAAGTATTGATTCAGAGGAACCCAAAGAGGCATGAAGCAACTACAGAAATATATCAAACTGTCTTGCAATCTGCCATAAAAGATTTATGCTACTCCCTTAAGAACAGTCCAAAAGTTAAGATTTTTCTATCTTCATCTTCCAGGTGGCCATCTGATCTACTTGAACTCCTGACACAAGGTTTTTGGGGCCATTTGATCTACTTTGAATTCTTGACACAGGGAGTTGTCATGGCATATAAGTTCTCTCCAAATTACATTTGGTTCTATAGGAATGTGTTTATTTTTTGTAAATGTGTATTTACTGAGTTTTGGGATTTGTGCAGGTGAGATAGAGGCACAACTGTTTTTAGTGACACCTAAATCCATGTTATTATATTTTAAAGTTTTTTTTTTTATTGCTTTGACTGTTTATATGAACAATGTGTGAGTATCCTGTCTGTACTCATCTTCAAAATCAGAGATTTGGACTGAATTCTTAAGTATACCCTACTAAAAAAATTTTTAGATTAAAAAATATTGTTTTTCAATAAGGTGTGTTGGACATACAAAAACTATGTGAATTCATCCAAAGAGAGAGAAAAATGTTTGCTCATTCGCTAAATATCCATTGAGTTTTTGCATTTGTGCTTTGTGTCAGATGCTGAACTTGGCATTGAAGATAAAATGGTAAGGGAGTCAGACACAGCTAGTCTTTGAGGTGCATAGATGAGCAGCTAAGGAATAATATAAGATAAATTGTGAAAATGTTGTGCTAAGGGGAAGACAGTGATATTAGGGAGAGCACAGAAAAGAAAACTAACTTAGATTTAAGAAATTAGAAAGCGATGTGATCTTGAGGCCTTAATTATGAGTAGAAAAAGAAAAGAGTGAAAACAATCATGCTTAACTTATTTCTCTGTCTTAACACACGTGACCATGGCAGATCCATTTTTTTCTGGGGCCTAAAGGTTATAAAATCATTAGAGGCTTTCTTTAAGAAAAAAATAATAAACCATAAACTTATAAATGCAAAATTATATACAAAGTCAAGTAGTTATTTTAAGTGAGAAGAGTAAATGCAAGAAATTACTAAAATTTTAGAGATTCAGATTTTCTTCCAAATTCTGTATATGCCATTTTTCAGACATGCTTTTGTAGATATGCTTCTGATTGCAACCAAGTTTCCCTTCCCACCTAGAGCACTCTATCACTCTAAGTAACTTTTAACACTGGACGGGTACCTTGCAGGTGAGGAGCCTTGATGCTTCATTAAATAAAAAGTAAACCCATCTTACCAGTCACCCCAATTTAGAAGTAACAAAAGGTAGAAGTGCTGCCTTATATTTGCTATGACTTTTCAGAATTTGCTGCAGATTTTAGTAAAAATCATACTTCATTGACCCAGAATATGGTATAGACTCTGATTATGACACACCTGAGTTTAAACTCTGGTTCTGCTAGTAATTAGCTGTGTAATCTTGGTCATGTGAATTAAACTCTTTGAACCTCAGTTTTTTTATCTATGAAATGGGGATAATAACAATACCCACTATTTTAGAATTCTGGGAAAAATTAAACCACCATTATTGCCATCATTCTTATGTTTTTAAATACTTTAGCATTAAAGTTCATGGAGAATGTCAAGATTTGCCAATATTAAGATATAAATGAACGAGGATACACAGAATTTATAAACCAGTATTATAATCATACCTGAAATTAGATAATGCTCATAGTTAACAAAGCATCTCCATGTCTACCATTTCATCTGATTTGACCTGATTCTTTCTGCCAGGACTGCTATTCACTGGGAGCCCCTGGCTATTGATATCAGCATCTACTTTGATTGGACAGTGTCCCTGCCATACTAGTCATTGGGCATTTTGAATATCATTCTTTATAACAGCACATAGATTTTACTGTTATCTGAATTTTCTTTTTTGGTGTGAAAACTGAAACTGAGAGAGATGACTTGCTCAAAGACCCACAGGTCCCAAGGGTAGCTGGTTATACTGATGAAAAATGAACTGTCCAACAAGTCCAGTGTTCATTCCACAAAATCAAAACTCAGTAGCTCTGGAAATTCAGTCTAATGTCAGATCACCTTGGAATTAACAATGAACGTCAAATCAGTTATGGCTAATTTCATAGTTACTCTAAACAGCAATACTTATGCTTAAGATCACTTATATACAGTCCCCAAGTGGAGAAGTATTGGCTTTTTTACTAAGGCACGAATCTTCACTATGGTTGAGGGGATACTGAAGCATAAAAGGAAAGTTCTTTTCTAGTGAAAGTAACCACATACCCCAGATTTCACATCCCAATCTAATATATTGGTCTCAATTCTTTAGACAGCACAGTATGTCTTATATAGTTTTGAAGTAATTGTTTGTTTGCTTGTTTATTTGATTTTTCTGGGTGGAAAGTTGCTTCTAGAAAAAAAATCTTATTGTTGGTGATGAAAATGAAGAGCTCTGTAAAATATCGTTTTTAGCAACAATTAAAGCTATTATCAAGGGAATTAAATGTTCTAGAGACATTAAGAATATCATGTGGTTGGTTGGGTTTATTATAAGAGAAGAGATATCATATCTACTATTTCTATAATTAGTTCAATGTTAAGTAGAGTATCCTGGAGAGAGATGTTAGAAAAGTAAGTTTAGCCAGCAGAGTTTTAGATTAAACATAAATATTTATAGAGCAGAAAAGAAGTACAAGTGGCAGATGATATTCCCTCATCAAAGTGCCAAATGGTATAAACCAATCAGCATTTGAAATGTGAATCCTCAACCCAAAGTTATTATTAGAGTTATCGAGAGTACAAAAGCTGATTGAAACACAAGAAAGGGTGTTTATTGGAAAGCACACGAGGGCTGATGGAAGGGAAGTCTTTACTCCAAAGGTGCTTACAACAGAACAGGGTAACAGACTTGGAGTAACTCAAGGAGGGAAAGGAGTACTGCTGGAACGTGAGGGGACAGGGGGACAAAAAGCAACACCCACCAAGCTTTCCATTTGAAACAGCTGTCTAAAGATTCCCAAACCCAAACCCATCTTCCTGAAATCTAAATGCGAAGACAAATGAGTCTCTCTAAATTCTTTGACTTTGAAGATGACATTACAAAATATCTGTTTCTCCTCTTCTAACTTTTTTGGTTTATTGGTTCATTAATTTAAAAAAAGAACTCTTTGATTTTCTAGCATGCTGCCTTCTGAACTCCTAAAAACTCATTCAAGCCCAGTACATGTTTTTTGTTTTGTTTTGTTTTGGTTTTGTTTTGTTTTTTTTGTTTTAATTCTTCATGAGGATGGTGATTAGGAGAAAGGGAGGAAGACTGCATTTATTCATCTATTTCTTTTTTCAGCAATAACATAAACAAGATTAAAAGAAATCTGCCAAGAAAGCAGCTTGACCCTATTTGAAAAGAGGGCAACCCAGAATGAAACACCTATTTAGGGTTTATATTCGACTTTAACAACACAGCCACCTTAGGGTTTTGAACTAGAGGTACAGAGGTCAGCACATGAAACCAAGGATCAAACTGAGGTGCATGCTCTTATAAGTTACCACATGATGCTCTGTCTACTCCTATTACATTCCTTTTCTTGGAAGACAAAAACCAAAAATCAATTCATCTAGCCGTATAGTTTCTACAACTTTTCTCCACAGTACCTTGGCTTTAGGACAAATATAAATTAGAAGCAAAAGGAGGAAAGAAAAACTCTCTGTTCTCTATTCCATTGGGACATTATTTTTAAAATATGAGAGCGAACTTTAATTTATAGCTGAGAGTTCTCCAAGTTTCTCCTCTCTTCAGTTTCTCCTCTCCTTACCTGTATTTTCTTCTTTCATTATAGATTGATGAATGGTGAGCAACAGAGTTTTGCTCAGATATTGGTACAAAAAAAAAAAATAGAAAATACAAGGATTTTGTCCAGCAGGAGTTAGGATGGAAGAAAAATTCTGATTTTAGAAACAAGAAAAATAAAGTATTAAGATGTGCCCTTTTCTCCCCAAACTTTTTTTTTGTAGACAGTATTTGTGTGTAGGTGTAGGTCATTTAAAATATGTGCATCCTCTCTCTCTCTCTCTCTCTCTCTCTCTCTCTCTCTCTCTCTCTCTCAAGTGGGAAAGCAAATGACCATGCATTGGTTGAGGACATATTGGTTTGAAAGATGGCCAAATATAGGTACATTTATCAAGCACAACCATTTTATTGTTTTAAAAAATAGTCTCTGAGGCTACAGCAAATATCATGTGTGATTTACTATGCAAGGGAATGAAAGTAAGTGTAGCAAACTTTAGATGCCTAATGTCGTTTATAAATGTATTTATGACTAATAGATAATCTTAAAAATTAGATCAGTATTACCAGAATCAACTGGAGATTTTTAAAAATTAGTATATCTCAGCCTAATCTCTCAAAATTCTGATTAATCAATTCACTGTGGAGGTCTAGGTCTGTATATTAATTTAAAAAGGGGAAAAAAAAAACACTTGATAATTGTAATGCATGCTCAGAACTGAGAATCACTGATAAACTAACTATTTCACAGAAGGGCAGTCTTTTTAGGTATCTATTGCTGCATAATAGATTACACAAACAGGTGCTTAACACAACATCCATTTATTATCTCCCAGTACTGTGGATCAGAAGTCAGGCACAGCTTAACCAGTTCCTCTGCTCCTTGTCCAACAAGGCTGCAATCAATGCGTCAGCAGGGCTGCATTCCTTTCTAAATCTTGAAATCTTCTCCCAAGCTCTTGTGGTTGTTGGCAGAATCCCTTGTGATTGTAGGACTGAGCTGTCAGTTGAGGGTAGCCCTCCACTTTTAGAAGGCACCACAGATCCTTTCCAGAAGGCTGTCCCATGGGCCTTCTCACAGACTGTCTTACAATATGGCAGTTTTATGCCTTCCAGCCCAGCAAGACAATCTCTTGGTAGAGTCAGACAAGATATAGTCTTCTGTCATGTAACAATCACAGAGCGACTGTCCCCATCAACTTTTTATATTCTACTGACTAGATGCAAGTCTCAGATTTTGCTCATACTCAAGGGAAGTGGATTATGTAAAGATATGAATAATTGAGGGTCACCTCAAAGTTTGTCCACCCACAAGAGACTCAGTTTCAAGGAGCTCAACTGATCGATTAAGTTTGTATAACTAATCGGTGGAACACAAATTTCCTTATTAGTCTTGGGTGATCTTTCAGTAGAAAACAAAAGTAAAAACAAAATTCTTTTTTTCATTTTTAATACAGCATTCAGGGTTAAATGTTGGTATAGTGAGCACGTGTTTCTGTATTCTTATTGAGATTTTCATGGAATGTGAAAACACCAACTGATGAGTTTGCTTATTTTCCTCTTACCATGTAGGTAAAGTATTTGTGCAAAAACAGTCAACAGTTAATTTACAAAGAGCCTCTAGCCCTAATATATGCTGATGGTTTGGAAAACACTAATATCTGTAAAAGTCTGAGTTTTGTGGTGAGTGCAACCACATTTTAAATAGTCTGCATTTGTGAATGGAATAATTCATGTGGTAAACATTTCGGCCTAAAGGAAGGTTCAACATTTGGTAAAAACCATGGATGGCAATGTGAGTTGAAGGTGTTTCTCCATTCTTTGTATTTCTATAGCTTCTCAAATATTTTGGATTTAGCATTTCATAACTACGTGGAGGTTCCTAGGAGGAACTTGGTTATTTTAACTGACCCAGTGCTAAGATGACACATAAAAGTCTGAAATTTAGTCAATTACCATCTGTTTCTAAATCTCTAAAATCGCCTAATTTTTCAGTTGCGTAGTTCTTTCCAATATTTTTTTTTATTTTTATTTTTTGCTTAATTTAAAGTTATTAATTTTGACACACCATTAACAACTCTGGTCATATGTTGAATGTATTTAGGGGGTTATCCGTTTTTCTATCGCAGTATTAGTGCATTTAAATACAGACGCTATGATTATAATTAGTTATAGTTCTTATTTTGCTCTAGGAACAGTTTCTGAAGCTATTTGATTAAAAATTATCATTGAGACATTGCAAATCCTCAGATATGCCAATGCAATATTATCAGATTTGTTTTATATTTTTTTATAGAGGAATATAAAATAATTTTGCAGTTATAGCTTATTCCTCATTATCCTGATCATGACTTGCTCTCTTTACCAGATAAAGACAATCAGGCTAGAAGTAACTAGTATTCTGCATCATGTGTATGCTAATCATATATAGTTTAATATCATTACTCCATATAAATGTATAAAGATATGTAATATTATTTTACATGCTTTTCATTTGCATAAATTTTATAGATATACCTTCTCAACTTACTTTTTTTGCTAAATATTGTAAAATTTTGCATAGTGATTTATGAAGAGCTAGTTAATTTATTTTCTTTGTTAAATGGTAGTATATTATTATATAAGTATACTATGAATTATTTACCCATTCATTAAATAAAGGGCATCTAATTGTTTATTATTATTCATAAGGAATACTTCAGTGTACATTGTTATAAGTCTCCATGTGCTTAAATGGAAATGATTTTCTAG
>CM053510.1:13178106-13195412 GCA_028627145.1 Eidolon dupreanum
AGCATATGTTAACAAGATGATTTGACATCATTGTTCTTAAGGCAGAGCATTAATTCTGTTTTTTAAACATAGCCCATGGAGGGGCTCTGCATTTTATCAATATATTATAAAGTCTGTCAGGCTTGGGATTACTTAAGCAATGGTTTTCAAATTACCTAAGAAAGGAACTTTATAACAAATTTAAAAATTCCTTGAAAGAAAATCAGAATCTCAGCTAACAACTCTCCAGTGCTTTACTCCTAGACACGAGGAAGCCAGAGGCTTAGAGAAACCAGCAAGAACCCTGGTGGAGAGTACCACAAACGCTGATGCTAAGATCTCTGATGGAGCAGAAACAAGCTATGCTCCATGCAAGGCAAGGGGTCTGCTTGCAAAAGCAGAAGAGTTCTTCTCATAGCAGATGGATAAAAAGGGATCTTTCAGACCTACATCATAGATACATAGAGGACAGCAACTTTGACTTTGTGTATTTGCTAAGGCTGGGTACACTCAGGGGGCTTTCTAATAATATTTATAGGATCATTTTTTTAAAGCATCCTGGTTTCAGTTAGGTTGGCTTCTTCATAAAAGGCTTGCTCTTTGGGTGAAAAGCTTTCTATGATTGCCTTGTGCTGTAAAATAAATAGAAAGTGAAGTTTGAAGTAGGGTGAGTTCTACTTTATACAATTCTCAGTGAAGAATAAGAATAAGAATAAGGATAGCACATTGAAATAGACAGACTATATTTATTCTTGGTACATCTTGTTTCATGGAAATTCACTTTAATAGGTTCCCCATACAGAAAATCATACTCAGAACTCATACCCTTGAAACTTCCAAGAATTTGGAAACTTATGGCAAAATTTCATGTCACTTAAACTTTATAGTTGCCACGAGTTGAGATGATCAGGGTGCCACACAGAACTCAACGTAGAAAATAATCTATATTAACAGAAAATACGCATTCTGTGTGTTTTAAGGTTTCTAATGTTATCAGGTTTTTAAAATTACCATGTATTGTTATTATTTCTTTTAAAATATGATTATATTATATTCACAATGAAAATAGTCTTAAAATATATTTTGGTATTATCATAAAAAATAATTATTAGAAAATCAGTTAGAAAGATATAACAAGATTATAATCACTTTGTTAAGGAAATTAATTAGAAACAAAATAACAAGATAATAATCACTTCATTAAGGAAAAGAGATTAAAAGTATTGTAAAGATGTGTAAAAAAGCGCCAGTTACTTCTTATTACAATCATCCTGAATATTATTTTTTTTAGTTTTCTGACTGTGGAATACAAGGTTTAGCCAATTTTTCTGAGCCACCTTCACACAACCTAGTATAGGGCTGAGAGGTGATAGGGAAGAAACAGAGAATATAATCAGAGTGATTGCATCTTCTTGCCATATTCCAGGTTAGAAAACATTAAACTTTGAGAAATTTGGGTATATCTGAAGAAGCTTTTGAGAGAAAAATCAGTTCAGATCTGTGAAGTCTCCTATCCTACTTGTCCCACTAGGTAAAACAATCGCATTATTGGCAGTACTTCAATTTTCTCAACTTATTTTTTTCCAGTGACAAACGTGCTAAATATCATGGGAATTCCTTCTGCTTGATTTCTCACATTTTACATCTTTAAGCTCCATACTCATGTTGCAAATACAATGAAATATGTCTACAGTCGAGCAAAATGTTTCACAGTGCACATTTCCTGTTCAAGAAACCAAACCATAAACCAGAAATTTCCAGACACTAAAACAATTTGAGACAAGTATTCTATTCAACTGAATGGTATGCATCTATTTCAGAGAGTAACTCCTAAATTGAGTATCTTGCACAGAGAAGGCACTGTGATAACAAATTGTTGAATGAATGGTTGTTTATTTCATACACTGGAAAATAACAAGGTAGAATCAATGGTGTGCTGGAAAATCAGCTCTCTGAGAAAAAAAAGATAGCTCTGATTTGTAGTGTTTTTCTGTTTCTGTGATATAAAATACTCCCCTCAAGGCCCATTTCAATTACCAGGTTAATGTCATTGAATCCACTGGTGGGAAAAGATGTGTAGAATATTCTTTTGCAAGCTGGTTCAAACTGGTCCTACCTAGTACTCGATTGGTTAAAGACCGTTTGACCGGCTTCCATACGATTAGGAAAAAGAATGTCACACTGCCTGATTTTGTTGTTTCATTAGCTGATTTGATTTTGGTGGAAACGATAGGTGGGTCTTTTTCCCATAATGATAACAAAGTGTTACTTTTTTCAGGTGGGTTACTCACATGAAGAAAAGTTGTAAGAATACCTCCCATATTTTGATAGCAAATAAAAATCAAGGATGTCCTTGAGGATATTTCTGAAGTTGAAAAGACAATCTCTTTAACAAGGACAACTTGGTTTGGGCCTGGACGCTGTTCAGATGCCTCAAAAACTGAATAGGAAAGACTTAGTTGAAGCACTCTTTCAGCAACTTGGTATATTAAGTCATAGAATTCAGCAAATCCTTCCAGGCCCCCATGATGCTGAACTACTCTTAGTGCATTGAAGAGCTAAAAAAAATTTTATAGTTAAACTACAATTGAAATAGTAATTTATTATAGAATGTCTATGGACCAAACTCTCAGCTGGACATTTTTGCTTATTTTATAATTTTTATTTAATTCTTTTGCCTTTGCTGTTTGTGGTAAAAAGAGAAGTTCTTCCATTTAATGAAGATTGGAAATGGTATCTCTCAGGTTATTAAAAATATTATGCACAAGTCAAGAGCTTATAAATTTTAGAAAAGGAATTAAATCACAAGCTAGTTTTTCTCTAAATTCATTACTTAGCCTATATTAATTAATTTGTTCATTACATAAATATTTATTTAGCCCCATTATGAGTCAGGCATTATTCTTAATTGTGGGAATATAGCAGAGAACTGCACAAATACAGTTCTGACACTCATTGATCTATATTTTAGTGGGCAGAGACAGTCAATAAACAAAAAAAGTAGAACAAAATACTATTCAATAAATGCTATGTTGGGTGGTAATAACCTCTATAATAAAAAAATAAAGTAGGGAAGAAACAAGTTGTAACACCATAGGAGTTCCTTGAAATTTTAAATTGATAGTCAGAGAAGGCATCACTAAGAAGGTGAAAGAAACTAAACAGGGGTGAGCAAGTACGTGGCTGAGAGGCTGAAGTGAGAGGCTGAGACATGCAACTGTCTGCGAGCAAAGATTTCCAGGTAGAGGAAAAACAGCAAAGAGACCTTGAAATGCTTAGTGAATTTGAGGAAAATCAAAGTCTGCAGAGTAGCTAAACAAGCAAACAAGGGAGAAAGTGATGAGAGCTGAGGTGTGTACAGTGGGAAGGGTAGGATGCAAGATTCCTTTGGGTTCTACAGTGAGTATATACTGAAGGGAGAGAGAACAATTAGCAGGATATTGCAATAATTCGGTGGAAGATGCTAATCTGCAACATGATGGAAGAGACGCAAGTGGTTATGAATTGGACAGATTCCGAATATGTTTTGAGTAGATGTAATTTGTGGGATGGTGAAAAGTAGAATGTGAAAGAGAATAAGATTTTTGGTCTGAGTAAACAAAAGCTTGAGATTTCCACTACTGAAACTGAGATGACTGTGGAAAGGAAGAAGTGACACTGGGATTTAACTATCGAAGTGCCCACAAAGGTCCCTAATGCCTCCGGGTGGAAAGTTACCATCTGGTGCCTTGCTTTTAAATGTGATATGTTTAAGATGGAGGAGAGGTAAGAATAAACTGATATTATCTGCATCAATGTATAATTATAAGTTTCAGTAAGTCAAATTATATGAAAGCTCTATAAATGTTGGTTAGCTCTCTTCATTCGATTCTCAGTAGGGTGATATAATTATGTTGAGACTAAGATTTGGAACTGGCTATAATAAAATTGGTGAACTGTGGACAACTTTTTTATATACAGAAGAGAAGCAGTTTTTCAAATTGACTGAAAATTTAGTAGAGGCTGATATATATTTGTAAATACAGAGTTTCTCAAGATTGAAGGAAGAGTCAAAAGAGATGAAGAAGATGGTATGGGGTTGGTCCTGCTGAAGTTGTTTTTTAAATATCTATAGGATTATTAAGAACAGAAATTGAAGAATGTGGGTGACTGAAAGAATAATTAACTCCCGATGTGAGTCATGCCGCTCTGGGGGTCCAGAAGCTAATAGCAAATGCAGGGTGTAGGAGGCAATGATTCTCCCATCTCAGATGCTAGTGGGACATTGTCAGCTGAAGATGTTGAAGGGCCGTCAAAAGAAGATTTCTGTGCCTCTGAGAAGCATTTTCAGGGTGCTCCCTTCCAAAGCAGACTCCGGCAAGTGTTTTGACCAATAAGGTGGAGTGAGTGGATATTTTCTAAGCAATGTGAGACATCCCAGACATTTCCAGAAATAATTGTGGACTGTTTCATAAAGATAGCGAGCCTTCAACTCTGAGAAAGTTAGGAAGTATCTCGTCTGGTTATTTGCAAGGCCCCATTTCCACTCTCTGGTTGGAGATGACAAGGGATATTCCTGCTATATGCTATATCAGGCAGTCACCTCTCAGAGCACCCCTGGTGTGATAGATGGTGGCTTGCCCATCTGGAGGCATTAGGGACCTTCGTGGGCCTTTTGGAAGTTAGATGCCAGTGTTACTTCTCTATCCTGAGCTTGTTTCTTGTATGTCATTTTGTAGCTTTCTTATGCTTTAGGGATTTAGTCAATTTTCCTTTTCCTTGTGAGGTTCCATTACCTATGTCTTTATATTCATGATTGACCCTGAGGTGGTGCGGTTTTCCCCACTCCAATTTTGCATATTCTTCCTGAAAAGGTTTGGTGCTCGCACCTGGCCTTTCTTTACCCATAAGCCATCCTCTATGGGCTGAGGGACTAAGGTCCCTCAATACAGTTTACGTCAGCTGTCCCCATACCCCTTTTCCACAATGAGTAGAGAAATGCTGGCAGCTGGCTATCAGAATAGATGTCCCGTGGGAGAGCCCCTTCCCGGAGTCGCTCACACAACCTAACTGGGCAGGGCGTGTCGGGGCTTGACTTGTGTGCTTGACCCAGGAGCAGGGCCACCCTGGACCCTACTAGGTTGCCCCAAGGACTGATGGGTCAATATTTTGCTGCTTATCTGTGCCAAGGCACATCAGACATGGCACACTGTCCTTTTCTCACATGTGCTTTGCTTATATGTTGTTCCTTTTTTTTCTGAATTGCCTTCTTCCCACTTCTCCTTTTGAAATTCAAGCTTTTCCTCAATATTAAACTGAATGTGCATTTTGATGGACATGTCTTCTAGCCTCTTCAATATACTAATTTATGTGTATTTGTGTACATGTTCTTGTTCTCCTACTTGAAGGTGAGCTCCTTCAGTAAGATTTGAACAATAAGCATGACTTATCACTTCAAAGTCTAAGAATACCTAGGGCAGCTGAGAAATGTAATGAGTCCCAGGGGCCAGAAGGCAGGCATATATTAGGAAAGGCTTAAGAAAAATCTTCCTGTAGACAACTAGCTTTAATTATAATTGAGATTTAAATTCATTTCAGTAATATACATTTACTTAGGGTACTAGAGCTCAGGATTATGAATTTTATCATGGATCACCAGAGTAGAAACAGGCAAAAATAAATAAACAAATAAAAAGAAAGGACTGGTAAATATCAGCAGGCTGTTAAAGCTATCAGTTTGACTTATTTTATTATTATTTTATGTGGAGAGGTAGCAGAGTTGGGAATATCTTTACAAGAATGCCTTAGGCTATAAGGAAAAGTCTGTGAGCCAAAGACAAAAGCTTTTCAATTTGTAGCAATTTGATAACATACCTTATAATTAGCAATAGACATACTATTCCTTTTTTTTTTAAATTAGCTAGAGTAAGATGAAATGACTCTAAAGAAATAGAATCCAGGTTTAGTTGCTAACCACAAGCATAAAAACAAAGCACTTATTTCTGAAACAAATTATATCTACATCCTTGCACAAACATCATAGTTTTCAGACTTATAAGAAAGTTTCATCTTACTTCCAGTATATACAACTAAGACTTAAACATTTGACTCAGGTGATTTTTCATAGCTCATTTAAGAAAATAGCATGTATAAACTTTGAAATTAACTTCCTTTTACTTGTAATAAACTTAAAGTCTCTCTCTATCTATTTATCTATATAGTGGCAATATTTAATATTAAGGAATTAAGCTCCTTTTAGTATAAGACACAAACACATATTTGGTGTCCTTTAGGTTAGAACCACTTGGCATTAGGAATTATTATGGAAATAACACTCAGTTATTTACTGCTTTCCAACAATTCCTCATCTTTTATTCATCAGATGTTCATTCTGAAACCTTTCACCCAGGATTCACACTGTCATTAGCCCTGTAATCCAGAAAAAATAAGTTAAAAAATCTAACAGTTAATTGTGAACAGTAAAAGGTCTTTGGAATGTCACTATGACCTGGAACAATATCCTATCCACTATGCTATACAGGAGGAAAGAGGGAAACATACACTTACAGATGTTATTATTTACCAAACTTTACACCCACTTCATTTAGTCTACAAAATGGGCTTTTAATTTAGACATTTCTTTATTTCTTTATTTAGTTGTAATAGCTTCATTGATTTTATGCCTAGAATATGTTCATATAACAGGAAAAAACAAACATAATAGAAGGATAAACATAAAAAGTCAAAATTGCCTATAATCCATATCCTCAAAATAATGTATATTATTTGTCTATTTCTGTTAGAATTTTTATCCTCATTTTTAGAACAGGTAACTGGAGCTCAGAAATGTAACTTGGAAAGTCATGACTTCCATCAAGTCTTCTTAGTGCAAAAGTTATGGTGTGTGTGTGTGTGTGTGTGTGTGTGTGTGTGTGTGTGTGTGTGTGTGTCTTTATCAATTCCTTATGTATTTTATAGACATTTCGCATTCTATAGACAAAGATGGCTTCACTTTTTTCTGTTTGACAACATTGTATGGACTGTATCTGATCATTCATTCATCTGTTCATCCATATATTTATTCTGTCATTTACTAAATAATAAATACGAGTAAACAGTGGAAAAGGAAAGATATAAGAAGAAAAAAAAATAAGGTAAAGTGGTTGAGATAAGAAAGCAATGTCATCTTGGCAAAGATAAAGGAAATAAATTTCCATTAGAGAAGGAGATGAGTCTGGATTTAAACAAATTTTCTCTTTAATCTGTACTCTTAAGCACTGCACAATGCTTCTTACCTCTGATGAGTGTGTTTAATTGAAATGTTCCCATGAAGGTTCTCAAAACAAAAGTATTGTCATTGCTCAGACCCTCTAGAATCACAACTGGAGGGGGAAAGGAACACTTTCCACACACCATTTTGGGTACCCCACACCATCTTGGGCATCGATTCATAGATAAATAAGATAAAATCACTGATTTTGTGATGTCTAAAGCTGGTAATGAGAAGTCCTGCATGGCACCTGTCTATGAGGCTTTGCAGCATTTTTCTCAGATTATAAGTCTACATCTAAAATGCAGACTGTCTTCCTATCATATCCCCACTTCCTCGTTTCGTTCTTACATTTCTTTCATCTTTCATTCTCCATAACTTGAGCTAAATTCTGGTACTTTCAAAATATAGATGTGCAGGGTCCAATAGTAAGAGAAGGAAGCCTGCCTGTGTGGGAAGCATCAGGGAACAGTTTCCTCAATCTTCGTTATTCTTGACCCCAGCAACTCTTCAGAAGCTTTGCTTGAGTTCCCTAGATCACATATGTTCTCTGAATCATTCCACATGTGTGCTTTTTGAGATATCCTTTTTACCAATTCAGTAACATTTCTCTAGTCCATAAGATGACACAAAATATTTTAATTTTGAGTCGGGGCCAGCCTTTTCAAAAACAAATGCCTAATTTAAAATTCATCCTCCAATACACAGCTGTATTTTTTAAATACATTTAACAAATATTTTTCAAGAGGCATGTGGTGATAGGGATAGCAGAGTAATTAAAATCAGTAGTTTGGGGTATAGATCTAGGGCTGCCATTTACTAACTATATAACCTTGGCCAAGCCACTTAGCTTCTCTGAACCTCATTTTTGTCTTTGGTAACATGGTATTAATACTACCTGCCTCAATTGTTTTTTATGAACATTTTTTTCCACTGTAGTCAATAATATTGTAATGATTATGTATAGTGCCAGGTGGGTACTAGACTAATCGGGGGGAATCACTTCATAAATTATATAAATGTCTAACCACCATGCTGCATACCAGAAACTAATTTAAATAATATTGGCCATCAACTCTAATTGAAAACTAAAAATAAAAAATAAAAGAAAAAGAAAAAAATCAATATTCGCTGAGAAGCTTTGTTGATAGTTTTGTTAAGTACTAGTTTGTGATTTATAATAATGTATCACACTCTGTATCTGCCAATAAGATAATTATAGGGTTTCTAAAGCTCAAAAAAATTCCCTTTGGGGGCAGATATGCTATACATGCATGGCATAACTGGCAAACAATAGGAGACAGAGATGGTCAAGTGATTACACATTAACTTACTTCAAATCCCAGACATTTCCTCCAGAGTGCTGTTCCAAGTGGACATTTTTCTAACTTTACCAATTCTGCATTGTTGTAGTCTTACCATAGTTCTCACTGCAATCTATTACGTGTCAAAAAAAAGTCAGGATGGAGTGAAGGGAGAATAGAAATGAAGAGAATCTAAAAGCTTTCTGAAACTTCCCATTTGTAAAAAACTCACTGTACTGGAGGAAAGAACAGCAAACCAAGGGTTCCCAGGGTGAATCCATTGCCTTTCCCATTTTGCAGCCATATGTCTGTCACAGTATCGAAATGTCATCTATTGTAATTTCTAATGCAACATCTTCATCAGTTTCAAATTGACTCCAACTCAGGCAATTACAGGGACACCACCCTCGTTCCACCCTCCATCTCCCTGGCAGTTTATGAGAATCTGTGCTCTCCATGCTGGACGCATATTCAGTGTGATTTGACTTTTGTGGGCATCAACCAATACTTGGCACACATAAAAAACCCAAGTAATCTCATCCCCATTTTTAACTGTGATAAGAACCCAGAAGAGAGCATCCAATAGGCAGAAGATAGTCCAGCTCACTTCTGAGAGTGAAAGACATAAACTGCTTGCTCCCAGCAGCAGAAGTGCACATCAGACATTCAGGAGATGGATTAGGGTATTCAGAAAACTCTCTCATGATTCCCTAGAGAACACGCAGTGAATTCTTTTCTCTCCTTTTAAAGAGCTTGTATTTAATTTTTTATGTCATTATTATTTCACATTGAGAGATTACAGAAATGGAATTTCTCTTGAATTTCTGTTTCAAGATGCACGGAAACTGTGCCCCCAGGGGAAGAGTGTATTCATGAGAGGGCTATGCAGGTAGGAAGCACATTTCATATCATAAAAATCTCTGTCTGTTACAAGGTGAAATAGCTTGGAATTGTGGGAAGCTGTCGGGAATGTTAAGGTCACTGATGCTTTGGCCGTTGTAGCTGGAGCCCACTTTAGATTCCGAAAGGCATGCAACACTTTGGTTGTTTTGTGGTGAGAGTAATAATTAGAGGATCTGCTGGTAGTTGAGTAACATTGAAATGTTATTGTGTAGTAGTAGCATTGAAATGTTATTGTGTAGTTATTGTGAAGTCAGAATCTCAACTTAACCACTTCTGTCTGTGTGACCTCAGAGAATTTATTTAACCTTTCTGAGATGCAGTATTATGAACTACCATAATAATAATTATGAACTATGTGGAAATGAGTGAATATACTTCATATAACATTGTTCCGATGGTGTAAGTAACTATATTAAATGTTTAGTTCAATGCTTGCTGTGTAATAAGCTTGCAATGAACATCAGCTAGTGGCAAAAGTGATAGTAATGGTAACCTAACTATGAACAAAACAAGTAATAAAGGCAAAGGAATGTATTAAAGCTCTGAATCTCCACATTATAGCTCATCTTAGTGTGTCTTTTATTTCCCATTGTGATACTTGTACTTATTCCTTTTTGAAAAATGTTCATGAGATTTTCTTAAATATGGTTTTGACTTTGTCCGAATATAAAAACTTTCATAATAAGAATGCATCATAAAACTCACAAAGTCTATAACCAGCGATAAAAAAAAAAGGAAAATGAAACCTTGCTTCAAAATGATACATGAGGGATTTTGGTGATTTCAGTATCGAGGAAACATTTTAGAAAGAAGATAATTTGATATCTGACATATTCCCCTCAAATATATTAAATAATTGCTAAATATGTTCTATATCTCTATAGAGCTCTATGGATTATATAGACTTTAAATTTATATAGACAAATAAAGATGTTCGTATAAAATGGAATTAAAGGCAAATAGTTCCATGCTATTAACCTCTATAATCTAAACTACTATGAGAATTAGATGATTCAGGCTGGTGTGAGAAGGATCAATGAAGTCAATATCATTTCATTTGCATGTGAATGAGAAATCTGTACTCTGTCAAGGGCTCATCCTCAGTGTTCTCAACTGAAGGTGTGGTGACACAGGTGAGGGACTTAACAAGTAAGCACGTGACTTACAGTGAACCCATTCCTGTTACCAGAAAGTGTATTTTCTGAAGCACATGTCCTTGGTACCTAGCAGTCTCGTTCTTTATGAAAGTTACTTCAACAGACAGAACAATGCCTTAGTTTGGAGAAAGAAGGCTGAGAGTTAGGTAGAATATGTGGGAAGTTACCTAGATGGTAAAAGCCACGTTTTATGAAAAATCCAGCCTGGACACTGTGGGATATTGGGTTGAGGCTATCAGTATCTCTTTCTACAAAATTTGGAATGCTTACAAAGTAGCCTGTAATCCTTTTAAAATAATGTTTGCAACAAAAAGGAATAATTAACCATAAGCAGTTTATTTGCAATAAGGTCAGTGGTCAACTGTCAATAACTGTTTGAATTACTGTTATCAGCAGACTCAAATCAAAACCAGTTTCCACAGTCTTATAAAAATCAACTTTTATTATGTTTATTTTCTGAAGTTAATAACAAAAGACAAAGACAGTTTAATTACAACTTGCGAAAGGATATATTATAAGCTGGTTAAAAGATGAAAGCTCAGATTATTCCTTTTCTATTTTTGCCACAATAGGCCAAAGTTTATTTAGAAAACTAAATAAAGTAAAAGTGGAATTTCTTATCAATAATTGAGAAAATATGTGTTTTTCTACTTCACATAAACATAGTTAAATATAAAAATTAACCATTGTAATAATTTAAAACTCAAATTTTCAGACTCCATCAGACTCAGTGGAAATATCTAATTAGTTCAAGAATACTCTAATTTCTGATTAGAACTAGATTCTTTTTTCTTACTAGAAAGCTAGAAAATAGCAACAAAACCACATCAGCCTTGCAAAGACTTCTGAAATTTTCAATTCTTATTTCCTATGTTTTTCAGTTAGATTTGCAACATGTTGCTGAAAATATGTAAACTCAACACTTGATAATTTACATAGCACATTTACAAATATTGACTAGCAATATCGACTGAGAGGTAGGAGGTACCATTACCCCTAATTCATATATAAGAAAAACGAAGTGTGTTTAAGTGATTTCCCTGGAGGTCTTATACACTAAAAGAGGCCTTGATTTCTTGTCTTTGGACTTTGTGTCCTATGATCTTTTCTGATATCACACAGTGTGTTTTACATAGTTATAATAAAACAAATTGTTTGAAAATATTTTAATTATAAAATTTTGCTTTTGTTTAAAAGCTTTATAATTTTCAAATGTTATTCTATCCATTAGTAGATTTGTTGCTCAAATCATCCAGGATAGTTTTGGAACCTCTGTTTTATGTGTAAGAACATTTAGATGTAATATGATACCAAATGGCTTGCTAATGGCAGGCTTGGGATATCATTACAAAAGTACATGACTGTAAGTCCAAGGCTACTTCTGTGACATGAAACAGAACTGAAGCTTTTCTGTGAGATGACAAAGTGACAATAAGTATACAATTCCGAAAATTAGTTCAAATTTAGACAAATGTTTCTTCGCCTTTGATTTTTTAAGCCTATAACTGCTCAAATGGAGGGACAGAGGCAAAGCAGATATTGTATTCTTTTGACTATGTGTTCTCCCAGGGAGGCAATCGTAGGCTGAATCTAATCTATCATAAACACCAAAGGGGCAGCTCTTCATCATGCACCATCTGGAAGGAGGTCTTAGGATCAGAGTGCAGCCTCCTCTCCAGGCAAATGCAGCTCACGATGTATTTTTTCCCCTTGAGCAGCTTAACTAGAATTTTATTTCCTAAGTATGAAATTCTTTAAAAATTATATTCTACAAAATGTGGCATACTTTATTCCACTGAAGACTCACTTCGTTCCAAAGTCAGACACTCATTTTCATAATGCCTGATAAATGCACGCAAGAAACATTTAACCGTGGACTCCTATAGTTTCCAATTTTGAAAGTCATAATCTGAGTTTTAATATCAAGCTATTTCCTCTGCCTCATTTAATTAAGGATGACTCTCTCTCTCTCTCTCTCTCTCTCTCTCTCTCTCTCTCTCTCTCTCTCAAGAACAACACAGCTTGATTCTGAAGGGAAATATTTACTGCTTGTCATTCTGTTATTGCAGGAATTCCTCTTAGGATAAAATGTAACCCTAGAGAGTGATGTCTACTTTGTTCAGCAATTTACAGACTCATCTTAGAATATGGTAAAAGAGGACAGTAGAGCTGAAAAGTGTCTGTATGCTTGTTTGTTTTAAAGGAAATCTAATTACATGAGAGATGAATGATTAAGAAATAGAAAATGATGTCAGATGGAGGAGGCTTAAATGAAAACAGGAAAGATATGGATTTGAGAAAAGGGAAAAATCATCTTTGTCAAATGAAGAAGAAGAAAATATATCTGGTTTATGGTCCACAATTTGAAAGGACATATCATTAATTCCGATGTGGCACTGAGGTGGAGGGTACCTGGGCTGGGTAAGTGTAGAAGGAACATTGTACTGAGAAGGCTTTAGGTGGAAAGGGATCCCCAAATGCTGCCATTTAAACTGATTCTGGAAAAACTAAGCTAGAAACGAGACAGGGAATTAGTGTATGTGGATCTGGATAGTGGGTATGAGGATGCTGTGTGGAACTTAATGGGAGTTGAGGAAAGGTTTTCAGAGCCAAATTTTAATGGCCACAAAACTCAATGTTCCCTTCATGTACACTACTCGGTGCCTGCTGCAAGGATTGAGCAATATTATAAAGGGATTTCACAGCCACGAGCAAAGAAGATAGTTCAATTCACTCATTCATCCATTCATTCCTTCATTCATGCATTTACTCATTTGCCAAATGTTTATTGAAAGCCTATGATATATCAAACACATTTATAAGTATTGAATATACAATGGCCATCCAAAGTTTTCATGGAGCTTACCTTGGAGTAGGTGAAGACAGGAGTAGATAAGATAAATTAAAGAAACACATAGTGTGCTTGATATCAATAAGTGAAAAAGAAAGAAAAATAAGAACAAAAAGGTAGAAAGTGTCTCAGGCTTGCAACTTTAGGTACAATGTCTAGAAAAGGTCTCATGGAGAAGATGATATGAAGGTAGAGACAGGAGAAAGGTGTGGAAGGAAACTGTGAGGATGTCTGGGAAATGAGCATCCCAGCAGAGAGAGTGATGATTTTGAGGAACAGAAGAGGGACACTGGGTTTGAAGCAGTGTGAGTAAAGAGTGTATCAGAAGATGAGTTCAGATCCCACTATTTGCAATGACATGGATGGACCTAGAGGTTATTATGCTAAGTGAAATAAGTCAGACAGAGAAAGGTAAATACCATATGATTTCACTTATATGAGGAATCTAAGAAAAAAAAAGAACAAACTAATCAAAAACAGATTCAAAAATACGGAGGACAATCTAGTGACGGCCAGAGGGGAGGAGGCCTGTGAGGCTGGGAGAATGGAGTGAAGGATTAAAGAAGGACAAATTAGTAGTCGATAGATGGTCATGAGAATGGGAAGCATGGCAGAGGGAATGCAGTCAGCATTAATGTAGTGGCTAGGTAGAGAGCCAGAGGAGAGAAGGAACAATTAGGGGGGACCATTTTAGGGGGACTATATAGATGTCTAACCAATGTACTGTATAGTTGAAACTAATAATAAAATAAACTTTTTTTAAAAAAAGATGAGTCCAGAGAGGATGTAGGGGTGACGAACTATAGAGTGAGAAGCAGACTAGGTAGGAACTTGTACGCCACTGAAAAAGACTTACCTCTTTTATTCTGAGCGAAAAATAAAATCATTAAATAATTTTGAGTAGAGGACAGAAACAATCCAACTAACAATTTAATAGGATCGCATCATCTGCTCTTTCGAGATAAGACTGGAAAAAGGGGAAATAAAGGAGAATCAAGGAAACTAATTAGAATTTTGAGATAATCCACATAAAGAAGATGATGAGTTTGGATAAGATTGATGAAGGTGGAGAGAGTAGTCATGTTCTGGATAATTTTTGAAGGTAGAGATGACATGACTGGATTTAATTTACACAGAGTAGCAAGTCACTTTTACTCAGTCACTTTAAATATCTGAAATATGATGAATAAGAAAATTAGAAAAAAATAAGAAATTTTGTAACAGTAAATTGGATGGCATACAGTCGTTTGAACTGATAAGGAGTGCTTTGAAAGAACGTACTAGAGAAAAACTTTGTAATAGTTATTTTAATGAGAATTGGATATAATATAACATAATAATTAAGAGCATAGGCTATATAGATAGATATAGCTATATTAAAGACTGAACCATGACAATTATTAACCATACGACCTTCAGTACCTTATTTAAAACCCTTGCTTTTCTTATCTGGAAAAAGGAGAATAATTCTAATAGCACAGTATTATTCAAAATATTACATGATCTGAGTTGCTTATTACAATATTTGGACTATAGCAAATACTAGCTAAGTATTAGTATCCATTCCTTTAAGTTTACTCTGGCCTCAGAAATTTGTTGGGATTGGCAGCAATATATCCCCTTGAAGGGCTACATTAGAATAGAAATGCACTGGACTTGAAATTAAAAGAGAAGTACAAATGTGGTAGTTACTTATCCAGACTTATGATTTATAGATATTAAGGATAATTCAGGTCTCGTGACTTCAGTTGAATGCTTTTTCTATTTTTCAGAAACATCAGTTGCATTATACCCAAAAGTCCAAAATCCTACATGGCTCAGAGATTCTATAGTAACACAGCCAAATTTATTCTTTGCTAGGCAGGGATCTTTGGATCTGACCAAACCAATGAACTTTGACACATAATTGATGTTTATAAATCTTATTGGCATGTCATTAGAAAGTCAAACCAGAGATTCAACTTGTCAAATGAAAAACCACTTGGAACACATCAAGCTTATTTTCTATTACTAAACTAATGCTGAAGTTACAAGGATTATTTTTTAGGGCAAGATTCTTGGAATACAGTTCATTACCAAATTTCAAAATGTTGCTTTGACCACAGGCTACTGCGAACTATCAAAACATTACTTTTTCATTCATATGGTTTTTAATCCAGTTGCAATTAGTGATGAGAGACCAAGTAAACTGGAGTATGATTAAAACATATTCATTAAGGCAACTTCGTTTTACCCAAGTTTCATAATTCTCTCTATAACGTTAAAGTAACCTGAGGTTAAATGGACATCTTATAATGATTTACAGAGTAGGAATTTGAAACTGCTTAACCAAAGAACATTCTGCTAACATTTTTTTTTTGACAGATGGGACACACTGACCAGAGTAGTATCCAGCTTCCCCAGGTACTATGCATCTTTGAATGAATGAATGGATGAATAAATAAATTTATATTTGAATGTTCAAGTGGCTTTTGATATACTAAAATGTAGAAAAACAATATCCTTCCCTACCAGAAGATGTTCTCTCTACACAACACGCATGCTCACGCACACACACACAATATTAAAAGCAAAATAGAATAAATTTTCAATTTCATGAAATCTTTTACCATTTCGAAGTAATTGTTTTTAAGATGCTAGTTTACATAATATCGCAAGAGTTGTGACAAATTCATTTCATTCTTTCTGTGGCAAGAGGAGCAGGGTTCCGATGCTAATAATGGAAAATAGAACCTCTTATGAGGAGACATATTCCCATATGTCCCCTATTTGGTATATCCAGGGAAGAAGTGACTTCTTTTTATGATGAGACAAAGCAATTGTGTGCTACTCATGTTCAGCTTGTTTTTCAGAAGCCAGGACATTGTTGGAAGAGGATGACACATCAGAAGGTCTTCTTAAATATGTAGAGCATTCATGAAATCTTTAATTAGCAGAATAAATTAATTTTGTTAATCAGAAATCAAAGCTTTGGTGCTTGGCGCCACTGCAAATAAAGATAGTGAACTCCAAAATAATATCACTTTTAAGGATCGCAGGCATTACTTTAAGTGTTCCAAATTTTGGTTAGGCTCTAAGTAACTGCCTAGAAAATGAGAATAAACCAAGAAATATATTTTCATGGCTGAGTAATTAAGCAAAGAAAATTAGGTCAATGAGATTCTTTATAGCTGGAATAGCCTCAAGAAGTTCATTTGAAGTTAAAATAGAGACAATGGTTTATATACCTCAGCATTTTCTAAACTCTCTCTTATATAACTCCTTCTCTATAAAACTGTCAATAGATGCCTTCTTAAAAAAGAGTCTTTGAAGTCAAGTCAAAGAAATGCTGCAATTTGATAGTTAAATGATATCTACAATTATTTTTAACTGCAAAACATCTATAAATTTATAGTAGACCACACAGTATCACAGCATCTACAGTTTATATGACCCTTAGATATTTTTTTATTGTTCTCAATGTTAAACAAAATCTATGTTCTTCAGAAGACAATTTGGGAAAGCTAATCTTCATAACAGCAAAAACAGTGCTTAACTTAGTTCAGTAAAATTAATTATTTGTCCAAAATTATTTGGTTTTACTAAATGAATGTGACTGGCAGCCTCCTATAGATATTACCTGAATGAATCCTTCAGAAAGATGCATATCCCTTCACAGGGGACAGACTTATGTTAAAACATTTTCAAGAATTATTTTCTGTACGTATGACTACTGCTTATTGAAACCTTCTATAATCAAGATACCAGGGTAAACATTTCAGATGTATTAAATTAGTAAATTCTTTTAAAAAGAAAGAAAGAAAGAAAGAAAGAAAGAAAGAAAGAAAGAAAGAAAGAAAGAAAGAAAGAAAGAAAGAAAGAAA
>CM053510.1:13195912-13226374 GCA_028627145.1 Eidolon dupreanum
GATGAGAAAGCATTTTACCTTGAAGATTTTTATAACAGATTTTCATAACAGAACAGGGTTGTATCAATGATAGGCAATGGAAAGAAAGGTTTTGGGTTAGTTAACACTGAATGAACAGTGGTGCAAAGTCACCGTGTAGACGCTGTGTGGTATGTCTAGACAACCAGAAGCAGTTGGTGTTACTGATAGAGGAGAAGAGAAGTAATGAAAGGCAGGATAAGCTTAGAGTTGTAGGCAAGGGCCTGGTAAAAATCAACTTTATGTCATACTAAAAAGTGTCCCCGTTATCTTCAGGAGTACAAGAACCACTAAAGGGATTTAAATAGAGAGGATAATTGATCAGATTTGTGTATTAATGAGCTCACTGTGGCTGCATGGGGTTTCCAATTGAATGAAGAAAACAAAGGGAGTTGACTGCCTAAGAGGATATTGTTCTGATTCATAATAGGAAAGAGTAGAGGAGAAGGGAGAGAAAAAGGTGAGATTTGTGACCTCAGTTTACTTAATTAAATTCAGTGGTATGTACACTCTCCAGAAGTCACCTTCTCATTGGAAAAAGAAAACCTGTCAAGCACCTGAAGCAATGAAGAGTGGATTCTCTGAAAGACAGTCGTAAATTGAAGATAAATGTTTTTGCTTATATCATCCCACATACTATAAAGTCTCAGATATTATTATTATACCTACCAGTGAAAAGAGAAAGTTATGCAGTGTCAGGATTTATATATGCAAACTTTAATGACTGCATAGATGTTTCTTAAATGATCAGTGCATAATAGGGAATGACAATATCACTTTCTCTTAAATACACATTGTTAACTGAATACATTATAAGTAGTAACTTGAATGGTACTGCTATAAGACTGAATTCCTCTCAGTCTAGTGTAAAGTGACAAAAAACTTACTCATACTTCATCTTTTTATTTGTAGCTGTAACACGTTATTTCATGTTCCACAATGGAGGTCGGTTTTGAGTGGAAGGTTTATTTTTTATTGCATACTATCCCTTAATGGTCTCAATATAACACTAGTTGAATCAAATAAATTTAGGGAGCTATAAAGGGTCTTAGAGTGCTTACTGGTCTACCTCCTTCCTGTCAAAGGAGCAATTTTGACTCAGAGAGGTTTAGTGACTGCACCTAAGACTGCTGAGCAGGAGAGAAGCAGAGGAGAACTGAAGACTCTGTGCCTTGTATGTATTTTCTTGGTCCACTACACCAGGCTCTAAATATTTATTTATTGTATTCTTTTATAGCTAGTTAATTTCTGATAGTTTTACTTGCATATAAAACAGAATGTAAGGCTGTGAAAAGATTACACTGAAACTCCTCTCATTATCTCTGAATGCAGAAGCAGAATGCAAGAGTTAGAAGGCCAGACCTGCAGCTCAGCCATGGGGAGCACGTTGTAAAAACAGAGTCAGCACAGCTCTCAGCTTGGCTCTTTCTTTTCCTTTCACGTATGTTTCTTTTCAACTTTAATTTTTTCATATCTGAAGATGCTACATATATAATGGACTTTTTCATTTGTTGGCTAATGCACTCATAACAGCCCATTTTTGCTTAAAACGTAAGCCACCTGCAATGAATAATAACCACTAACATTATGCACTGTTGGAAGAATTGCATAAGCATGTGTTGACACTTTCTTTGCATCCACCAGTGCTTCACCCTACAATAAGCCAGGGTAAGTAAGAGTTGCTAGTGTATTGCTGAATGTTGAAATTTTCTATCCTGAGAACTATAGGTCAACTTGGAAGCATAAGTAAATCCTGAGAAGGACTAGGTCATACACCAGATCCTCAGCACTAAAGAGGAAGTGATAGGGGAAGGTGAGAATATAGCTATAAGATTTGGGGGGAAATATTTACAAAGACAAAAGAAAATAATAGCACGCGGTGGTTTAGTGGAAATCCACGAGTGATGGGCATCTATAAGTGTCATAGACTTCTAGGGATAGAAGAGCCATTGGGGTAATTCCCTAGAGTACTCAGTCGAGAAGGAAAGTGAGGCTCCATCAGGCTTAGCTGGAGAGAATGCAGTGATCTCACAGAGCTATTGGCCATGGAACTGGAAACTGATGACACTCAGTTCTTGTATTTAGTGGCCCTGTGTATGGTCCTAACTACCCATTTGTAGATGAAAACAAAATAAAACAAAAATATAACAAAAACAAAAACAAACTGGCAATCTCTAAATGCTACCCACTTTGCTAAAATGCATAGTCATTCAGCTGCAGAACTTGATTTAGAAGACAGATAATGTGGTAATCTCAATGAAAGCAGGATGGACCTTCCCAAATTGGTTCAGACCTTGAAGCTAATGAAGCCACATATATACCAAGAGAATATGAAGAGATTTATTAATCACATTATGAGGCTTTCTGGAAGTAGCATAGCAGGCTCCCAAGCAAATGCAAAAATGGGTTGAGGACAAAAGGGAGGTTCTCTCTAGTTTTGGATTTTATCATGGTGAGTCGATGGAGCCTGGGTAAAGTCTCCCATTTGCCGGACAGTACTTGCATACTATACAATTTTCTTTTTAAGGTTTGTTGTAACAAGTGCTCAAAACTAGGTGGCTTAAACACTAGAAATGTTTTATCTCATATTATTGTAGGCTAGAAGTCTGAAATCACTCAGTAATGTCAGTGGCAGTGGAGTTAGTTCATTGTGGAAGCTTTGAGAGAAAAGCTGTTCATTCCTCTCTCCTGGCCTCTGGTGATTGCTAGAAATCCTTGGCACTACTTGACTAGTAGCTGCCTCACTCCAGCTTTGCTTCCACCATCATCTGGCCTTTTCGCTGTGTGTCTTTGTGTGTCCTCTCTTTTTATAAGAACACCAGTCATGTCCAATGTGTCTTGGTATGTAAATAGCTGGACTCTTTCATACTAGAAAACAAAATGAGCAGACTCCTCCACCTAGATGGAGAGTTGCCAAGAATAAGAGAACTGCAAATGAAAGTCCATAGTATTGGTGATTTAAAAAGTCACTAGTGGAGTGGCCATCTTGATACAATCTTCTGAAATGATGACTGAATATTGATAAATATCTGACCAAAACACATACAATCTTCCCTTGATTTATATGGTAGTTTTATTCCTTGTAAAGTCTATGTATATTAAAGCTTGCAAAATATTTTAATATGTATATAAAACACAATTAGACTCCAGGCTTGAATAATTATATGCAGATTTTTCTTTTCTTCCTATGTTTTTTTTCTAGAAGTTTTATAATTTCGGGTCTTATGATTAAGTCTTTAATCCATTTTGAATTGGTTTTTGTGTATAAGATTTATTATGTCTGTAAGACAAAATATAAAATAAGGTTCTAGTTTTATTCTTTTGCATGTAGATATCGTTTTTTCAACATCATTTATCAAAGATACTATCCCTTCATCATGTAACCTAGGCATCTTCATAAAAGATCATTTGAGTATATATGCTTGTGTTTCTTTCTAGGCTCTCTCTGTTCTGTTCCATTGCTCCGTATATCTGTTTTTATTATACTATTTTGATTGCTGTAGCTTTGCAATATGTTTTGAAGTGAGGAAGTGCAAGGTCTCTATCTTTATTTTTTTTCTTAGGTTTGTATTGGCTCTTCGGGGTCCTTGTCATTCCTTATGAATTTTAGGATCATTTTTTCTTTCTGCAAAAAATGACAATGAGATTTTGATAGGGATTGAATTAAATCTGTAGATAGCTTTAGGTATCATGAACATTTTGACAATACTGTTTCCACACCATGAGCACGAAATGTCTTTTCATTCGTGTTTTGTTTAATTTCTTAGATAATATACTTTTAGATGATATCTATCTGTCCAAGAATTATTTTTGTTAAATATTTTAGTGATTTCTTTAATATTTGAATTTCAAATTGAGACTTAATGCTTGGATAAATGTTTCTTTCTCTTACTTTCTATCTACATGTGTGCGTATCTATAATTGAACTACAACATACAAAGATGCATAGGTAGATCGCACTTTGTTTTGACCCAAAGTCAATATAATGATTCAGAGAGCTTTTAGTGAAGAATTTTGTAGAACTTTTTGCACGTTTAGAAAGTAGGCAAAGATTTCTTAAATTTTAAATGACTCTGCCAGACTTTTGGAGAGTTTATCTGATTATATTGTTTTCTGTAATTTTAGTGCTTTCCTTCTAGCAGCTCTTCTCCACTTCAATCTCCAGTTTATTCTGAGCTGCTGCAGCTTGGGAATCTGATAATCACTTGACTGAAATTACAAATAAATTGGTCCTTAGTGAGGGCTTGAGGGCCTCTTCTGTGTTGTAAAGTGAATTAACTTAGCAAAGGCCCTTTATTCCATACAGAGGCTTTTTCTAACTTTTTGCCATATTCTAGAGAATTGGGGTTGCCCCAAATCTCTGTTCACAATACATACCCACTCAATAAGTCTGTGTGACATTTAGCCACCGTCTGCTCTGTACAGGAGCTTTGCTTTTTCCATAAACTCAGTTAAGATCTGTATTGGATTTCCTATATTAGCATTCCAAGTTTGTGCTTGCACACCTTATATGTAGTGTTGCTGCAAATTAAACTCACTTGAATATTAGGACAAGTGCCAAAATAGTCATAAAATGTGACTGAAGCACAGGAAGCAAGTCTTGGCAGTAAGTGGTTCTTTCCTTGCCTGCTTCGTCAGGTGCTCACAAGCCTATTTCAACTCATACATTGGTCTTAAAATGATAATTCCTTTGGTAATTATCAAAGTTACTGTTGGTGTAATTTTTGGAGGGAGAATTATGCCTCAGTGGCTTGATGTTACCATAAAAGCATATTTGGCGTTCAACTGACTGCATCTGCATTGCTGATAATTGTCTTTGAACTCATTTCCTCTCCCTTCTGTTTCCTTGCCTTGTGCCTGTGTTCCATTTCCTTTAGACACAGTGGATTTTGTGTCTCAGGTACAAGGTCTCCCAATAATAAAGAGATGCTGTGATGTGATTGTCTTTTGGCATTGTCCTTTTAAGATTTCCCTTTACGTTTATCCTCGATATGAATATCTCTTCCTGGGAAGTCATTGTGTGAAGGGTGGATCAGCAAAAGCAGATTCAGGAATTTCTAGAGGCCATACCCAAAGTAACTTCAAAAATCATGATTAGAAGCAGATATATAGTGAAGCTAATAAAACTAAACTTCAAACTCCTTAGTTCCAGTGTGCCTTCCCACACCCAATACTGTATTTGTTATTTTGCATTATTTTCCTTAAAGATTCCTGAGTTGGAATTATCTATAATTATCATAAGATCCAGTCCAGACCATGTAAATGATGTGGATGGACATTGCCCATGAAGACCATTGATGACGTCTGTTTCTCTTTCCCTTTTCTCTTTTATTTTAATTCATCATTTTCTCAATCCTTCTTAATTTTCTTTTTTTGACTCTTCATTTTCTCTTCTGTCTGATCTCTTTTTTATCTTTTATTCTGTCTTACAATCATATTAAAACTCTTTTCTTCTTCTTTTTTTTACTCCCATGGTTACCATCAATGCATTTCTCATTTGACAAAAAATAGCCAACCCTTGGGAGACTAGTTCTCATTTTCACTTTTGTTCTTTTCTTTTGAACACAATTTGCACACGTGGATTTTCACCTCTATCAAAGCTATACAGAATACACATCTCCAACTGGGACTTCAAATGAGTTTATCAAAAAAGAGCCCACAATATTTGTACCTGTTAAAATATTTTGTGAGTCCAGTAGGGTACAAGAAAAAAGCTCTGTTAAAAGTTCCTGAAAGTTACTTCACTTAGTATATATCCTTACCTTTCTTGAGGTAAGAGAGAAACAAGTTAGCTATACAGTTTTAAATGTCAATCTAAAATTAACCATGTTATAATAAAATGAAGTTTTTATTTATTATTAGAATAAGATATATTCTTATGTATGTATTTTTGACCATAAGAAAAAATTCCAACTTGTTACCAAATAGAATGTTGTCAAGTAATTTACAACACATTCATCAAAAAATATTTAATTACCTTCTGTTAATTAGGACCTTGATGTATTAGAAACAGATTTACTCATCAAGGAAATTTTGGTGATATATGAAATGACAAAATGATGATGATAATGATAATGATGATGATAATGGTAATAAAATAAAAATAAAGCCATTAAAATAAAATAATTAGATGTGCCAGTTGACTGATTTCTGAACCTGGTCAATCATCAGAAATCACCTAGCCATATTTTTATTTATTTCAATAAGGACTCATGGGCTCTACTCCAGATGTATTAAATCAGAACCTCTGGAGTTATAAACATAGGGATTATACTTTAAAACATATCCACAGATAATTCTAGTAACCAACTAGGTTGTTGAATTACTGATGGGTTGGGGGATGAATAAGTTCGGGGCCTTTAGAAAAAGAAGAAATAACTTTAGGTTTACATGGCTATGAAGAAGGAACTATTTGGCCAGTGAAGGACTGATAGCACTTGGATAAGCACAGAGTATTAAGAAGGGAATTTGCAGCAAGAGAAATGAAAACAGTAAATATCTGAAGGTGAAAAGTTAAAGGCATTGGGGAGTAGTAAAGGGACTAGATTGACAACAATTAATGGCACTGGTCAAGAAGCAGAAGATAAAGCTAGAACATCAGATAAAGTCTTCATTGCGGGCTTGTGGAGGACCTTGAAGCCAGGAAAGGGAAGCGTTAAAGTATTTAATTAGTGGGACAGCATTATATGATTTAGTGTAAAGTGTATCCTCATGAGAATATCATTTTATAAAGATTTATCTATAAGAGTCCAGAGGCTGGATTTGAGAGACACTGATACTGGGATCAGGGTCCAATTAATAGTAGTAAAAATCTAAGTTACATTTCTATATCAGACCATAACTAATTTCAATCTTAATGCTTCCATGATTTTTGCATACAATCCTCTACACTACAGTGATATGTGTAAATCTGATGATTTGTTCCTGCGAATATAATCAATTCAAACATGAAAGTGCTATACACTGAATGTACTAAGAAAAGACGTCTCACTTGCACTATCCAAATTTCTTATTTATTTGTGAGAAAACTAGATGACCACAATTCTAGTAAAGACTCCTTGTGGCCCCAGGGAATACAAAGCCATAGGTGAAATCTGGTCTGGAAGGCTTGAATTATCAGAAAGATTAATAGTGGAAACATCTCTCAGTCCATTCTCTTAGGTTTACTAACACAATGTTCCTCAACAGAAGTGGGGTGATGGTTCTGGAGGTATCACAGCATTTAGTGTGTAGAGCCAGAGATAGTCCTGCTAAACAAATAATGGATTGCCAAAATGTCAGTGTCCTACTAGAAATACTTAGGAATGAAATGGTTTTGAGTGTAGACTTGAATGGAAACTAACCTGGTATTAAGGTCAAAGTATACTATAAGTTCATGTGTGACTTTGGACAACTGACTTAATCTCTGTAAGCCTTGATAAACTCTTTTGCTAAAGGAAGCAAACATGACACCTATACACAGAGGTCTTGTGAGGATCAAACAAGATAATGGTTCTAAATGGTTTGGCATAGCGCCTGGGACATAGTAAATAGCTGAGAAAAATTATCAGTGTTGGTGGTCATTGAGTGAGTGTGAAGTCTCTAAATTAAGCTCACGTTTTCCAGTTATCCTGAACCTTCAGATTTCTTCCAGGCTGATTCTATTCTAAATACCAAACTAGATGCAGAGATAGAGCTTATGAGATGAATTATTGAGTAACAGTGTTTATTCCTATGCTAAGTGAGGACTCAGTGGCCCCACCATTTTTCACCTGTCACCAAAACTATACCTGACCCTCTCCTCTGTGGGACTTGTACTCTTGTTAATCACTAATGTTTTTCCTTTGAGCCCAAAGAGTATTTGACATAGGCCACACTAGGCAAAAACTCTCCTCTTATTTGAATTTTTGCTCTGAATCCCCATGTGCTCTTCTATTCTGATAAACTCAGCTTGTTCTTTTGGAAATCTAAAGCGCATTTTATATCCATTTTCCTCCATTTATTTGTTCATTCTCCCAACAATTATTTATTGGGTAACTACTATTGGCTAGATGTTATCCCAGTCACTAAGGTACAGCTTTGTAAAAGAAACACAGTGTCTGTCCTCATCCAGCATTCATTCTAGCAGAGGAAACAGACAGTAAACATGATGCCAAGTAAATAAATAGTGTAGGGTAATTATAAAGAGGTAAAACTATAGCCCCCCCTAAAAAAAACAATGTGATAGGGTGCTTTGATGAAGAGTAGCAAGATAGAAGTAAGGAAATAAGGTATTCAGGAAGGCCTCCCTGAGAGGACATTTGAGCTAAAACTTGAATGGCCATCTGAGTGAAGATATGGGGATGAAGAAGGAAAAGTGTTAAGGAAAAGGTCCCAAGTCTTAAAGTTTCAAGATACTGGAAAAAAAAAAAAAGGTGATACCATCATTAAACAGCAGTAAGGGGCAAAGTCCATAGGTAGGCAAGGTCAGAAGTGTAGGCAGCAGTCCATTCTAAAGCCTGGAGCAGATCCAGTGCCAAAACAAACTTCGCCATCTTCATTGAGTCTTGTCTCCAGCATGATCATGCTTAGCTTTCTGAGGATGAGCGAAACTCGCATGTTTTCATTTAACAATCAGTCCCTCCCCAGCCTCCCAAACCCACAAGTCTGGAGGAAGTGGATTTTGGAGGAATGACTCTGCAATCATTTCATTGTATCCATCCTTCCTTCCTACCAGAATTGGCACTGTGTCACTTTCCCTGGGCAAAGCGAAAATAGTTACAAGAGAAGATGTGATAACAGAGATAAGACTTACATACAAATTAGAAAAATTAAATAAAGAATCCAGTATATAATAAAAAGTTACATAAATATATAATAAAAGAAACATGGATCTTAGAGTGTGGCATTAATCGGAATAAACTTTCTAAGATCTGTGTTAAAAGAGATGGAGAATTTGTACTCACTGTGAAGATGCAGCAGAACATTCCAGATTGGCATTCATAGTAATAACACAGCTTGTTTTGACCTTTCCTTCCTCACCTGGCATTTAACACCCAACATGTTTTGAGTATATGTTTAGTGCTTGATGGTGTCTGGGTAACAGACCAGTTTGTGACACGTCTACCCAAAGTGGTGAATTTTTTTTTCAAAGTGGTAGCTGACCAAATTTTACGTGTGTGTGTGTGTGTGTGTGTGTGTGTGTGTGTGTGTATCTATCACATAGCCTTTTTTCCCAGGGAATAAAATCATCTTTAATTTTTTTTCTTGTTTGGTGAAAACCCTAACGTGATTGAGTAGGAGAAAGCTGGATAAGCAGAGGTGCTTCAGAAATCTTTTTATCTCTTTTCCAGCACATGGGAAGAGAGTAAAAGCAATGCTTTTCTTAGTTTCAGCAAGAAATATCCAGTCAACATCACTAAAAATAACTAGACTTTCAAATGTCTTGTGTGGCCTGTTTTCTCTAAGGAATAGTTTTTCTGCTACATCAGAGGGAAATTTTGAAAAAGCACCTATGAGTGACAAATGATAATGGATTGCACTCTGAACCATGCATCCAAGCAAATAAAAAAGGCTTTCAAACTTTAATTGATCAAACCACACAGCAGTCATCTGAACTTCATGCTTGCTTATAGGCTTAATGGTAATAAAGCCCTTTTAGGGACAAAAATATTATGCAAACTGTTGGCAAGTTTTTTTCCTGTTATTGGGCACTCATTGACTGCACTTCTTTTTATTACTGTGTTATTATGGGACTGACTACTAAGTCAATGTATACAAGTTCAGTCAGGGATGGGACAAGGCAGAGTGAATGAATTTGCCCAACCCAACTTTCCTGAAGCCCTAAATACTAACTTACCTTCCTTCCTCCTGTCATAGACCCTGTTTCACCATGTTCTTTTGGTGAATTGGACTTGGGTACTTGAACCTGTGTCAGGATTTCACATTCCTGTTGGATGTTCCTCAAATTAGTTCTGGAACATATGGGACTATAATTTTTGCAGATTTAATAACCATGGCTTTAAAAAATCCTGGGTGGTAAAATAAGGTGAACTGATGTCAAGACAATACAGATTGTGGAATTGCAAAGTAAAATAAAACTCCTGGAATGTGGGTCTTCAGTACTTTGGAGTTAGAGTGGAAAGATCAAATAAAAGATTTAGAGTCTAGTCAGATCTGGGTGTGAATCCAGACACTACTGCTGAACTGTGTGATCTTGGACAAGTCAACTCACCTGTCTGAAGCTTAGCTTCTTAATAGACACAGTGCAGATCATTGAAGATATTCAATGAATTCAAGTACATAATGTGCCATGAAGAAAGGCTTATTACTAAGTGGTAATCATTCTGTTAATACACTAAGTCCTATTACAGAACTCATCTAAATGTAGGCAGAATAGAGATGCAGATGATTCCTGAGCTAATGGTCATTCTGTGCATATATGTAGCAGTATGAATCTTAGTCCATGCACTCAGTAAGCTATACCACATTTCTATTTTTTGTTTCACATCTCCATTTGTTAAGAATAAGAACAATCATATTTCTAATACTTTTAAACAAATAACTTAATTTTGAATCTCATTCTTGCAGGAATAGCAGTGAAGTTGAACCTTCACGTTCTTAGGTGCCACTCCCCAGGTTTTTGTCATGGGTTCTGGGGCTTTACACCATGCCAAGATGTTGTCCCCTCCCCATTTGCTGAGGCTTGCCTTCTTTTCCTTATCTATGATCCTTTTAAGTTTGGGAGCTTTGAGCAGTTTCTGTGTTTCACTGGGAACACAGGACTCTCTGGTGAGGATGAATATCTCATGTCTGGGGTTATATGTACCCTGTGATCATCTTAGTAGCTCTCAGTGTTGTTGTAAAGGTTTGAGCTATTCAGACACTAACTCTATGGCTATATTCTTCTCTCAGCTTCTTCCAGGCTTCGCTCCTTCTATCAAGAAATGCCCTTTTCTTCCTTTCTACCTCTTCCCAAAGCCCTTAATATCTCTCTAAGACCTTGTGTCTGAGGGAAGAAAAGGGAGAAAGACACAGGATATTTCTGCTTCTGTCTTGATGAACCTCCTAGAAGACAGTGAAGCATAGAAGTAGCTATTTCAATACAGGGAGAGAAAAGGGAAAATCAGAGAGAGAAAAAACCTGATATCTCAATACTCAAAAACATGCTGGCCTCCTTTATTATTAAAATGCCATACAGATCATGCACCAAAGAATGTTTCTGTGGTTAAGAAAGGATTGGAGGTAGAAGAAAAGAAAGAGGAGGAGATGCAAACATGTTGGGGCCAAGGACATTGGTCCAGATGAAACATACTGACAAGATTTGGATATCAGGGCTGGCCTCTGGACTTTCAATTCCATGCTGTTGTGTAATTCCCATGGCAGAATCTCTCTTCTATGTGTTGGAAAATTTCTATTCAGTATTTTTATAATATTTTCATATTAAGCCAGTCTCTCCAACATCTGAGTGAGACCTTAGCACTCAAATGCTCAGTTATCACCATTTTTGATGGATTTCTAACATACTACTTAATGTTTTTAAATTGCAACATTTTATTCTTGATTTAGCTTAATAAACACATGCCACTCTCCTTCCCAAACTGTAAATAAAGTTCTATGTAGCCTAGAGTTCAATTTGCCATTGTTACCATAGAGAAATTAAAAATAAATTATGCACGGCTAATTAAAGAGGAATAAATAAATTCTGATAAATCCATATGATAGAAAACTATGCAACCATTAAAATTTGCTATGTGAAAGGGTAGTTAAAATAAAGTTAAATCCATTATGATCTTTTTTGTTATGTATGTCTGTATTATATATCTGTGTGTATTAAAAATAAATATTTTCCGGGAAACTCAGTTTTAAAGGATTTTCTTTCTTTTTGCTTATTTTTTGTTTTCTATTATGCCTATAAAATTATGACCTAATGTTAGACAAAAAGAAAAAACATTACATGTTACTGTGATAATTGCCCAATACATATTAGATGACTAGAGCCACCTAAAGCTGTCCCCAATCAGAGATGTCAGTCACAGTTTGAAAAACCTGTGTTTACATCCCAATTTTGTTCAATACTGGGAGTGTGATTTCAGCTAAGGTACTTAACTTCTCTTTAGTTTAAAAAATAGGGATGTTACTTTCTACTTTGCATCTGAGAATTAAATAAGATGAAACACCTAAAATGTATATAATCATCCACCTAATAAGTCAGCAATAAACAGTTGTTTTCTGTTCTTCCTCTGACCCTTAATTAAGGAGCCTGCATGGAGCAGTAGAAACGGCACAGGGAAACCAGGAACCAACTTAAAACTTCACACATATTTGGTATGCCCTAGGGCAAGGTCTCCATTCTCTCTGAGTTCAAGTTTCCTCATCCATAAAATAAGGATAATTGTTCTACCTCCTTCATAGGGAAGTACTAAGAATTATATAAGATGATGAACAGAAAGAACCCATCATAACAGGATTTAGCTGGTACCAATGAATTGCTAAATATCAGCTCCTTCTACCTTTCCCAGCCATTTAAAGAGCTAATATTTAATGAAAAATGGTAACTACTACAAAGATTGCTGAAATAAAGGGACTCATGCAGTGAGGGAGGGTCAAGGAGAGTTGGAGAGGTCTTGTTGAAAAACATGGCAGGCCAAGAGTTATGACATTGAAAGTGACCTAGACAACATTTGAGCTTCCAGAGCCTCAGCTACATCATTACCAATTTTGTATAATTGCAAAGAATGATCTACATATTTCAAAATAGATTTTTCTCCTAAAATTACCTTTTCTTTGATTTATTTCAGTCCCATTTAAATTATTTTTAACTTTTAAAGAACTCTAAGGGATATTGTAAGATTTTAATTTTAATTAAAAGGAGGCATAGGCTTTAAAAAATATGAAAAGGAAGAGTTTTCAATCTTCATGTGCAGTGGGAGGAAATTTTGGAAGACAAAATACATCCCTAAGCGTTTTTTAATCTCCTACATATAGGAAATACCTATCCAAAAAACGTCTTTAAATATCATATTCTGCTTTCTCATTTTGCAGATAAGGAAACTGAGGCATAGAATAGGTAATTGCTTCATCCAGAGATAGACTGTAACTGAATGCAAGAGATAAAAACTAGACTGTCAGGGCAGCAGAATTTTTACAACATTACACATCTCTGTCTTTTTGTTTTGCTCTCTCTTTCTTATTCATTTTGCATATATAAATATATATTTACATATATACATAAATACATATATGTGTTAGATGTATACATACATATAATTGATAAATTTCAGGCCTGTTATACAAATTGTGTATATGTGTACATATCTGCATGTAAGAGTGTATAAGGAACAGAAAGAGAAAAAAACTTTCCTGTCTATGAGAGGTTATTAGTCCATACCCTAAAGCATAATGTTTGCTAGCTCTCTCGAAAAGTGTTTAAGCCAAGGAGGCTTTGAAGAATGTACATTTTATTCCTGGTCATGTAATTATTCCCATGTTGAACCTCTCTAAAACAATCTTTCCCTTTGCTTGACAGATTTGCATAGTGTCTCTATCTGTGGTTTCTTTCTGTGCCAGTCCTAAAAGTTCAGGCTGTGAATAATAATGCCGCAAAAGGCTGTGCCTGGCTTGCAGAGTTGCCAGTTAAGAAATTGTAATTTGTATTGATTAGTAAATTCACCCTCTTCAAAGGCATATCAGAAAGCCCCACTGGAGTCAGAGTTTCTGCTGTATTAGTTTAAGGGCACTCTTGAGAGAAGGAGTGTGTTTTCAGTAAGATTAAGCCCTCCATCTCATAGAAGAGGAAGAATATCCTGAAGCGTTGCTTAAAATAGTCAGCATTCTCTAAGCTGAAGACTAGATAGCCAGGCGGAGCAGGCTCATTTTTTTTAGGTAAAACAAGGCTGCCGTTTGCCTTTCTCTGGATCGCAATCGTGGAAGCAATCTGTAAGTCCTACAGCGGGGGACGGCAGAGTGGCCTGACCCACTGGGATGAAAGAGATTGCCTGGCTGGAAGTTACAAAACCTGGGTGTTGATCCCTGTCTGCCATTTACTGAGAGTGATTCAGGCAAGTCACCGAAACTTTGCAGGATTGTCACAGGTAAAAAGGCAAGGCTTTCTAACATGGTGTGGGAAGAACACACCACAGCCCGATTCCTCTTTCCACAGGTCCTTGGCATAGAAGTTTCACTTTGCTTGGTGTGTTCAGTGGGTCCCAAAGTCTGCTTCCCAGACCAGCAGTGTGAGCAACACTTGGTCGTATGGGAAAGTATGAATTACGCAAAGTCTCAAGTCTACCCCAGTCTTACTCCTTAAAAACTCTGAGAAAGGGGCTAGGCCATGTGTGTTTCAGCCATCCCTCCAGGTGATTCCAATGTGTAGAATGTTTGAGAACCACTACCCTGGTAACTCCAGTTTATCTCTTCCTAAGGAGACTAGCTCTACCCTCTCTCATTGGATCAAATTTCTCCATCATGCATCAGTTGCCATTAACAGTTAATTGTGTGAATATTTAATTGTTCTACAAGGCCTGGGCTGTATCTGTATTGACTCATCATTGTACTCCCATCTAGCAAAGTACCTGCCACATAGTAGGCACGCAATAACCATTTGTCATTTAGATGAAAGTTAATGATTGTGAACAAATCATTTAAATTTGCCATCACTTGATCTACTTATCTTTAAAATGGGCACATTGAAATATACCTTGGAAGATGGAGTATAAGTGAACTAAGAGATTATAAAGTCAAATCTCAGTCAACAAATTCAATGTCTTTAATTTCATATATACATGAATTCCACATATGTATATATATATACACATATATACGTACATACACACATATGTATATATACTGGAAAACTATTTTGCTTCTGGGTATCTAATTTAATCTTAGTCTCCCCTTCGTTTACTTCCCAACACTGGAGTTTGTCGCCACTCTATCATTTTATGATGTGCCATGGTGATTTATAGTGGGTGTAGGAAGATATCTAATCCTCCAATTTTTGAAATGCTCATATTTGCAATCCATAATATAGCTAACCAGCTCTCTCTGCTTTTCTGTGATTTATCTGTTTGTTAAAAATCTATCTGCAAGGATTGTATAAGCTTGCCTGCTTAGGCTCGAGTGTACCCATTCTATTGTAAGGTGTTGCTTGCCTTCTGGGCACTGCCAGGATACAGGATGCCCCCTGTTCTATACCCAGCAGCCTCTCTGCTCTCATCCCCCATCACTTACATCTCTTCAGCCCACAGGAATCTCATTTTCACTGCAGGCTACTCTTTATTCCTTCATGTTTATACCTAATACCTTACAATGATGCCCTGAATTCTCTCTCCCTTGCTTTTGGCCAGTGCATTTTCTCCCTACCAATAAGTTTTTTTTTTCTCTATTCCAGTACTTTAGCTTTTGGAAACAAATCTAGGAAAACTAGAAAGTGTTACTAATTTTTTTACCCTGCTTTATCCTCCTCCTGAGATAGTTGGGCTCCAGGGTTTCTACCTGAGGTGGGGAAAAATCCTTAAAATAAAATAATAGCCCTCCACACCAGTGACTCTCAAAAGGGGACAATTTTGTTCTCCAGAAGACATGTGGTAGTATCTGGAGACATTTTGATTGTCCCCACTTAGGAGAATGTCCCACTGGCTTCTAGCGAATAGTTGTCAGTGACACTGCCAAACATTCTCACAATACACCATTGTCACCACCACAAAGAGTTAACAGGTCCCAAATTTCAACAGTGTCAGGCCAAGGTTAAGAAACCCCACTCTACAGGAAGCTATCCACTAAGTGCTCTGAAGAGTGGCCCAGAACAGGTGTTTAACAAGTAATTTTTGGCTTTACATCTTGGTTTCTTCCATCTCAGTATCCTTGCAACCTTGGCAAATTATAGACTCTAGAAATTTTGTCACATCACTGACTTTAGCATGGAGCACTAGTCTCAGCCTTAAGCCACATTCCTAGTGGGCAGCTTTATATGCCACAGGTCTAATTGTTCTTCCTGCATTAAAAGCCATACATTTTAGTGCCTCTATTTGTCCTGGTTGCATATTAATTTGTTAGACATCAGTGAATAATGACTTAATAGAAAAAAAGTGAGACTGAAGTTTCACCTTGACTTCAGTGCATTCACAGTTAAATGAGAAAGGAGAAATAAATATTGTACAAATACATAGTAAAATGAAATTGGCTAGAGAGCTAAATAACAGAGCTGAGGAAGCAGGAAAGAGGGCTGTTTTGGGGGGGTATATATATTTTATTTAAAAGTTTTTAAATTAGTAGATTTCTCCCTGTTTTGTTCAATTAAATATTTTTATAAATACTTTAATTTTCTAACTATATCACCCAGGTATAGAGTCTTAAGACTAAATGTTTAAGATTATTATTTTAAATATTATTTTTTAAATTTTATTTTCCAATTACAGTTGATATACAATGTTACATTATATTATCTAGGTATACAGCATAGTGCTAGATACTTATATGATTTACAAAATGATCCCTCCAATAAGTCTAGTACCTACCTGGCAGTATACATAATCATTACAATATTATTGACTATATTCCTCACACTGTACTTTTCATCCTCTTTACTATTTTGTAACTACCATTCTGTACTTCTTAATCCCTTCACCTTTTCCACTATTCCATCTGGCAGACATTAATTTGTTTTCTGTATCTATGAATCTGTCTCTGTTTTGTTTGTTTATTTATTTTGTCTTTAGATTCCACAAGTGAAATCATGGTATTCATCTTTCTCTGTCTGACTTACTTCACTTAGCATAATACCCTCTAGGTCCATTCTAAATGTTGTTGCAAATGGTCAGCTTTCATTCTTTTTTATGGCTGAGTAATATTCCATTGTGTATTTATGCCACATCTTCTTTATCCAATTGTCTATCAATGGACTTTTAGGTTGCTTCCATAGCTTGGTTATTGTAAATAATGCTGCAATAAACATAGAGGTGCCCAAATCTTTTGGAATTAGTGTTTATCAAGAGAGAAAACTTTTGAATACAGAACAAATGCAATAGGAACAAGAACAGAGTGGGAATTAGTTAAAGGGATAGAAAAAATAGATGGTAGTTGAGGTAAGTAGGAATTTTGGATAAGGAAAATGAGGAGTGGAGTGTGTCAGACCAGAATATGGCATGCCCATGACATAGAGATGATAAAAATAACTAAGAGTTGGCAGATAAGGACACAAAAATTTGTGGAGCTCAGTGCAAAATGAAATGCAGAGCCCCTTGATTGAAAGCAGGAGAGGGCTCCCATGAAAGATATTAAAATGTAAAACTCTTTTCCTTTTTCTGAAGTCTCTCTCTTAACCTTTCTTAGTTCTTTGTATTTGTTCTTTATTATTACAGCAGCTATGGTATAGGTTAGAATCAAACACATAAAATTAAAGAATGGTAAGAGGATATAGGTGGTTTAAGCTGTCTGGAGTTGCACAGGTGGGAACCCTAGAGGAAGGTGATAGGGTGGGCATTTGAAATCATCTTCCATAAGGTAACCAGAGATGGGCATTTATAGAAAGGGAAAACCTGAGTGAAGGAAAAGATATAAAACTGAACAAGGGGGAGAAGTAGATACAAAAAAAAAAAAAATTTAGCTGTCCAAAAATTATTTAAAAATACTATGGGTCAGGTTAAGCCTGTCTGTGAATGGAAGAGTCAATTTATTTTTCTTACAAATTAAAATTGTATAAATATAGAAAAGTCATCATTTAGTACTACTATTGCTTGCAACACATGTATAACAGCTAATGTACTGATAAATCTCGCATTGTAATTTTACAATTATATAACCAATTAAAAATCACAGAATAGAATTTAAAAACATATAAAAGTATTATTTCCCATACCTCCTTTCAGTATATAAAGATCAGCAGTAATATTTTTACACTGTAGAAACACTAGTATATACAACCCTCTTTTTTAATTTAACATTATCTATAAATATTTCCTGTCTAGGTGACTAGTCTTAATCTTCATCCTTTTTTTGGGCTACATAATAACACATAGAATAGATGGATTCTGATTTTTCTGATTTTCTCCATTGTGAGATAATTAGGTTTGTTTTCTTGGCATTCCTGAGTATATATACAATTTTGGGAGGCTTCAATTTTTCACACATATAATTTTACCTGTCTTTTTGATATTTAAGCACTCTTTTGCAGGTGATTTTATCGGGAGGTGGCAGGGCAACATACCATTCTTATAAAAACAAAACAGAATTAACATAAATTACTGTGAATAAAACAAAAATATAATAAAACAACTAAAAAAAATAAGTTCCAACCATGCTAAGAACATGTTAAGTTTAAAATACAGAGAAAGTCAACTCAGCTGATGGCTAGTCTTTTAAGATAAACACATTAAACAGAGTAATGAAAATCACTAAGAGTTATTAGAAACATTTCAAATGAAACAGTATGGTCCAATGGCCTGAAGGTGTTTTAATCATCAATTTTACAGAGGGAAACCCGAGTTTTACAGAAAATAAATTACAATTTACACTGACTTATAGTTTCACTGGAGCTTCTGTACTTGAATACACTAATATTTGATGGGGCGATTCTCTTTTGTATAATTAGCTAGTCTGAATTTGTGAAACCACATTGTCCATGCCCCTGCCCCGCTCAAATGATTTCAGACATGAGAAAGGGGAAAGGATTAAAAAGAATGCAAACTACATGACTAGGCTTGATGCATGAAGGAGGTAAACAGTTTAGAAAAAATATCAATATGTTTTGCTTGCACAATTATTCACTAGAACAGTATCTGAGAGGACAAGGTCATATTTAAGTGACAATAATACATCCAAAATAGTTCATTTAACAAAAAGAAGCCATATTATGGAGTCCAAGGTAGCTGTCAAAACTTGTTTAACTACTTCAGAACAAAATATTGAGAGGCGAGAGTTTAAAGTGAATGCCATTTATTCAATTCTTCATCAAATGAAAATCTTGTTGATCTAAGCTAAGATGTTTGCATTGGACTCTTATCAGTGCCATAAATTTCATCAGCGGCTTTTTATTCTTTTTGACATACTGAGCTAGTCAACATTTGAAAATTGAAGATTTGCCTTTTAATGGGGAATCTACATCTGTGTTTCATTGTGAAGATGAAACATGTCACCAGGTTATTCTGTGATGAAGGTTGGCATATTTATTTATTTGTTTTTGGTTACAGACACTTATTATAAAATGGATAAGATAAAGCTTATTGCTTATTTATTTTGAGAATGGGGAACTTCAGACACATTCGAGAAAAGAACATATATATTTCATTCTCACAGGACAGCTGGTACAATCCAGAGGGTTGCAAGTATTTTACATGCTTTTCTTTATCCCTACCCCTTCTTTGTCCTTTAAAATGTAAAAGCAGTAATATGAACATGGTGGTACTAAATTTAGGGAACACTTAGAGTTTTTCTTCTTAGTAAAAAGAAACACCAGAGACTTTTAGAAATTTCATCTGTGAATAAAGAAGACATAATCCCAGGCTTAGTTATATTTCCAAATTTCTACCTTGGTTTTATACTCTCTTGTTCTGAGGCTTGCCACAATCCTACAGACATTTAGCTGATTAGTATTTGAATAATTATTATATGAACATTTATATAACTATTATTTCATTTTTTCAGTAGGGGGAAAAAGATCAACTTGAGTCGGAATATTAAATTGGGTATGCAGTTTCTGTTTACCTATCTGCTGACAACTCTCAAGCCAGAAAATAGTATATTTTTCTCCCTAGAACAGCTAGCTGTTAGCAGACCTTTCTCTTTCTTTTTCTCCAGGTTTATTGAGATATAACTGACACAAATTTTGAGTTCAAGGTGTACTAGTGTTGTTCTGATACACGTGTTACAAAATGATTACCACCATAGCATTAGCTAACAACTTTATCACATCAGATAATTATTATTTCTTTTTTGTGATGAGAACATTTAAGATTTTTTCTCTTAGCAATTTTCAAATTAGCAGTTGCTAATCTGTACAGGTGTTTTATCTTCCTTGATCCCTCTATGAAAGACCTTTGGCACGGCTTACTTTTTTCCTTTATAGATTTAAAATGACAGGCAAATTTCCAGGGTCATATTTCCATGGTCATTTGCTTTACTGCCCCAAAGCATGAAAATAAAAGTAAAATAAAGGTAGAATAAAATAATATAAAATGAGGATGTCGCCAAGGGAAGCTATGATTTCTCTTCAGTGTTAGCTATTTTGTATGTGACTTATGGAAATATAATTTTATCTGCAGAAAAATATACCCATTAATTAGATAGGGGGGAAATGCTGTAACATTTTGCAACCTGTCCACCTCCATTATCCAACCCGCTGCTGTGTGAAGGTTTTCCACTACTGTTTTTGAGAGTGCTGTAGCTTACAAATATTTGCTTATTCATAAAAATATGTTATTCTACTGATTACTCTTGTTTGCCACTGATGAAACAATTCTGTCTCTAAACAAATACTTTCAACATGTTTATGAAATATTTACCCTTAGATTTTGCACAAAATCAAATCCTTTATTTTATAGATGAAACCCAACTAGAAAGGCTTAAATATACACACAGCTAATTAGTAGTAAATTTCAGGCTAGAAGCCAAATATTTCTACATCTAGTTATATGCCATTTCCTAAATTTTCCTTATTATGGAGCCATGCAGTTGTAAAAGTAGAGTGATAGAAACACCCCAGTTTGCCTGGGACTTTACTAGTTTTAGCACTGAAAGCAAATCCCACTTCTCAGGAAAACTTAGACTGATGGTCACCCTATGGCATACACTTCATTTTTTTCTCTCTGTTTCTCTCTCCCTCACACATATACTTGTGGCTAGAAACCAGAGATTTTCTTAAGCTATATTGTTTACTTGCTTGCTTTCATACCCTGTTCTGAAAAGTACTGACTGTATTGTTCTGAAATAATGACCAACAGTCACCTGCCATGGGCTCATCCTTTAGAGGAGGCCGCCTTGGCCCTCCCTTGACTGTGTCCCAGTCCATGGAGTGAGGAGTCTTGACAGCAACAGGATGTGCCCATATAGAAATCGTGCTCCCATTCTAGACAGCACTTCAGCTACCAGAAACTTGGAAGATGACATGCACACTTCTGGGGCATGAACAGCCTCTTCACCACTTTCATGCACCTCCATTGTCAAGGTGGGCAAGAGAAACTATTTGCAGGATCTTGGGAGAAGGATGTGGAAGGAACCTAAGTGAGCTAAGGTATCTGCATGTTTTTGCACACATCTCCTGATGGCATGAGAAGCAGCTTGGGGTGAAAAGAAAGGGGAGGGTGAAGCAAGGATTAAGAGCCAGCTTTAACCATCCCTTATCCCAAGTTCCTGCCCTGATCTCTAAGGCTTCCGAGAACTCTAAATTCTAACCCTGGCCTTCCAGATTAGCATGAAAGGGTGTGTGTCAAGATAGGAGGCTTGAACACGTTGTACTTTACAGTTGGTTAGTTTGATTTATTATTTAAAAATATTTATCCATATGGTGTTTGGATTTGCATTGTACTACTGGCTCAGGCGCTGCAACTCTAATGGGAGGGCTGACCACGACTTTCCCTCGAGTCAGATTTGTCCCTGATGTTACCTCTAGATGTATTTAGAAATGTTGGTTCTCTGAGCAACCTGACAATCAAATAAACTTATGATACGTGCATATTTGTTATGTCTGCTTTTGATATCAAGTTTTCAGGGTCCATTTTGTATTCCCTTGGACCTCGGCTCTATTTTTCTGGCTTGCGCATAGCTCCGAACAACTGCAGTCAGAAGATTTGGTCTGCTGTCTGGTTATCTCTCTTATTGAAAGTAAATAGTCTCTCCTCAAGAGAGAAAATGATGGAGGGGATCATCACCTTGAGATGGATATAGCAGAATCAGTTGAACTACATTTCTCTGGAGAGAAAGATTTTTTTCAACATAGTTCAAGTGCAAAAAAAGATGCTTTATGTTTTATATCACACATGTAGTTTCTCACACACGCCCTCTCACTTTTCAACTGTACACATCGATGTGTTGGTAAATTACTGAACTACTTTAACACAGGAGCCAAATTTTATAAATTCAGATAGGAGCATTAAAAACCCTAACAAATAGCAGCAGCCTCTCTTTACTGAGCATTTATCATATGTCACCTTTTTACACCCATTGCCACAGTTAAATCTTGCAACAACCCAGTGACTGTTTGGTTCCATTATACAAATGAGAAAACTGAGGCTCTAGAGTATGTATCTTGCCCAAGTAACATAACTAGTGTGTAGAAATATGTCCTCTGTCAAAACTATTAGTTAATTCATCCTGGAAACATTTATGCATACCACTCGTGTGACATGACTTGTGCTAAGCCCTCCTAATCCATCAGGTAATTAGACGACAGAAGAAATTATTGATGGAACTTACTATCTTCTGGAAGGTTTAGAATTTGGGGAGAAACCAGAGGAGGAATATTGAACTCAACCTTGAGTAGAAGGAATATCTGAAAAAAATTTCATGCTGAATCAAAGCTGGAGCTGAACCTGAAAGAAGAAATAGATATTACCTAAGATTGATGGCATGAGGACAGATTTGTCAGGTGAAAGGAATAGCAGATGTAAAGTCAAGGATGCATGAATGTTCCTGAAAGGTGGTTCCTGGAGGATGTTGATTACTTTCCTGTGGTCAGGGGGACTATGAAGGAGGAACAGGTGAAGCTAGAACAATAAAGAAGATAGAGGATGTTAAAGAAAATCTTCATGATCTAAAAAACAGCAGTGGATTGTGTCTTTGTAGGTTCATAGATGTATTGAATACCACTGCAAAAGAACTCCTGAAAGCTTACCATTTTCTATAATATCTTAAAGGTAAAGAAATGAAACCTGTATATAGTGACTTAGTCTGAGAGCTAAAAATTAGTAGGATGCTATTCTTCTGAATCTTCAATCCCAAAGCTCAAGGCTCTAATAGTCATCTTTCAGACTATTATTTTATTTTGCCAATCAAATAAATTCAAACATAATTTAATGAATGTTTTCTAATTGCACACTGGATTTTAGTGAACTTATTTTTATAGAAGACCAGATGGATGTGAACAGACTGGAATGAGGGCAGTTATCATTTGCAAAAAGATTTATAACTAATTCATTTTCAATGGTCATTTTATTTGTTGAACATAAAATACTGTTATAATGACAACTGTTATTTACATCTAGATTGTGTTTTTTGAAAAGATCAAGACCTCTCATATTTCCCCACTTTGTATCATTCCCATCTCAACCATTCTGCTCCCATTTCTCGATCTATATGGAAGAGACCGAGTGTCGGCATTTTAGATTGACATTCCAATATAAATGGTCAGGCTTTTGTTTTATTACCTAGACTAGTACCCCACCATCTATTCTGATAAATGTGCCCTCATATTATTACCTCTCTCTGTCCTTCTTTTTCCTGTCTTCTCCAAAGGTGTTCAGCTCTAAACCATAGCCTACAATGAACTCCTCTTCCTTTCTATAGATATCGTTAGTTCAGCCTCCCTCTTGGGTTTCTAAGCACATATACTTATGGATGAGCCCTTCCCACCTTCTTGGACATAAGAGAACCTCCATCGCATCCCTACGATATGTGCTTACATGCTGAGGTATCATCTGCTGTTACTCTTTCTCTCGAATAGTATTCATGTGGATGAAGAGAAATTCATTCAGGCACTTTTAAATTAGTATCTTTGAAAAAATATTTATATTTCCCATAGGAACTTGGCTGCTGGTGCTTCTGCATGTCTTATATTGAATCATGTAGCATACTTTTCTAAAATGTAAGACATGGTGGCCCTTTGTTAATGAGTGAAATATGGAGTGGTAAGGACTAAGAGAGGACCAATGAGATTGTGTGGTGAGATTCCTTCAGGAGAAAGCAGGGTTCCAGGGAGTAGAGGTTAAGGGAAGACCATGTTTTGGTAAAGTAGACAGTTGTATCCAGGAATAATTCATCTATTTAAAGAGCACAGATGTACAACTCATCTAGAGAAAGGTTCTCTTTGCCAAGTGAGTCGACAAACCTGATGGACTCCCCTTTAATTCTTAAAATTCGGCTTCCAAATTTGCCCAGCTCTCACTCTTCATGAGAATAAGTTGCCAAAGAAACCTGAAGCCCTCTTTCTGGGAAGATGTTCTAAGCCACAGGAAATATTTAAAAACCTATAATTGTCAGGAAGAACAGATGGAAAGATAATATAATGGAAAGGTTAGGATCAGATATTGTTTTATTTAGAAAGTGCCTCTGAGCTATTTCTAATTATAGACAAAGCAGGACAGTATACAGAGAGATCATTAGGCTGGTAGTCAACAGCCCTGTGTTCCAGTCACATCTCTCATTGTAACTGCTTTTAGAAGGTGTCCTTGACGGAGTCAGCTGAGTTATCTGTCCTCAGCTTGTTCAGCTAGATGTTAATGGGAAACAAGTGTTTTATTTTTTACAGTCCATTAATACGAGCAAAGAAAATATAACTAAAAAATTTAAATGGCTAATAGACACATGAAAAGATGCTCAAGGTCACTGATCATCAGAGAAATGCAAATGAAAACCACAAGGAGATATCATCTGACATCTACCAGAATGGCTGTCATCAATAAATCAAAAAATGACAAATGTTGGCGAGGATGCAGAGAAAAGGGAACCCTCATACATTGTAAGTGGGATTGCAAATTGGTACAGCTGCTATGGAAAACAGTATGGAGGTTTCTCAAAAAATTAAAAATAAATATGCCTTTTGATCAGCAATTGCACTTCTGGGTATTTATCCAAAGAAAACCCAAACTTTAATTTGTAAAGATCTGTGCACTCCAATATTCATGGCAGCACAATTTACAATAGGCAAGATATGGAAGCAACCTAAATGCCCATCAACAGACGATTAGATAAAGAAGTCAGGGTTCATATATACAATGGAATATTATTACACAGTCATTAAAAAAATGAAATCCTACCATTTGCAATGACATGGATGGACCTAGAGGTTATTATGCTGAGTAAAATAAGTCAGAGAAAGATAAATGCCATATGATTTCACTTATATGCAAAGACTAAGGAACAAAAAGAACAAACTAATCAAAAAACTCACAAATATAGTGGACAATTTGTTGATGGAGAGAGGGGAGGGAGGTTGGAGGGCTGGGAGAAGGGGGAGAAGGGTTAAAGAAGTACAAATTAGTAGTTGATAGATGGTCACGGGAATGGGGAGTACAACATAAGGAATACAGTTAGCATTGATATATTGGCTAGGTGGGAAACCAAAGGAGAGAAGGAGCAATTAGGGAGATCATTTTATGAACTATATAGATGTCTAACCAATGTACTATATACTTGAAACTAATTAAAAGAAATAAATTTATTTTAAAAATTTAAAATGATGCTTTAACATTTATGGGCAGTGAACATCAATATTCTAGTTTTGACTTTTGTAATTCAGACATATGTAATTCAATTGTAGTACAAACATTTTATAATTGAAACATAATGGTTTTCTAACTGAATGTCGTATTCCCATTCTCCTGTAGCCTTTTGTCTGTGCATCAGCTCTGATGATCTTCCCAAAGCCTAAGTAAACAATTACATTCTTTTTTTTTACTACTGCCCCCCATGAATCCCTCTTGGTATTAAGACAACTCCCAAGCATCTTACTGCGGCCTTTTCAGTCATTTACGTAAACAGAGCCCTGCCACCCATTCTAATTTCATTGCCTGAAACTTGTTACTTCTCCATTAAGTTCAACCACAAAGCCTCTTTCAACCCTTTAGATACCCCAAACTCCTTCTTTATTTAGGATTGTTGCACCAGGCTCTGTTTTAATGCCTGGGAAACCTCTTCAGAGATCTTGGCATCACTGGTTTGTCCACATCATTCAGGTCTCAGCTGCACATTTTGCAAAGAGACATTCTCCAACCAACCCAGATAATATACCGCCCATTGTAGAGTCTTCTTTACTTTGATTCCTATTTTCTTTCTACAAATCATACACTTCTAGCTTGTGTGATATTTTTGGCTTGATTACTATTTGTCTTCTCTCACCAGAAGATGAGCCCCATGCTGGCAGGAACTTTATCTTGTTCACTGAGGTATCTCTTGTGATCAGAGTAGTATTCTGCACATTGTTGTCATTCCCACAATCTTCATTAAATGAATGGACATGCCCTTGGAAAGAAATTCAGCTCTAGCAATTCAGAACAGATCCTGTGTATGCTGTTTATAGAAACCATAATTAAATATCCTATGTTATACCATTAATGTAATTTTATTCTAATCAAGTTATGGATTCATGAGGCTATTTAGTTTTAAAAGGGACCATTAGAGCTGTTATTTACATGCTGGACATCAGAATTTAAAATAGTTCCAAGATATATAGTTTTGTATCAGTGACAAAGATAGTAAATGAAAGAAAATTCTATAGAACATTGTATGTTGGCATATTCGAAGATTTTTCTTGTCTTTTAAAAAAAATTCTTGAATTTTTTTCTTCTTAGTTTTTTTAAATTTTTATTTTCTTTTTTAATTTAATAAATCAGAGATTTGATTGCCTGCTACTCTTTTCCAATATATTCAATATTCACAATGGCTGATGATACATCAAAGAATTCTTTTAAATATTTGAGATCTGAGAAGTTAAGAGAATAAGAGTGCCTTTAGGACAGGCATTATAAAGAAAAAAGATTAGATTTGAGAAAGATGGGAGAGAGAAAATAAATATGTAACATATTGAACCACTGTAATGGAATTAAAGGAAACTTTGTATCCTAAATGTGAGCATAATTTCTTCCCCAAACAGACATAATTGTTAGAGACTTTCTTTACTCCTTAAATGGTCATGACATTACAGTTACAGCGATACAAGATAAAAATTCTTCAGGTGGAAGCACAGGTAAACTATTTCACATAGTTTAAAAGTGCAACCAGCCTGCCATTAGAATAGGCCTTACCATAGACAGTATCAGCATCATTCAGTTGCTGGGCCACCAAGCACAGTGAAAGTCTTCAGTGTCAAACAGACTTTGATTTGGCCTCAGTTAGGTCTCCACCCACAGAACTCTAGCCTTTTCTGCTATGATGAGATTGGTCTCATCTCATTTTAATTTGCAAGTATTGATTTTTTTCCTCAATATAAAAGTGGTATGTATTTAATCCAAAAATTTGAGAGCTTCAAAAATGCACAGAAAAATAATTAATGATGTATTTATAATCACATCACTCAGATATTATAGTATTTTGGTACATTTTTTTTTCTAGTACTGTTATGAGTATGGTTATATACAGATACATTTCTTTATAGTGTATGTATACATATATACATGTATATATTTATATATATATAGTCATATATACAATATGTTTATATTATATGTACATATTTTATATATATATATATATAATCTATCAATGTAATCTATTTGTATACACATATTTTATACAGTTATATTTTACAAACTCCGTTTTAGCTAATATAACTTATTTTTATTCTGAACATTTCCTATGTCTATAAATACACTTGAACAGCATTCATTTAATGTTTTTTAGTATTCTACTACATATAGATATATCATTTTTTTTCATCCACTTTAGATTATTTCATAAAATATTATGAATGTTGGAATTTTAAAGAGTCCCATTAGCACTTATAGAATAAAAAGCCCATTTTCATTGAACTAACAAGAAGAGTTGTTGAACTTATAGTGATCACTTCCTTTGTTCCAGCCATTATGCTAGAAATGTTACGTATATTATTTAATCTTTAAATACCCATGTAGAATAGATAGTGTTATTCTCATTTTACAGTCAAGAAAACTAATGATATATTACAATCGAGAAAAAAATACATAAATATATACACACATAAAAATTCATACATGCACATCACACATACACATAACATATACTGACTGGGAAGTTTACCTAAACTTGGACATTTCCCTTTTAAGAGTTAATAAGTGATCTTAGGAAAGTTTTCAGTGTGTTGCAGTAACTATAGTTTTGTAACTCTGTATAAGGTATGGAACATCAGATTCTGAGAACTATCTGAATAGGATACTAAATTTCTTCTTACTTAACTCTATTTTTCCACATATGAGAAACTTGGACTCAGTCGTGTTTATATCAGTTTCAACATCTGAGTCTAAATCCAGGCTATATCATAATATCATTTGTTTATTAATTCATTCCTTCAGTGATTATTTATTGAGTACCTACTTTTAGCTGAACAACGTATAAAGACCCAAACACACAAGTAGGCCAAATTTTCAAGTGTGTGTTATCCCTGAGATCAAGGTAGACTCTTTATGTACCAAGTTTGTATTAATGTATGGTTTCTCTAGCAGGGTCATTTGATTATTTTTTCCCAATTTCTCCCTTCCCTCATCCAATACCAACACCTCATAGATGACTAATAGTACAGATTACTAAATATGTACGATAGACATTGATAGATTTCTTCCATCTAGGAATGTGATTCTAGGATGGGGATAATATTATTTCCTCTTTTCTGTGTGACAGATACTAGGTATTCAATGTGGGCCAGAAAGAGCTTTGGCTCATATTAATCAAATCCTTCAACTCCTAAGTATAACTCCAATAGTATCAGGCAAGTCAGATTGGGGTAAATGCTAAAATAAAGATTGTTTATTTACTACAATGTAACTAATTACCCCCAAATTAAGTGGTTTACAGTTATAAATGTGTATTATCTTGTGGTTTCTGTGAATCAGAAATCTAGGCATCTCTTAGCTGGCTTCTCTGGCTTAGGGGCTCTCACAAACCCGGTACCAAGGTATTGGCTATGGCTGTAGTCATATCAAGGCTTAATTGGGGAAGAATCACTTCCAAGCTCACTCATGCATTTGTGCCACATGAGCTATAGAATCGAGGGCCTCATGTCCTCTCGGGCTGTTGATAAAAACATCAGTTCCTTCCCATGTTAATCTTTCTATTGATCTACTCATAACATAGCATTTTTAGTCCCCCAGACTAAAATATTTTTGTAACCTAATTTCAGAAGTGACATCCCACCGCTTCTGCTGTATTCTATTTATTTGAAGCAAATGGCTAAGCATAACATAATTTCAAGTGGAGAGGATTACGTAAGAGCAAAAATACTGAAATGAGGAATCATTGGAAGTCATCTAAGAAGTTGCTTTGCCCAATAATAAATCAAAAATAAAGAATGGCTCATTCTGACTAAAGACTTCCAAATGTCTTCATTGAGATAGTATTTGAACTGGATTTTGAAGACTAAAAGCTTAAGGCGAAAAGGGATTTTACAAGAAAATAAACAAGGGAGAAAAGATACCAGCATAAATAAAGACACAGGAATCGAAGTTCTGGGACTCATTCATTCAAATTACATTACAGAGACACTACCACATGTCAGAGTGATAGTCTGTTAATGGCTGGAGTTTAGGACAAATCATATGTCTTATTTGACTCTCAGCAGAAAGACCATTAACCCAGTGTTCTCACTGCTTGTAAATGATGGTACATCGTTTTCCTAGACCAGTAACTGTATGTCAAACTTCATTACAGTATCCTGGGACTGAAGAGTATTGTAAGTCATGTAGCTTATCTTGGTTTATGAAAAAAGAATAGAATTCAATAACTGAAACACCTGAATCCAATTTGGGACACTTATCAGCCTTTTTCCCAAGTCACTTAACTTTGCTGAATGCAAGTGTCTATAGCTATAAAATGGAACAATTATAATTACATCAAACTGCTGCCAAAAAAATTCAAGGAGATAACATTTGTGAAAATACATAGTCTAATGCCCGCTGTATAATACACATTTGATAAGGTTTACTTTGCTTCCCTTACTTTTCATCTGTACTTCTCTACCTCTCTTTTTTTTCATATCCATTTAAAAATTCTCTTGTTAATGCAAAAAAAAAAAAAATGATTACCAGTTTTAAAAAGCCAGCAAGGAAAATTAGTCTTTTTTACTTCATTCTAAAGCTCTGACTTTTTTGCTCTCCTAGAAGCAAAGGTTTAAGGACTTTAAAATTAGGACAAAATTAACCCTATTTCAACTCTATTATACTTAGTTAATATATTGCACATAATGCACCCTCATTACATGCTTCTTAATTGAGTTATTTTTCACCTTGAGTCAAAACTAATATAAATCCTCTAAAAGGTAAAACTAACACCACTATTTGTACAAAATCTAGAGAACTATAATAAGTACTAAGCAAACAGATGGTTAGTTTAAATGACTTAAGAATATGTGTGTTTTTATCTTAAGAAAGACATTTAATACCTGAGCTAATTATAGATACAACACTGCCTGACACATTGTAATTTATGCTTCTATTCTGATTTCTTCTTTATTTAAAGAAATTAGGTTCCTTTGCATGAGGTGTTCCACGTATCTGAGACTGTTATGCAAACTATGGCTAAGTTTAATTCCAATATTTAAAAATGCTTTCAGCAATATTGCTAACTTTAACCTACACCTTCTTTAGGAAAAAA
>CM053510.1:13226874-13270309 GCA_028627145.1 Eidolon dupreanum
GGGAAGGTTAAATTAAATTGCTTGGAGAGAATTCGAAGTTGGTTCTATCTGTGCTATTCTGGTCATTGGTGCGTAAATCTGTTATTTCTTTACCCTACCAGTAAGGCTCATTTCTCCATTCCAGTGCATTTGCATAGCATCTATTTATTTCAACATGTTGGCTAACCTTGAACACATTAGGTAAGATCCCTAAGGCTCAGTTTTCTCATCTGAAAAATGGGAAGTCAATGACAATTATAAGAGCTAACAACTGTGGAGTATCTATCTAGTACATATAAGTCACTGTGCTAAATGTCATCATAACCATGAAGACTGGTCCTTTTATGACCCTGTTTTATAGATGAGGAGATTGGCTTCCAGAGATTAAGTGGCCTGCCCACTGTAATACAGATAGAAGGCAGGACAAATGTAAAAGTAACTAGCATAACATCTGGTAGAGAGTTAATGAGATTATTATTATTTATATCATCAACTGCATGACCTCACCCTCATGTCATCCATAATCTCTACAGTCTGTACTCTGTGAGAATAGAGAGTATATTACAAGTGTATTGTTCATTATTATTAACTAGAACACTCAATAAGTACATATAGAGAGAGGGTCAGAAAGATAAACAAAAGAAGGAAGAAAGAGGAAAAAGAAAGTGAAGGAGGGAGGAATGAAAGAAGGAATGAAAGAAGGAAGGAAGGAAGGAAAGAAGGAAGGAAGGAAGGAAGGAAGGAAGGAAGGAAGGAAGGAAGGAAGGAAGGAAGGAAGGAAGGAAGGAGGGAAATGGAGAAGGAAGAGAAATAAAGTGCATCCATATTACTTCCTCTTACATCTGCCATCCTGTTTCTAACCTGTGGACAATTTTGAGAGAACTATTAACATAGAACGTGCCAGGCCTATTAACAATCAAGATTTGGGTTGGTAGTGTGCCATCTTTCAATGTGCCCACACAGATGAATGTAACAAGGTAAGTTGCTCTGTTTCTTTAACGACTGCCAAAGTTCTCAACATATAGCTTCAGCTATAAACCCTGAAATATTTGACCAAAGCTCTCTACGTTGAGATTTTAAACTGCCATTTACAGAAAAACATTTCTCAGTTTATTATCAGGCAATGAAAAAATAACTTTTGGAGGTTAAAGTACAAGGGGAACTATTGTTTTTACTGTGTATTCTTGTTTATACTTAATATGTGTCTCTGGCTGTTCCAATACAGCAATGAAAGGGTCATCCGCTGCTAGCGTTCCTAAAAGAGTAGCTAAAACATATTCATGCCTTGTCTGAACTGAAGAATCTGGATTCCCTTAACCCATACTTTCCCCTCCAGCTATTATTTTTCTTTCTTTTATTTCTCACATTATTGAGTTTTGAATATGAAAAATCTTTTGGATTTTTTTTTAAAAACTTCAGTGGATATTCAACCAACAATATTTTTTTTTCTGGCTCCTAATCCTTTTTTTTTTAACTTTTTAAAAATTTTTAATTAGTTTCAAGTATACAGTACACTAGTTAGATGTCTATATAGTTAGTAAAATGCTCCCTCCCTTCCCTGACCCTCCACCTAGCCAATGTATTAATGCTAACCGCATTCCCTCTGCCATGCTCCGCATCCCTGTGCCCATCCGTCAGCTACTAATTTGTAGTTCTGTAACCCTTCACCCCATTCTCCCAGCCCCTAAAGTCCCATTCTCCTCTGTCTGTCACCAAATTTTCCACTATATTTGTGAGTCTGTTTTTGGTTTGTTCTTTTTATTTCTTAAACTCCTCATGTAAGTGAAATCTTATAGTGTTTATCTTTGTCTGATTTAAACACCTTCTGGGTTCATCACAGCAATATCTTTTTCCATTCTCTTCCTTTTCATATGTAGGGATCTCATTTTCTTATCCTTTTAGCCACTCCATCCCTTAGTTGGAGCACTTAATTCTTTTTCATTTAAGGTACTTACTGATAGAAATGCAGTTGTTACCATTCTTTATTCCTGTTTTAATACATGTTTTTTCTTCTTAAAGAAGTCCCTCCAACCTTTCCTGTAATTCTGGCTTGGTTGTGATAAATTCCTTTAGTTTATTTTTGTCTGGGAAGCTCTTTATCTGTCCTTCAACTCTTAATGATAGCTTTGTTGGATAAATTATTCTTGGTTGTATATCCTGGGTCTTCATTCTTTTGAATATTTTTTTGCCAAACTCTTCTGTCCTGCATAGTCTCTCTTGAGAAATCAGCTGCCAGTCGTATGGATGTTCCCTTACATGTAATTATTTGTTTTTCTCTTGCTACTTGAAAAATTTTTTCTTTGTATTTAATCTTTGGCATTTTAATTATGATGTATCTTGGTGTGGGCCTCTTTGGATCCCTGATTTTTTTAATCCTCTGAGCTTCCTGGGGTTTTATGTCCATTTCCTTCACCAGGTTAGGAAAGTTTTCCATCATTATTTCTTCAAACAGCTGTTCAGTATCTTGATTTTCTTCACTTACACCCATCAGATGAATATTTGGAGCCTTAATAGTGTCCCATATCCTTCTTAAATCATCTTTATAGTCTTGGCCTCTTTTTTCTTGCCGTTCTGTTTGAGTGTCCTGATTGGTTTTACTGTCCCCTAGGTAGGGCATTTGATCCTCTTCTTAATTCATTTCGTTTATTTCTTTGTTTATTCCATTTAATATACTTCTCATCTCAGATAATGTGTTCTCTGTTTCAGACTGGTTCCCTCTTATAATCTCATCTCCATTTTTATCTCTTTGTTGGAGTTCTCTACATTTCCCAAAAGTTCATTGAACATCTTTATAACCAGTGTTTTGAACTCTGCATCTGTTAGATTACTTGACTCCATTATATCTGGATCTCTGTTCTGTTCTGTCGTATGGTTTCTGCTTCTTTGTCTTCCAATTTTGGCTGCCTTTCCATGTCTGTTTCTATGTACTAGGCAAAGCTCCTAAGTCTCCCAGTCTTATTAGTGTGGATTTGTGAAGTAGGTGTCCAGTGGCACAGTCCTGAGAGGGCTTCAGCTGCAGGCCAAATTTAGGCCAAGACTCTACCCCTCTGGGGCCACCTGTCAAGATTCAGCAAACAATCCACAGATGCTGTGCTTATAGTTGCCTCAAAAGGCCACACCAGAAACCGAGGCCAGCTGCCTCCTATGTGAGTCTAAATGCTGCTCAGCAAGGAGCACTTGACTCACTGAGGCTATACCAGGATGTGGCTTGGGTGGGGCTCAGGTTCGGGGAGGCGGGGTTTCAGGGAATCCTCTTAGCTGAACCACCTCTGTTATCTAGTTTAATGAGGTCATGGCTATGCCGAAGCTGTACCCACACACTGGGGGAGGGGAGGGCTCAACAAGGAACAATGGATACTGCTGGCACTTCCATACCCAGAGAGTGTCACCTCAACCCTCACACTGGCAATGTCTTCCTGTAAGTCCCTTGTGCCCACTGCACACAGATGAATGGACGCTGGTGATCAGAGTGAGGAGATCCGTCACTGTAAAAGTCCACTCACAGATGCAATCCCTTTAAGAGGCATCTGCTGCTGCAGCCTCTGTCTCATTCAGCCGCTTGAGCCTAGGCAGCTCCGTGTCCTTGTGCAGTCTTTCTTCTGCCGTTGCAGGGTGCTTTCTTGGATTTACCTGTAGATATATGACTTGTTCATCTATATCTCAGGCAATTTTTCTTTGTTGCTGCTCCTTGTTTTAGTCAAAACTTTGATTTGGTCGCCAAGAGGGATGAACAGAGCCTCTCTCATCTACGCCATTTTTTTCCTCAACAATTTTTTTTAATAAGATGACAAAGAAATGCTTGAAAATCATAGAACAGTTGGTTTTTTTATTATTTTAATTTATTCATTCAGGTATTTATTTCTACCATCCTTTAAGAGGCATTTATGTAGTACGTACTATTAGGTCAAGCCCTGTGCTTAAAGAAATGGTGGTTTATCAGGAGAGAGGGAGGAGATAAACACATAAATAAATATGGTAAGATCATTATTATAATAAATATATCTATAGAGTGCTGTGGAAATACAAGAGAGAATCTTCCTCTATTTGGGAAATCATGGACCGCTTTAGAGAAGAGATATTATTTGAAATGGGCCTTGAAGCCTAGAAGGGAATTAAAAAGTAGAAAGAAGGGAAAGAACATTCTAAATAGAGCAAATGTCATGGAATATAATTTAACCAACACATCCAGGGAATAGCCCAAAAGGCACATGGAAGGTATGTTGGTATGGGAAGGGAAAGCCAACAGAAGATTAGAGAGAGTAAACATAAATGTCAGATAGTTAAAAAAAAATAAAAGAACTGAAAAAGAAAAAAAATAATACAAGTGATCCTCACAAATAAATCGAAAGATAGATTTATAACACAACACATACACACACTATACACTCATGTATAAACATTTGATTGTACTGTAAAATTCTAGTCTAGCTATACTCCAATAGGAAAACAACATATCTGAGTAACTGATGGATCTTTTTTATTGGCATGATTTGGCAATGTTATACAGTAAAAGAATTTATACCCCTAATGTAGCAATGAAGGAATTTGATTCCATTAAGATACAATATCAAGAATAGTTCATTGTAGCCTAATTGTTTGGAAATTAGTAATGCATATTTTGGTTGAATGTACATATTTGTAAAGGATTGTTGCTTTTCATACCTGGAGCTTTGCAATCACTGAAGCATGTGCTGAGGAGTTGTGAAGAACTCATCTGTGGTCAGTCATTTTCAAGCATGTAGCATGAAGGTAGAGGAAAATAGCCCAGAGTAAGAAAGAAACAATCATAATTTCAACCATCTGAAAGATTCCCTTCTTACAGCTAAATAGCTACTCTCAGATCCCAATTGTTTTAGACTCATGTGAGCTGCAGCTTCCCTCATTCATGTGAATGCATAAAACACTGACTACTCGATTATCATATATCTCAAATCCCATTTTTTCCCTTGTGGATAAGTGTGGGTATCCTTCAGCTAGTAGAACACAGAAAGTAATTACTGTAGAAAAGTATAAATATTGTGTTATCTAATACAGCATAGTATGGAACTACAGAAATTTTTTAAGCTATCTTTTTCAGGAAAGCTGGCATGACAGTTTGCTTAAGAGAAGGGCATACAATACACTTGAGGCTAGTAGGCGACAAAGACTTTCTTTCTTTATCACTTTCTCTTTTCTTGTCTATGTGAATATGCCAGGGACATTTTTTCCTCAGAAAACTCTCCTTTGACTGTCAATGATGGATGGTTATGGAAGGCAGAAGGAACACAAAATAAAATGGAAGGAAGGAAGGAAGGAAGGAAAAGAAAGAAAGGAAGGAAGGAAAAGAAAGGAAGGAAGGAAGGAAGGAAGGAAGGAAGGAAGGAAGGAAGGAAGGAAGGAAGGAAGAAAAGAAAGAGAGAGAGAAAGAAAGAGAGAGAGAGAGAGAGACTCCAGAGACTTATCTTCTCATTTTCTATAGGAAATACACCCCGATATTTTAATACAAAATGGGTAGCCTTCCAAAAGATCACAGCTGACAAGACTCCTTTTTAAATTACATAACAAGGAGTCATACTTTTGCCATAAGTTTATAGCTGCTATCACTTTGATTCATCTAATAAGAACATAGTCGACCTTAGGAAATTCTATATTATTTTTCTGCTTAGAGAAATTAAGGACTCAATTTCTCTCTCTCTCTCTCTCTCTCTCTCTCTCTCTCTCTCTCTCTCTCTCTCTCTCTCTCTTTTTCCCCCTATCAAACTGCCTTTTCAGAGACTCTGTACCCTACCGTCTTTATTCAGGCTTGGTGAATATTAGAAACCAGTGAGAATTTATTTAAATTCAGTGAATAGTTTCTGAAGATCTATGTGCATGCCTATTTTTTGTGAATCGGCAAACATAAGAATTATAAAATAATGGCCTACAAGGAGTGTGCAGTTTTGGCAAGTGTACAGTTTGGCATAACAGGCAAAAACAAGACACCAGACACTCTAAGCCAGGGGATGCAAGCTGGCTACTTTGGCATTTTCACTGTTAACCTTCACCATATTTTCGCTTTAAGTTATTAAACTAGTTGTTAACATTGAGCATCACCAGAGTTTGAAGCACAATAAAAAGTCATTGCCAGAGGCTGGGAGTCACCACTTATCATTACGGCTTCACTTCTGAGCCTTATACCAAATTCTTATCACTTTTTCAGATTACCTATTTGTCCAAATGCAAATTTGAGGTTGCAAGCTCTCGTGTAGAGTATATGATTTAGAGTAGAAAAGGAATTCACAAGGACAAGTCAAGGTCTATGAATGTCTGTCTGAGTAATCAGGGAAGCTTGTCACAGAAAGTGAGGCTTAAAGTGACAGACCCCTGAAAGAAGGATGGGTTTTGACCTGAGGGAGGGTCACGTACATGTGAGTTTGGATAGGCCGAGGGGTATCCACAGCATCTGGGTGATGGGAAGGCACAGTTCTGGGGAGAAGACTGAGAAGATCAGATTGGCAGGGCAGGGTGGAGAAAGACTTGTAGATAGTTGGCATGATTGATCTAGGAGTTTTTGTTTTATCTTGGAGGTCACAAAGTAGATTAAAAGAATATTTTCAGATCAATTACAGTGACAATTGTCTACTAGATATCCCATAATAAGGGAAAATAAAGTAGCACACTACTTAAGAAGCTATTGGAAGATTCCATTTAGAGCAACCTGAGAATCTGGGTGCTAAAAAAATAAAAATAAATAACAACATAAAAACAACAAATGTAAATAATAATCTATTAGTTTTAATGTATACCTTAGGCTATAAGTGTGTAAAAAATTTTTTCAAAAACCAAAGAACAAAGGGGCAATAAAATGTGAGAGCAGAAAACATGACTATTCTTCTATATTGCTCTGTGGGAGAGAGAAAAATTTGAATTTGAATAACTGTGTGAGGTCTGAGACTAGGCTTTGGTTCATCCATTTGGAATATGAACCTCAGATATCTGCATAAAACCAGACCATCAAAGGGAGGTATGAGAATAAATTCACCCACTTAACAGAACCTTGTCTGTCTTAACCTATGCTCAAGAAAGAGGCTGGGTGTTGGGGGTAGAGGGAGATAGATAGACAAACAGACATAGATATTGATTCCCCTGTGAACATATGGACTGTTCTTGGTAAACTCCCAAACTAAGTAATTCTTATAAAAAATGGTCTCAGTTCTTATTTCTGTTGGAAATAAATGGAAAACCTATAATTCAAGCTTAGAAAGAATCTCTGTAGATAAAAAGAAATGTAAGATATACTCACAATCTAAAACTATAAATCATAGTAAGAGTACATGTCTTTAGACTCATGAAGCAGCAGTGTCAAAGTTTTGAGAACTTTAGCTAATAGAGGATTTTGGATAGAGACTAAACAAACAAACAAACAGAAAAACAACATCTAGGAGAATTAGCATATTCTAAAACCAACTATAACATTATATGTAGAGTCACAGTGATCTCTCTTTTTTAATGATCACACCTCTTCATTTTTTTAGAGGAGGGAAGTGTGGAAAGTAAATGATGTGCCCACAACAATGCCAACTTTACATGCAAGAAAAAAAAGTAGAATTTAAGTCTCTGACTCTAACACCAGCATTAGGGCAATCATATGAAGAAATGTGGAAAGAAGAAAGAAAGGTGAAATCCATGTTATCTGGTGATTCTTATCAATAATTACAAAAGAAAAACTGAGTAGAGGATTTATTTAGATTTATAGCAGCTCTGTTTATGGAAGGAGGGAAGTGATGTCAGAGAAAATTGCAGTGTTGATTTTCCTATCCATAGCATTCTCAGCTTTTATATATTTAACTGGCATTTACTAAGCAGCTATCAAAGATAAAGCGTCAAGGTTACGCAGTGTCATAGATATAAAGATGCTTGAGTGAGTCTTGGTCTGTCGTTTAAGAAATATGCAATTTAGTGAAGGGAGTAGATGGATACACAAATAACGGGGAATTAACAAAAGAAAATAGAGAATGTGCTGCATTACGGGCTGGGGTTTAGCCAGCCAGGCTTTTATCTCAACAGAATACTGGGACTATCATGAAGACAGGCAGCTCTAACTGAGACCACTGACAATGCTATTGTTCAGTTAAAGATGATATGTAAGATCTAAATTTCTTAAATCAAACTTTGACTTAAGAAATTCCAATTTGAAATTGTAGAAATGGTGTTTGCCACCTTTTATGAAAGAGCTCACATATTTAAAACAGACAAAACATCAACCAACCAGCTAACTGTAGGTTATAAATGACCAATATTCAGTAAAACTAGTAATTTTTGCTACTTTAAAAGTTTCTGTGGTTCTTATTTCTACTAGAGGGGTGAAGGATCTCTTCAAACATGTACTTCTTCATTGAAACTTGTAATAATGTTGTTGATTTCCAACTCTTATTTATAGGTGCTTTGATGAGGACACTAATGTCAATAAATCTATTGCAAAGTCACAAGATGGCTCTCTAGGTAGGTTAATATTAACTTTTTTGGGAGTAATTACTGTGTAGTTACTAGAACACCCACCCCATTAATAGGAGACTAAGGCCTTTATTAAGAAAGAGAAATTCTTTGGGAAGGACATGTTCTAGGAGAAAAAAATATTTGAAACTATTTGAGCCTATTTCTTCTAGGAACCCAAAGAAGCTCAAATCTAGGTTGTTGGATGAACAAGAAATATATGTCACATGTATTTATACATATAAATTTTAATATGTATTTCATAAATATATTTAAATATATATTATAGATCATAATATCTGTATAAATATATATTAGATATTTATACATATATATTTTTAAATAGTGAGGACTGAAACTGTCAGACTGAATTTAGAAGAAATACTCTTTCCTAACCCAAATTTCAGAACTCTGTAGGTGGGGGTGTCAGGGCAGCAGGGAGCACTGGTTGGCTTTTATCCCCATTCAGGTCTCTCTCCAATTTATAAAATATTTGGTCAAGGTCTACAATACTCTTGACAAAGAAGGAGCTTCAGAGAAGCCTTTTGAAAGAGAATGCTTGGCTGTTAGGGTTTGGAAAATAAGAAGCCAGAGGTGAGGTTGACAGGTTGTGTAGGGGGGAAACAGACAGAACTGACAGTTTATTTTTAAGCATTTCAAACTTTGGCCGATCAATTTTCTGAGAGGGTTTTCTTCTGATTGTTCTTTTGAAAGTAAGAACTGCCAGGGCTACAACAGAAAGTTGACACCTATTCAGTTCAGCACTTAGAAAAAGCTAAGAGGGAAAAGAAAGACTTTCAATTCTTGTCCTCTCTATTTATTGTGGTGTTCAAAGCAGTGAATAGTGGAGTTGGTGCTGAATAGCATTTCCATTATATCTACTGCAAAGTCTCTGTGAGTCTCGATGAGTAGGGAGAGTCAGAAAGTAAAACTTTTTGCAATAGGAAGAGTTTGAAGGGGCATTCTTACAGCAAACTGAGCTGGGATATCTGATTTGGGCCTAAACCTATATGATGAGAAAAATAAAATTAAACTTTTTAATGTTACCACTCTACCATAATGTTATCACTGCATATTATATTATTTTTCAGAACTAATTATGCACTTCCTTGCTATCTCTTATCTTTCTGGAATAAAATTGGGAAGGGATTGCCAGCTAGTAGCCTGAATTAATCTGCTTTTCCATGAGATTCATTTAGTATTTGATTTTGCCACTGATGATTACTCTCATCATTATGCATGTTAAATGACAGATGTTTTTTAAGTACGTGTCCATGTTCTTCACTAGGTTATAAGTCAATGAAAGGTCATTTGATCTTCTGCATACAGTGTCCAGCATGGTGCTTTGCAGGTAATTACTCAATAAATATTTAATGAATTGGACCTTTCGATCTTCCCCATCCTGTTTTTATGCTTCTTTTGTATATTCAAATTGAGCACACATGAGGAATATGATGATAAATTAGGCATGGGAAATTTTACAACTGACAAAAGGGTGGAGTTTCAAACTTAACATCTATTTAACAGAGGTTATGCTAGGCTCTGAGGTTACAGAGATAAATGAGACAATCCCTGGTCTTCAGGATTTCAGCAGATGAAAAGGACATAAGAATAGATAATGCTATAAGCACATGGCTAGAGGTAGATATAGAGTGCTAACTATCAAAGAGATACCTTGCTATTTCCAAGGAACACTAGGCAAACTATGTGAAAGCATGTGAAAGGGATACTTTGCTTTGGTCTGGAAGTCAACACTGAGAAGACAGCTGTGTGAGAATAACATCTATGAGTCCTGATAAATGACTCACTGATGAAAGCTCTGGTTAATTTGTGTCACATTAGCAAAATCATGTTTCTCAATATGAGCCTTGAAAAGGAATAATGCTGTTACAATTTGGTTGGCAAAAGCTTATACTTCTTTTGGACAGGGGACCAAATGTTTGTGGGGGAAATAAAGATTTAGATAAAATAATAAGTGATGCAGTTTAAAAATACACCCAGAGTGATGAGAGCAAAAGTTCTTTGGCTTGGCTGCACGTTGGAATCACATGAAGAACATTAACCATATTTCTTGTCCATACCCCAGGCCAGTTAAATTAGAGTCTCTTGGGATTGGACCTAAGTTTTATAAACTCCCTCGATTACTTCAATGTATAGCTAAGTTTGAGAACCAGTGGGTTGGTGCCATGCTTGTCAAGCTGTAATAGGCTAAAATCACCTTGGGGTCTTGCTGAAATGCAGATTCGAATTCTGCTTCTGGATCTGAGTTAAGGCTTGAGATCTTGCATTTCTAACAGGCTCCCAGGGGATACCTATGCTATCGTTGACTAGTAAGGAATTATGGTCACTCGAGAGTTAGAAAACTTCCAATTTGCTAGCTTTCCAGTCTCTGCCCTAGCACATGAAGGTAAGGTGATTGGAACGGTCTTATAGCTGTTGCATATTAGCTTTCTTTTTTTCTTTTCTTTCCCTAAAAACTTATCTACATAACAGGATTTGGGGGATTTGACATAATGTGAGCTGAGAGGGTCTGACCATGGACTATTAAAAACATTAAAATCTGAGATATGCTTTTTGGGAACTGGGTGGTCTTGGAGGCAAATCTCTTCTGATAGAAGTAGGTGGTTTATATTATTGTGAGTTTTTGAGTTTATGCAATCTTCGTGAAAATGCCTCTCTAAAGTAGCATTGTTCTGGAACTTCTCCTGACTCTCATATAGTGAAAACTATCTCCTGCAACCCCCATGTAATTTAGAGTACAGAATTGCGAAGGGGTAACAATCGTAGTCTGTCTGGTGTCAGAGTGCTGGAGTTCAAATCCTGTCTCAATAGCATTCTGAACAAGAATCCCCAGGCTGTGCCATTTTCTTTACAATGGAGATAGAAATAAGACTTGTTACATATGGCTGCTGTGAGGACGGACTGCAGTGGCATTTACAGGCATGGCTGCCACCAATCCTGGACATAATCTATTGCAGTCTCACTTCATCAGAGAATCAGGTTCTAGAAGGAAACATGCCAGCCTCTCACAGAACAGACATTTGTTTTGAGAATTAAAAGATATGGCCATTTTTTGTTAGTAAACATCATAAATTTCCTCACATTTTTCCCCTCATGGCCAATATTTTCAGCTCACAACTTGAGAGGGTTCATTTGCATATTAGTAAACATGTATTTCTTAAGTACCTACTATATGGCAATCACTGTTCTAGATGCCAATATTATAGCTGTGAACAAAACAGACCAAAATTTCCACCCCGTGACACTAACATTTTAACAGATAGGCTAATAGAGTGGGGAAAATGTAGAATGTGTACTATGCTGGGTGATGCTAATCAATATGGACAAAATTAAAGTAGAGGAGGAGGATAAGTGCCCAAGGAGGATGAAGTGGGTGATCTGTACTGAATAAGGTTGTCAAGGAAGCCCTGAAAAAGATGGCATTGTGTTCGCCTCTAGAAGAAGAGCAGGAAAGCCTTGTAGAGATTCGTTGAAAGAGCACTCCAGCTAGAGAGACTGGCAATCATGAAGATTCTGAGGTGGGAAGACTTGAAAAGCTATTATGCATAAGACTTTTATGTACACCAGGAACTAAAGTGTCCACAGTTGACTGAATGAGGGAAAAGTAATAGCAGATGGGTTAAAGCAGAGATTCTCAGACTTAGCATATGCCAGAGTCACCTGGAAAGCTTTTAAAAATACTGACGGCTGGGCCCCATGCCTAGGATTTTGACTCACGCATGCGGTTTGGGGAGAAACTTGAGAACTGCACTTCTAACAAGGCCCAGATGATCAGGGGTGCGGCGTGGGGTGGGGGGAGGCTACACAGCTAGTAGAACATCACGTTGAGAACAATTAGATTAGACTGAGAAATAGTGGCAGACAGATCACATTGGGCCTTATGAGACATTATAAGGGTTTCGGTTTTTACTCTAAGCGAAAAGCAAAGTGACTAGAGGGTTTTCATCAGAGCAGTAGCTTAATCAAATGCACAGGTTTGCATAGTTCTTCTGACAAAAACACAATACCCCAGGTGTCATGGCTTCCTTATGATCTATACCTTATCATTTGTACTCTATATACCTGTGTGCCAGCTTATTCGCATGTCTGGTCAAATGAGCTGAAATCAACATCAAATACAACAGTAGATTAGTTCAGTCTGATTTAAACTCCAAATCAGCACAGTACAGATTTAAACGAGGTCATTCAACAACAGATAGTTTGTTCTAAAAATTTTCTGTTTCCAGATAATTATATTGGCATCCTATACACAAGGTCTGGCCTTGGTGTTGTCCCTTTTTAAATATCGCCTTGCACTAGGGTTAATTATATCCCTGGGGGATGCAAATTAATGCTGCTACTATTATCATCACTTTTTTGAACTTTCATGCTGTCTTTAGTATAATACCATATTCAGAAAGGCAGTCTTTCGTAAGAACAGGAAAGAAAAACAAATCAAACATCATCTGATCAAAGTTTTCTTTTGCTTGATGTAGTAATAGTTTGAAGTGGTAGGCTCCATAGCATCTCTCTGGTTTCTTTATTTTATAAAGCCTTGTTGAAGGCAAGATTTGTAAAATGGCATGTATCAAAGCCACCTTTCATAAATAATATAATTCCAGCCGGTGGATCAACATAGCCACTATGGTTGGTAAATATCTCTGGCCTATTGCACTTCAGCTTTTCATATTTATTTTTTCCTATTAATGTTTTCCAGGTAAAAATTGTGGACCTAAACTGTTAGTTTCATTAATCTTCATTGTTGAATTGCCTGTTTGTTCAAGCAGAACCTATTTTCCACGTCTGTTGTTTTATTTTTTCTTTTAATTTTGTTTGCATAAAAACAATTCTTTCGTAATTAATTATCCAAAGAAAATGACTATAACTTCAAATGTAAATAAATTTAGTCCCATATTACACAGCTACCCACAAATCTAATTTCCCAAACCTTCTAGAATACATTTTTCTGCAGCATTTGTCCTTTCAATTGCTTCATAACAATACCATGCACTTTCACCGAAATAACATTTTCTGTGGAATATATGTTTAGATATTGAATGCACAAGGCACTCTGACATTAAACAGTATTCATCTTTGTTTTTACTCCTCTTAAGGCTTGTATGATTTTTAACTGTGGCTAAATACCATCTCTCTCATAACTCACCAGCACCATCCTCTCTAACTTCTTGAATCTCAAATAGTAACTGACAATTTGCTCTAAAATCTGAAGACAATGTCAATAGTTGCTAACACTTAATTGAGAGCATACTGTGTGCCAGGTGCAGGGTTATATGTGTCTGTCCATTGTTACATTTTATACTCATAATATTCTAGAAGTTAACCACTTAGAAAGGTTTCTATACAAAGCCGCACAGTTAGAAAGCAAGGGAACAATAATTCTACTTATGCTATTTGACTTCAGAATGTATTCTCTTAACCTGTATGCTATCATTTAAATAAAATCATTTGACACTGATAAGTATATATAATTATAAGCCATAAGATTAATAAGCTGGAGAAAACACAGTATAATGAAATAATGATAATTTTGGCAATTATAATTGCCAAAGCAGCAACAAAAACAACAATAATAATCATTACTATTACTAAACACACCATATTTACCAGGCAGTGTACTAAGTGCCATCCTACTTCACGGTCGCAATGATTCTGAGATAGAAGATATTATTGCCCTATTTGGCGGATAAGGAAACTGAAACTCAACTAAGTTACTTCCTTAATTTACCTATATAATAACTGGTTGAACCATTATTTTCATGTACTTTAAGTTTATCACCAATACTCCTAAATCATTAGCACATTGCCCCAAAGGCTTGTGAATACTTAGTGAATCACCATCCTATGCCAAGTACACTCTATAGATACGTACTCACTTGATGCTCATAGTAAACTTTGGAAGCAGGTATGATTATCATCCTCATTCTGTGATAGAGGGAACAGAATCTCAGAGGCAGGGAGTCTTGTGTCCATGGCCATGTGGCTGAAGGTCAGGATTCATTCAAGTTTCCTGGCTCTTTGACCCATGGTTTCCCCCAGCAAGAGCCTAGCGAAAGAGGAGCTTCTCTGATCACTTTAAAAAATAGCACCAACATGATACCAGCCAATACTTTAAATTCAGTAATCTTATGACTATATTTATCATCTACACTCATCTACCCCTCCTTTTTCTTATTATCCTTCTGTATTCTATTTGCCATCATTCTAATCACACAACATTGAAATTTTAACAGTGGCGTTTACTGCTGCCTACAGTTTATAATCTCTACAAGACACCAGGGTCTCTGGTATCTCTAAATTATAGTCTTTTCTCTCATTTCTCACTACTTTCATCTCTTCAATATGTCATTTTCTTCTAACTTGAAATTATAATATTAACTTATAAAGATTATATTAACCACCACCACAACCACACACACACACACACACACACACACACACACACGCCCAAGGTTCTACTCTAATCAACCTTGGTCCAAGGGCAATATATTGTCCATAGATTGAATTTAAAAAAATACTAGAATGCTCTTAAAAAATGGCAATGATTCAGTTTGCCAGTCTCCACCATTCCCTGTTATTTTACACTTGATCTGTTTCAGTTATTGATTACCTACCTATTCCCTGCAAAGGTTACACATTTCATAAATCTATTCAACATATTATGGCAAATACAGCAAACTGGTTAAAAATTTAAAATTAGAGCCAGCAGAGTTTCATTGGGATTTCTAGCTATAATAAACACTAGCTCCTTGACCTGTGGCAAATACTATAACCTCTCCAAACCTCAGATTCTTTTCTAGAATATATGATCATGAGGGTTTCCAGTTCATGGGGTTATTAAATAATTAAGAAAATGCATGTTAAAATGTTAGCACAATACATAGCTCATATTATATCTTCTATAAACATTAATTAATCATTATTATCATCATCATAAAAACACAAGTACAATCATGTCATTCCTATTTCAACGTACTTATCAAATCAAATGCTTAACTATAGTATTTCAGACTCTTCATGATATAGATCTTAACTACTTGTATAAATTATTTTTCTCTCACCACTTTATCTTCTCTACCATGTCCTCAAGCCAAACCAAAGTGAATTATATATAATGAGTCTCTGTGACCAAGAGGATTCAATTGCCAAAGCATCCTTTCCTTTCATTGCTTCATCTTATACAACTACCTATTCTCCAAAACAGAGTTCATATGCCATCTGCATTTAGTTAGCTTTCTGGTTCCCAATGATAGAAATTAATCCATAGTCCCTTAGGCAACAAAAAAGGAAAATGATCAAATTGAAAGTACGACGCTAACCTAAAGAAAAATGAACTAAGATCTAAATAGTTGCTGCTATTTTCTGTTTTCCACCTCTGCTTCTCTCTTAGTGTCTGCTTCATTTTTTTTTTTCTTTAATGTGCTCTTTCCCTGCAACTGAGTCCAATTAACAGAATATCCTGCCTACCGCAGCTTCCAGGATTACATGAAATAGGTTCTTTCACACTTGAAGACAGATTCTACTCTAAGCCACAGTTCCAAATCCATGAGATTTTGATTCTCATTGGTTCACTATGGGTTAGGTAGTTGTGGCAGGGGAGGTGAGATCATTTTGCATGAGCGTGGCTAAAAAGAATCCACCCAGCAAGAAAGGTCAGGTAGCACATAAAGGACAAGGAACTAGATGCTGGGATGAAAATACATGCTAAAGTTGCCCACTGACATTTAGGAAATTGCTCCCTATGTGCCAAGCTCAGATTAAACTGCCTTAACTATATTACTTCTTTTATTTACCAGATCTTATTTAAAAACCCATTTTATGGATGAAAGCACTGAGTTACTGAATTTCAAGTATTTGCATAGGGTCACACTACTAACAAAAGGTAGAATCAGGAGTCAAAAAGAGCCCCCCTGGACTTCAGTCTGCCCTTATTATACTGCCACATTTGTCCTTGACAATGAAACTTTTCCCAAGCCTTCAGAAGTTACAGATCACTGGCTTCTCTAAATTCCTCTCTTTCTCTTTCTCTTTCTCTCTCTCCCTCTCTCTCCCCATCTCTCTCTCTCTCTCTCTCTCTCTCTCTCTCTCTCTCTCTCTCTCTCTCTCTCTCTCCCCCTCTCTTTCCCTCCCTCCCTCTCTCCTTCCCTTGGCATATGCCACTTCTTATCTTGGATGGTAGTCACTATTTGCGTATGTATCTTAGTTACCTTTCTATATTACAAACATCTTAAGGGTAAGGGCCTTATTCCATTCATCGCCACAGCACCCACTACAGTTCTCCATAATTTATATATTCTACACAAATACTTTTTGAATGCATGAACAAATTCATGAGGTCCTACTTGGCAATGCTGGTGTTTCATTGATAATGACGATAATAGCTATCTATGCTCACTGAATGCTCCCTGAGCACAAGGTGCTATGCTAAGTACTTTACAAACAAGAGCTCATTAATTTGTCCTGTCCTTATGAGATAAATCCCTATTAGTAGGAACCCCCCCTCTTTTTTTCCTGAGAAGACCTGGGCTTAACATATAGCTAATATGTAAAATAAGATGAATAGTATTTAAAACCACATCTTTAAGATTCTAAAATTATGTTCTTAAGTATTATGACATCTTACCAACTATTATTCATGTTTTATATTAAAAGGCTCTCAGAAGTAAAATAATATTTTTGAATCATTAAACGGCCTGATTAATAGGATGCTAAATTAAATTTTTTTGGAAATTAGAATTTTTGAAAACTTTCACCTTATAAAAATGTTTGTAGGATTGATTCTAATTCTTGGCATTTATTTTTAATATGCTTAGTCTGAAATGCCCAGCCAAAGTTCCACATTTTTAAATTGCTCTCCTAAAAACCTGTGGTTTCAGGATGTCAAAACAGGTACTTTAACAGTCTTCAATTGAAATAAAAAATTGCAGTGTGTTTTGATTAATGAGCCTTATTTTAGGCAACCAAAGCAGAATTGTACGCAGACATCTAAAATATCAGGTTGTGCAATGTCAGGCTAGAAACTTCTTTTTTTAGTTTTAGGTTTGGAAGATGATCAACATGGGGTTATTAGAAAGACAAAGTGTAAAGAAATTCACAGTTGGATCCATTCTCCACTCTGTGAATGATGTATTGCTTTATTTTACCCAGTTCAATTCATTATTTTCCAAAGCAGTGGTTTTCATTTATACTAACTGTACAGAAAATCTAACTTTATTCATTTATTAATTCATTCAATAGTAATTTATTCCACTGAATAAATGTACAATCTCAATCACCCCTTACTTGACCTCTCAATAACAGTCAACACTGATAGCCTTTCCCTTTTACATAATTCTTTCTCTTACCTGCTAAGATCCCACCATCTCCTAGTTTTTATTCTACTTGCATGAGCACTCTTTTTCCAACTTATTTACTTAATTGTCCATACTACCATTGCCATTCATTCACTGTGAAGTTTCACAAGGCTCAGTCTGAAGCTTTCTATATTTCTCATGTAATTTGTATTCTCCCTATGCAATTTGACCCTCATCCATAGACAGATAACTTATGAATGTATATTTTTAGCACTGACTTCTCTTTGTGCTTTAGACTTCTACACAGAACTATCTACTCATCATCCATTTAGATGGTTCAATAACATTTCATATTTAATTTTTTTTTAAAGGCCAACGGGTAACTTTTCTTCTACGAAACTTGGAACTCAAAACTTAAATTCAAAGAGTATGGCACTATACATTTGTGAAACCCTAAGGCTAGGGATAGTGGCAGCTCCCTCCTTCACCTCCCCCAGTATTGAATCCATCTGCAAATCTTGTTGATTTAACCCACCAAATATCGCTGTTCTGTCCATATGTTATTTTTTTTCTCCCATCACTGCTATCTGATCATATGAGCATTCCTAATTAAAACCCTTAATCTATCTCCTTTATTTCTTAAAATAAAGATAAAAATATCATAATGTTTAGGACTGTGCTTTGTCTACTTCTGCTTTCAATTTCAAATTATATATTTATTTAATTTTTTAAGTAAACATTAAAATATAGCATGTTATAGAAAAGTGCACAAATTTTAGGTATATAGCTGGATGAATTTTCATAGTTAATTCGCCCCTGGAACCCAGCTCCCAGAGTTAAGAACCAAAACATTTCTTATACCCAGAAATGTCCTGTTTGCCTCCTTCAGTCACTACCTCACAGGGTGACCAATTGTCCTCTACATTAATTTTGCCTGTTTTCCAACTGTATACAAATAGAAATGTACAGTGCATAACTGACAAATCTGGCTTCTTTTGTTCAAAATTAAGTTGTCCCCACTACACTGAAATATCCCTTTTTTATATGAGCTAACTATGTATGTGTGGGTTATTTCTGTACTAACTTTTCCGTTCCATTGATCTAGTTTATACTTACACCAATAGCATACACTGTTGTCTATACAAGCATGCCATTTATTCTATTGCCTTAGAGTATTCATTATAGGAATGCACCATACTTTTTATATCCTCTCTACCATTGATGGAAATTTAGGTTGTTTGCAGTTTTTAACTATTACAAATAACACTGCAATGGACATTCTTGTATGTTTTTTTTTCCTTTGGTGAATACAAATTTGCCATTCTGGAGGGTTTACAATGAGATATAGGGCATGCATATGTTCTGCCTTAGTAGATATTTCTGATATTTTCCAAAGTACTTTACCAATCTATACTCCCACAACCATTGTATCAGTTTGAGTGTTCCAAAACTGGTATTTCCTTTTAATTTTAATGGTGTCTGTGAAGTGTTGTAAAATTGAATTTTACTTTGTATTTCCCCCTTAGGACTAATGAAGTTGAGTGCCTTTCATTTATTTATTGTCCATTTGGATGTCTTCTTTATGTAATTCCTGTCCAAGCTTTTAGCTCATTTTTTCTATTGTATTGTAGGAAATTTCAAATGGATTTGAGGGTTGCTGCCTTTTTTTCTTCATGCATTCTGGCTGTGAGGCTTTTGTTAAAAATCCGTATTACAAATATTCTTTCTCAGTCTGTGCCTTTCCTCTTCACTCTCTGTTGTTCATTTTGACAAATAACAGCTATTTTTAATGTATTCTTATTTATCACTTTTTATAGTTAGTCTTTTCTTTGTCCTACTTATCTTTACCTATCCAAAATAAAGTAAATAATAGTATGGGTTTTTTTCTAAATTATTTATTTTTTTACTTTTCACAATTAGAAGAAATTGAGATTGATTTCTTATAAAGTCTGTAGTTTGCTTCAAGTCATTTTTTCTTCCATATGGATGTACAATTGACTTAGCAACATTTATTAAAAGATCATGCCTTTCCCAACAGTGCTGAAATACTACTTTATGAAACAAGAGATTATTTATATGTGAGTCTGTTCTGTACTCACTGACCCATTGGTCTAATGGTCTCTAGCCTCCACCAATATCACCTTGTGTTAATATCTGTAGTTTTATAATCAATCTTGATATCTAGAAATATAGCTGTTACAGTCAGTTCTTCTTTGTGATTGCTCTGCTATTGCATTTCTATCAGCATTTTAGAATCAGTTTGCCAATATCAAAATAAATTGCAAAAATTTTGTTGGGGATTTTATTGACTCTCTAAAACCATTGGAAGAGAATTTATATCCAAAATATTGAATTTTTGCAACACATAAATAAAATAATCCCTCTACGCATTTAGATTTAATTTATCTCAATCATGTTTTTTTGTTGTTTTTAATGTGGAGATTTTTCACATCATTCTTAAGTTTTATTCCTAAGTATTTGTTTTTTAATACAATTTTTGAAAATGGATTTGCAAGTTTATTTCTATCCAGCCTGTCTTGATCTTAATTTCTCTCTCTGTTCCACTTACTCCAGTTTCCTCCAGTTTCCCTGCCTTTTTTTATTGGCTTATTTTTTTCATATTTATACTTTTTTTCAGTTTCCTTCCTTTATGGGACTTTTCTTTTTACTATTCTTCTTCTTAAAATTCTTCCCTCATGCATCCTCTCTTCACAAAACTAATTTTTATTCATTCTTTACATCTAAGCTAAATTTTGTGTCCTTAGATATCCCTTCTTCGATCTCCCTACTAATAATATACACTCTCCCTATTTAATCTGCTGTAGCAGTACCTAATCATTTCTCATATTACTTATCACCTTTGAAAGTTTGTAATTATTTGCTTTTGGCCTATGTAACCTCTATAAGGGCAGAACCACATCCGGTGTTTTTTTTTTTTTTTTTACCCTACTATCCGTAGTGCCTAGCAAAGCACCTGGCCCATAGTAGGATCTAAATAAAGATTTTTGAAAGAATGAATGAATAAATGAATGAATGAATAAATTTCAACTTTTTTTCCAGGTCCTGTGTAAAGGTCTGAGGATACAGAGTGAACCAGATATTGTACAATCCTTGGCTTCTTCTCATTTCAGAAACTTTCTTCAAAACATTCTTTTTAAGACTAGAAAATATCATCACAGTATAGATTAACAATTTTTTGATCTCTAAATTTATAGTTTCTTCTATAATGTCCAAAATCTTTTAGTTATATACAAAATGATAATTTTAATGATTATTTGTAATAGGAATATTACACTAAAGCTTTAAACAAAGAAGAGACATATATACATTTAATAAGAATCTCTGAGCTTTTAGCTGATGATTATAATTTTAATTGTAATTCAAGAAATTTGTAATTCAGTAAATTTGTATACAAAAATAACTCCATTGTCATCTAGTCTAGCTCTCCATCTACTGTGGGAATCTTCTCCACAGAGTACCTAATATAAAATCGTAAGTCTCATCTTGACATTTGAAATGACAGGAATTACTTGTTTGGTCCCATCCAAAGCATGTGACATTGGTACTAACCTAAAAGATTTATAGGAAACTTAGCATCAGCAGCAGTGAAACTGAGATAATGAGGCCAGTCTAGGAAAAAGTCTTACTTTAGTGTTACTTGTTGGAGATTTTGAGAGTGATAATTAATCATATCCCTTTCCCATCTGGATCCTGAATCAAGCAAGATATAGAAAGAGTCATCAGATAGGAATCAAAATATCAACTTTGTTGTCATTAAAGCTAGATTGGGGAATGTTGTTTTTTATACAATAAAAAAAAAATGAGGCTTGTTACTACTTCCTCCAAAGTTTAGACACAACTGAAGGGAAAATATGAATATCAAGAATTTTGATTTTTCCAGTTTGAGGGGCACTGCAAAAATACATGTATGTTTGACTTTTAAATTATTGACTCCAGCCAAACAAGAGATAGATGTTAAATTCTCACAGATTTGTCAGATAAATTATCAATTATATAAATTTGTACTCTTCCCAACGCGGGAAGACAAAGGCAAAAAGAGGAGACCCAGGTGAATATTAATTCTCTTCTTCTCCGGGGAGTGTAGATGAATAGATTCTACTTAATATTTTTTACATACCTATGTCAACATATTTTAAAAGTATTATAAACCAGATACCATGAAATGGAAAAAATATTTGCTAATCATATATCTGATAAATGATTGATATCCAGAGCAAACAAATAATTCCTACAATTCAACAACAACGACAACAAAAACCAAACAGCTTGATTAAAAGTTGGATAAAGCATCTGAATAGACATTTCTCCAAAAGAGAAATACAAATAACCAACAAGCACACAAAAAGATTCTCAACATTTTTAGTCATTAGGACAATATGAATCAAAACCACCACGAGATACCAAATCACTTTTATTAGGGTGGATATTATTTAAGAAACAGAAAATAAAAAATGTCGATAATGATGTGGAGAAATTGAAACCCTTGCACATTACCGGTAAGAATGTAAAATGGTACAGCCATCATGGAAAACACTATGGTAATTCCTCAAAAAAAAAAATTAAGCGTAGAATTACCATATGGTCCAGCAATTCCACCTCCAGATATAAACTCAAAATAATTGAAAACAGAATTTTGAAGAAATATTTGTATACCCATGTTCATAGCAGCACTATTCACAATAGGCAAAACATGCAAGCAACCCACATGGCCCATCGACAGATGAACAGATAAAACAATGCAGTATATATCATCCAGCCTTAAAAAGGAAGGGCATTTTGACACATGCTACTACATGATGAACCTTAAAGATGTTATTCTAAGTGAAATCAGCCAATCATAAAGGAAAAATATAATATGATTCCTTTTATATGTGGTCCATAGAATAGTCAAACTCATAGAGACAGGTAGTATAATGGCGATTGCCATAGGCCAGGGACAGGGAGAATGTCGTGGTGTGTTTAATGTGTAGAGAGTTTCTGTTGGGGAAGATCAATTCCAGAGATAGATGGTGATGACTGCACAGCAATGTGAATGTATTTAACACCACAGGATGGTCCACTTGGAAATGGTTACAACATTAAATTTCATATTACGTCTATTTCCCTAATTAAAAAGAAAACACAGTGAGAGACACTGTGGCATCATCTCCTTGATTAAATATTTTCGAAGATAAAAAATGAGTGAATAAGTCATAAGGAAAATATATTTACTATAAAGATATATTTCTATAGAGCTTAATTTAGGAAATGCTTATTTTATGATATGCTAATACATATGCTAATAACACACATGTGAGTGTCAGGCATGCATGAGACATGAAATACATGATTAACTGAACAAAATTGTGTAAATTTGTGAACATTTATTAAAGTGAGGGTTATATGAATCCAGTTTAAATGGCTAAATTCTTGCCCTCCTTTCATTTCATCAACAGATATTTATCGAGCTCTTTCTATGTGTCAGAAACTGTGCTAGTGTGTGGTTATACAGTGGTGAACAAGGTAAGCATAAAGTTCTATTTCCTAAAGCTTCTATTCTCATGAAGAAGACATACAAGAACAAAGAAAACAAATATCCAAATTATTTTTTCATACTGTAATGAGAGTAATGTAAGTAATAAATAAGCTAGACACCCAAAAAGGGAGACCTGGTTTGGATAGGATGGTCGAGGAAGTCTTCTCTGCAGAGGTAGGTTTTGACCTAAAATCTAAGTGATAAACTACCCACCCAAAATATAGAGAAAAGAATATCCTATGCATAGAAGCAAACCTGTGTAAAAACTCTGAAGTGTCAAAGAGCTTGACATGATCAGAAATCTGAAAAACAATGTGACTAGAAAGTGATGGACAAGGGTCAGAATGGTGTCGCATGAATTTGAGATGATCATCAACTAGTATGAGCATTTTCCAGTAGAACTTTCTGCATTGACAGTGGCCCTTAGTTACCTGGCTACTGAACAATTGATATGTGGCTAGAATAACTGAAGAACTGAAATTTTAAATTTTGTTCAATTTCAATTGAATTAGATTTGAACTTAAACAGTTTCATGTGGCTAATGATCACATGCTGAATGATGCAGGGGTAGCTCCTGCAGGGCCACAGGCCATGGTAAGTGCTTGGATGTTGTTATGAGATCAATGAGTGACAAGATCTAACATATGTTGTAAGAAAATGTTGTTGCTGCTTTCCATGTTAAATACACTAAATGAAAGTAAGAGATGGAATAGAGCAAAAGGTTGAGCTATAGATACTGTATTCCATGGAAGAAGAGGTTTATGGTTCACACCAAAGGAATATTAGTGGAGATGAAGAAAAGAGGTAAAATTTGAGATATTTCTGGGGGATGGGGACTAGTATAGTAAATACAATTTACTAATGTGTTAGCTAAAAATAAGAGGAAGAACAAAACAAAGATGGTCTCTGTTTTGTGGCTCTGGGTAAACAGTGGTAGTTCATTGAGATAAAGCCAATTAAAGGTCAGTGAAGGGCAGAATATGTTTTGAAGAACACTCAAGAGTCATGTTTAGTTTGAGAGATCTGTGGAACATTTGTGTGAAGATGATATTAGGCATTTGCATATTTGAGTCTGAAGAAAGGTCTGGGCTAGATGTAAATTTGGGAGAGATCCATGTAATATTTGTGTTAAATTGATGACAATTAAGAGATGGCTTTATGGAGAGAGTGGAGAACAATAAGAGAGCCCATAGCCAACCACAACATCCAGAGTTGGGCTTAGAGAATTATATCGCTTCTCAAGTCTTTGCACGTCACTTTAATGTGTAGTGCTGGTGGATCATTTAAATGTTCTTTTTCTTCATTTGAGGTATGCTGGACTTCAACTTTGAAAATTGATATGGAATATGATTAATTCATATTTTTTTGTCTAAAATCAAAAATTTCACTAATATTTCTGAACATTCCATCAGAGGAATTCTACCAGTAGAACTATTGTGTTTTAACTCTTTTGAGTATTGTTGATGACCATCTTTAAGAGAAATATCAATGTTTAGACATTTGTTTTCTCTGGGCAATATGAATAACTTTTCAGTCAGGAGGACAATAATGGGTGGATAGAGTAAGAGGAAACTTGAGAGTAAGCAACATGGTTTAAACCATCCTCAACAGATATAAAACATGAGAGGAATTGAGAAACTCAGTACCTACCGCCTGTTTTAATATCAAACATGTGAAGCATTTTCATGATGTAATGTTCCTTATGTTTTTTCTTCTTCCCTTACTTCTCTGACCCTCTCTGTCATTCAATAGAATCCATGAAAAAGAAATCTTTACTTTGTAGACACCATTTACTACCTACTTACTCAAAGAAAATATTTGGAAAAGATAATGCCAGCATGCAGTTCAAATCTTGGACCTATAAAATCAGACAATTTGTAAAGCTTTAGAAAAATCCAGCTAACAGTCACCTTTGTCAGTATCTTGCTTGAGCATACTAACTGATTGTTTATCCAGGCTTAACTTACTCAAAATGAAAATAGTCTCAGCTGATTCTGAATAAAACATTAAGCACATTGTTTTCACTATGAGAGTCATCACACACTGTTTGCTTCTTCCTGTTGGAACAATCCCACTCCTCTACATTTAAATGCAGGATTCTTATGCATGATGAGTGTCTAGCTCTTAGATGACATAGATCATACATATAGACCAAGAGCCCAGAGTATAAATAGGCACTGTTTGTTTTGTTTTTGTTTTTGATGGTAACGTTTACTCTTTGCTTACTCTGCTACAACATTATCATGGGTCCATACCAAAGTGCTGAAGACACCTCTAATAGAGAAATGCTGTATGTCATTCCATCATTCTCTTCTCTGCTCCCCAAAGGCACTCCTAAGAATTTGGTTTCTTTGGAAATGTTTCAAATGGAATTCTTTTCAGAAATCTCACCCATTACAATAAATCACAGAAGTAGGAAAAGTTTAGTGAACTACAAAGTGCCTAATAATGTGGTATAATTACCAATTTTACAGAACTTAGAGGAAACAGCTAAAAAAAATTTAAAAAATAAATAAAAAGTCTTTGTTTTGCAATATTTTCTTTTAAAACTATAAGTTAAGATCATGTCAGTAAAATGAAGCACTAAGTTAATACAGGGATAGGCTTTGTCTGTTTAGGATCATAGATTTGATAGAACTCAGAGCATTGCTCCAGTGAATTTTCTTAAGTAGTCTATAGTTCTTTAGCATTTTCACATACTTGTGAGTCATTATTTCATTTGATCCTTAAAACAACCCATTGGAATAGGAATTTACGTAGAGTATAAAACCAAGATTGAGGAATTATTGATCTTATAAGCTTTAGATTCAATCCTAGGTATTAGCTTTTGTCTAATAATTTTCCCCCAATATTCTGCACCGGCTTCCAAAGTTTCCTGGTATTAATGGTGATTTCTGGCTTTATGAAAGGACTTCTATAAACTCTAGTCACCTATGTTTGTCTGTCTAGTTACCTGACTTGGTTTATGAAGAACTTTACTTTGTAAACCAAATGAAAAGTTTCATTAGTATTCTGGGCAATTAATTGGACTACGCCTCAAGTTTTCAGACAAAGTTTTTTTTTAGAAACCAAATTATTTCCTGAATGCAGCACTGTAAAACAATATGCCCGGATATCCCCCATTCCCATAAAAAAACAATGTGCTGTTTGGGGAAGCCTATCTTGGTGGTATAATATAACTATCCAACCCAAAATATCTGAAAGAAGCATTTAACTCATTCCTACGCTTCCAGTTTATTCCACTCTTGGTCATTAGCATTTAAGCAAAATGCAACTTTATCCTTCCAGTTTTTCAAATTAAAAATAAAGGTAGCATCTTTGATTTTTCTTTCTCTGAATCACTAAATCCTCTTTGTTCTGCAAATAAAATTTTATTCTCCACTAAAATATATCTTTACTCTCACACCCTAGTTCATATCATCACCATTTCTCTCTTGGAAAGTTCCAACATCTTCCTTTCTGAGCTCCTTGCTTCTATACACCCCATTCCACTTCCAGTAATTTTTAAAAGATAGTCAAAAGGATGTGAATGAGGTGCCCACGCTTCCAAATTAACCTCATAACATTCTCTACCTTGCTCAAAATCTCAAGCTGTCCTGTTACTGGTGTTTTTCTAACGTGCCAAATCTAACACTTCCTCTTCCATCTGGTTGAAATGCTCACATCCATAGATTGTCATCACTCGTTCTTTTGACTCCTTCTGGAATCAGTATAAATGCATATTTTCAGGTGAAGCCTAACTTGCCTACTCCGAACAAAATGCTGTCTCTCAATAAGTCATGAATTCATCACCTTGTTTATTTTCTGAAAATATTTACCATAATGGGAAAAAATGTCCCATGCATGGATATGTTTACTTCATAATTTTCTGTTTCTTCTGTTATACTATGCATTTCATGAAGGCAGTGACCATCCTTTCATTGTCTATGTACCAGTGTTTTGTCACATAACATATACTCAATAGTTATTTGACTAATGAACAAATGTGTGAATGAGTGAATGAATAAATATGAGTAGCAACTACCAAAGCATCATGATATTCAAAAGAGAGCTGTTTGCTATAAATCTAGCCTCCAAGCTAATTCTTCGTTATCTCTTGCTTTTCATTAAGAATTATTACATGACTCATCATCTTTCCTATTATTATGCTTCATGTCTCATGGGCCCTTCTTTCTGAATTTAATTATATCTAAAGTGCAATCTATGCAGATAATTTGTCAATTTTTCCTTTCTGAGTCAATTTTTATCACAGCTGGCATGATTAGTTTTAGACATGGATTGCCCTTTCAGCTCCCATAGTGAACCAAAGTTCTTTTATTCTCCAAAGGGGGGAAAATTATTTCCTCTGCATTTTTTAAGTGGTCACAGGGTTTGTTAATGCTTATTGTATTCTTATCTCTTCTGCTTATGCATATGTGTCTCTATATAAACAGTGAATTTGGCTTGTATATTTCTGCTTTTAAACAGTAAATTATACTAGTAACAATAAATGTTACAAAAATGCCAATATCCCTTGAAAGTGTACCATCAATATATACTGAATGTACAAGAAAATCAGCCAATAATAAGGCCAAGTATTTAGTGTTACTACTAGAAAACATAGTATTAATTAGAAAAAGGGCGCAAAAAGAGAGGAGAACCATCAGATCCTAAACATTTTATGTCTTAGGTGCATTGCTCAGATAATTCCTAATCCTAGCAGTAGCCCCTCTATGAAGAAATGTATTGTCCTCAAAAAGGTAAAGTATATTATATTTTAATAACATATATGTCTAGAGGTTATAAATTAGTAAAACCCTCATCCAATATTTAATCTAAAATTAGGCCTATTTCATAGTCCCAGGAATTTCGACCTTTTCAGGCTTCCCATGTAGGTAGAACTCAAGAATAACGATGACTAGATCCTCATAGTCCTATGCTGGGTGATCTAATTGGGATGTCTAGAAAGTGGGAGTTGTCCTTGTGACACCTAGTTTCAGAGAAGCTCAGAGAAATCAAATATATAGACTTACCCACACTTGCCTTCTCAGACATGTGATATAACCTTGTGCAATTTCCATTGTCCCCTTATTAACAAATTTTATATCATCTCCTTTTCCTATTTGACAGTCCATTTTCCTGGATCAGTACCTTTCCGGGTAGACATTGTCAAGCAGAATACTGGAGAAGTTGTTAATTTGACCCCTTTATTGTCCCACTTTGTTTTGAGATTGTATTGGATCTAACTTTAAAAGAGATTATGGTATGGTACTATCACTCTGTACTTCAATTATTTCACATATACATCAGCATGTTGTAATTTCTGCTGATCAATAACACATGTCCGCAACTCTCCAAATGTATGCTTCAAAGAGAGACACCCTAGAATTTCCAGGAGTAATACGTCATTTCATTATATTTGAGATCTGAATCTTGCTCTTCAGAGGAAGTTGAACAAGTGCCTGGAACTGACCGTTATGTAACCATGTCCTTTACTGGTCAGAAATATATTGCAATGACCAGTCTTTCAGTTTGACCTATTAAAGGAACAATGACCTGCGCTATATCGTGTGCTGGGCAGTGTGGGCTTTCGATAAGTAGTGCAGAGCATGTGCTTGACACTTTACGACAAATCTCTCTGTGAGTTAGAAACAAGGCACACTGCATGTAGAACTGAGAGGTAATTAAAATGTGGCTCAAGGGTCCTAAGCCACTTCAACCACTTTTTTTTTAACATTAAAAATTTATTTTTAGCTTCATTTTAGAGGTAATTTTATACAGAAGGGAAATTGGGTTGGATTCTCACTACTTATGTCCTTCTCTGAATACCTGTTTCACTTTTTGCATGGGCCCTGTTGATATCAAGAAGTAAAAAAAAAAAAAAATTCCCCAGCCATGTATCTGTTTTGATTTAAACTCTGTCAATACTAGTTATGAGAAATTCTACTATCTCCTTCTTTATAATTTATTAAGAGAGACAGGAAGTGGCTATATACTAATCAAATATATAGACTATTTTTAAGTGTCTAATAATGCCAAGCAGAGGCACTCATATTCCTGTTTGAAATTCTATATTTAATTAGTTTCGCAATTTTGTTCTCAAATGTGAGACTTGTACTATAGTTGGAAAATAATGCACTTGGGAGCTAGCTGAAATAAGATTCCTTCCTGACTTAGCAGAATAACCTGGGCTAAGCCCTTTGTCCTTTGAATTGGCAGAATTTGTAAGAATTTCTTAATTTGAAAGCTGAAATTAATTGTCCCTACCTCATAAAGTTAAATAAGATTATATAAATAAAATACATGGAGCATTTTCCATCACAGTGACAACAGCTATTATTATAAATTAACATTATCATGCAAATAAATGCCACTATAGTACCAGAAATAATTTGATTTCCCAAATTTTTTTAAGGAAAACCTTTTCCCATCTCTTTTGCTCAGCAAAGGATTTCTTCACATGTAACTATGAATATATTCTCAAGCCTGTTTTTCCTTTAGTTCTCACACGTTCTGAATGAAGAGTTCCGAGTTAATGAGGTTTTGTTTCACATGCACCATTGCAAATAAAAGAGATTTTAATCACATGGACATAGCTATGCAAATTTAACATTGTACTTAATCGTGAAATTAATTCATTTAAATATCATACATGTTAAAGACCCTTTCTTGGCTGTAATATTTTGTAAGGCCTAATTGGTTCACTCTAACTATGGCTAGTGATATTTAACAGGGATGAAAGAATGGCTATCTACCGATAATTTTTGAAAACTCTGCTGTCTCTGAAAGTATTGTTCTACAAAATATAAGATATTTTATTCCTGAAAGACATCAGAGGTAAATTATTTTATATTTTAGCTTGGTAAGTCTTACAATCTAGTATAAATATAAAAAAAAAAACTGAACAAAATTAGAACTATACAATTAAAAGTGGAAAAAAACAAGCCCACTTACTGAAGTCAAATATTACCCAAGGACTAGTCATATCAGCATGCTCCATGGGACAAAAATGTTTAACATGAACACAGAAATATTATGTCACTTCAAAACTTGAGTTAACAAGTTATCATAGCAAGGCTGAACAATATAATTGCTATTTACGATAGAAAAGAAAATTATTATTTTCTGACTATGCATTTAAACTATTTTGAAATTTTCTAACAGTTTCCACCAATTCTAACAGTAAACTAGGGTTCACAGAGGGATTTTTTTCTGGCAATTGTATATCAGAAATAGCTGTTCTTTCATAACTAAAGAAAAATATACTTGATATTGCAGTGTCTCTTCTATTCCTGATATAGGGGAAAGGTAAAAGAAGATCTGGTTTATGTTCACATGTTAATTAAATTCTACAGCACAGGCTTGTCCATTACAGGTCTTAGATGAAAATCAAAGTACGACGTAGAAATAAAAGTTTTGTTTTTAGAACACAAAATAGTAATAATATCTGAACCAAGAGTAAATTTTAAAGGTGTTATGAACTTTATAAAAACTTAAAATCATAACCATTTTATGGTTAATAGGCACTCAGCAGGCTATTTATGGGAGAAAGTGTGTGGCTATTTTAATACCGACTTTTTGGTATGTCCACTGAGAATAGATGAAGTTGGGGGATTTTTAAAACTGTAGTTCTGTATTAAGAATTGTTTGTTTGATAAATATTGAAATTGTGACTTCTTTCCCTGTGTTTTAACAATTTAGTTTTCCAAATTTATCTGAATATTCAAGTGTTTGTATTGTTTTGATCATGTCATTGTTTTTATTGTTCAAATTTGTGGGAGGGAAGGAGGGAAGGAGAAAGAGAGAGAGAAATCAAAGAGAATCCACAGCACTTAAGTGAGGTTGCTCACAATTATAAGAAGACAATATATTGGGGGGGAGGGAAGTCCTAGTGAAGAAGAAAAGAAGAATTGAATTAAATTTATTGAGTACGTAATAATTTTTGTAATAATAGCAGTTACCAGTTATTAAGTGTTGGCTATATGCCAATTACTCTATTTAGTACTTTCTATGGCTTTTGTCAAGTAATTCTCATAAACACATTATAAAGAGATATAAAGAGATTACATTTATATACATTTTACAAATAAAAATTTTGGGAGGAATATTCAGTACAATAAATAATGTGTTTAAGGCCATAGAACTAATAAATGAAAGAGCTGGGAATTGAGCCAAGATTGATTTAGCTACAAAGTATATCTGGTAACCACTAGGTTGTATTGAACTGGGTAAACCCTTTGAATGCATCATCTCATTGGCTTCTTGCAACACTTTGAACCTATACTATTATGCTCTTTATTTTGTTATTAAATAAAAATATCAAAATTCAGAGAAGTTCATATACTTACGTAAGTTTATCCAGCAGTGTTTGAACCCATACCTGTGTCACTCTGCACCAAAGAACACTTCTATTTGAAGGAGTAGGTAAATTGATAAGACTGTTTAGGCTCGAGATTAAAGAAAACAAAAGAAAGGACAACTAAGGCATTACCATTTATCTTATTGGAGATTCCAAGGATTCATAGTGGGGAGGTGATGACTCTGAAAGAACTGACAATTTAAACGAAGTCAAGTTTGGCTCCTGGTCTTGCCCGCCTTTTAAGATATTCTTTATTTCATTTGATTGGTTTCGATAACCCTTCCCTCTGAGTTGTTTTGGATCCAGAATCACTTTTATTTGAGTAAGAAAAAGAAAATAGAAGCCAGAAAACTGATTAGAAAAGAAATGAAAGCAATTCTGCCAGTGCCTGTCTGTCAAACATCCAGCACTCCTAAGATATGTGAAATGAAGGAGGAAGCTCACCTCTCACCCGGAAAGTTGCAATATCCTGGTAGGGAGAATAAAGTCGTCTCTGCGGCATTCCCTTTAATCAACTCTCCACCTTGCAGCCAGATGGATCTTTTCAAAATGCAAGGCTGATCCTTTCACGTCCTACTCCTGAAACCTTTTAGTCACTTCCCATGGCTCTAAAAATGAAGACAAAGCAAGACTTCTATCTATCTCACCAGCCTGCTGTCCACACTTTTTCAGCTACAACTTCACTGTCCTGTTTTTCGGTGTGTGTTACTCATGTCTTGTATTTGTGTTATTTCCTCTGGCTGTAATGCTTCTTCCATTTCCTAGTCATGTAGCTTGTTACTCTCTCTTACCATTAGCTCTAGCTTTATTCTCCTGAGAAGCCTCCATGATTAGTATAAATTACCACCCGAGAACAACTGTATTTGCCCTTTGGAGCAATTGTTATAGTGGAATTTCTCTTGATTGATGTCTATCTCTCTCTCAAGACTATAGGATTCTTGAAGGCAGCAGCTCATGTGAGTTGATGCACTATTGTACGCCTAGCGCTAACACCTGCCTGACACATAGCAGATACTGTAAAGCGGTAGCTGATCTCCCAGGTTGACTCGCCAAGAGCCATCTCCTGGATTCGTGTCCATGTCTATTTCCCTCCCATGCTGAATCTGAGCTGGCACTGCGACTCAGTTTATTAACAGAATGTGGAAGTGTCATTGTGCCAGTGCTGAAACTAAACCTTAAAGTGGCCTAGTGGCTTTTGCTTTTGTGCTTTTTTTGGCATAACCCTTCTTGAGAGACCCTGTGAAGAATCCAGGACCCATGTGGAGAGAAGAGGCCCTGAAACTACATGAGGCAGGCGAGAGAGGCCCAATTCTCCCAGTTTCACAGCCAAGCTTCCAGTTGACTTTGGCCTCACCACCCTCTGATCACATATAGATAATAAGACCCCAAGTGAGGCTGGAAAAGAGCTGTTCATTTGTGCCCAAGCAATTCACAGAACTGTGGGGTACAGTGGAATGATTATTATTTTAAGCTGCTAAGTGTCATTGCTTGTTATGTCAATAGACAACAGACAAACACATAATACAAAATTTTTGAATTTATAGATTAATCTAGTTGTCTCATAATTGAATTCTTGCCACTCAGGACATAGGAAAAGGTCAGACCTATAAGGATGTTCTTCTTGTCTGGACCCTCCATGCTCATTTGCAAAATTTTGCTTATGCGGTCGATATGAAAGCACATAGAACTGAAATTAACACTTGCCTCATTAGCCTGTACTTACCAAAAGAGTCACTTTAATACATAATATCAAAATGTATTGTTTTAATGCCAAAATTGCTGATGGCAGGGCCTCAGCAATTTTGATATTTCTGGGAGTGTCTAGAGAATTTTTCACATGCACCCACAAGCAAGTCCCCGGACTACTCTCTAGTCATGCTTCTTTGCAGTACCTATCACGCTTCCAAGGGTGTCATGCTCTCTACTGGGGCTTTACTTTCTGGTCTTTGGAGAGGATGCTGTTCAATCCATGATTCCTTCTCCCAGTGTCTCCAGTTATGCAATGCACACAAAATCCCAGCAAGCATTGTACTCCTTTCAGTACTCACTTCATTGGATTCATGATGTGTTCTGCGTGGAAATATGGCGCTTGTCCTTCTTTCCATAGTACGAACTGGAGGCAAACAGTGGTCATTGGCTCATAGCAACTTCAGTTCCTTAACTAAGGTCAAGCCCCTTTCTGTGAATGATCTTTTGTAGTTTATGGCTCTATTCTGTTAGCTCTTGGTGCCTTCTTCAGAGTTATTCTTTCTTTTTTATAAAAAGTAACCCTTCTTTGTGGTTGAATCGTTTTTATAGCTCACTTACTGACCACAGAAATTTGGGTGTCCTAGGTTTCTTTACATATTGCACTATTTTTGTCACTTTCAGCACAGAATAGTATTATTTATTCAAAATCTCTGTGAGCTTTTTATGTATTGAAAGTAATCATTTCTAATAGACAAAATATACTATAATTTGCTTCCCACATGAAGGTGCTATAGTAAAATGACCTTAATATTCTTAGAACTTTTGTTATTTAATAGATATTTCCTAAAAAGTACATCATTATTATTTTTTTACTATTTATTAATAGAGCATATTATTTCTCTATCCTGGATTTCATCTTTGCCCTGAAGCCATTTCTTTCTTTGAGAATTTTTATTTCTGGAAAAGCCCAGTCTGAGAAAGTTGTTGTCATTTTTTTTTTCCATTAAAATTATTAGCTTCTTTAATTTTTCTGGAAAGTTAGCCTGGGATCTTTCTTTAGTTTATCTGCCTGTTGTCATTCAAGGGCCATCCTGAGTCCATTTCTCCATCTTTTTAAAATCTCTATTTAATACCACAGTGAAATTTCCTCCTCAAAGTCTCACAATGTTTTCCTTCTTGCCTATGAACTCAGGCAACTGGATGGGTGAGCAAAGTCACCAGATTCCAGTCACTCACATTGTAAGTCTCTGTTTAGGTTCAGCTGGGGCCGCTTGATCACATGTGAAAACTCTAAGCTTAAGGGATTTTTATTAAGAAAAGAAACCCACTTGATCAGTTTTGTTCGTTTTTATTTTATTTGGTTGAGGGTGAGATACTTAGCTTCATTGAACCTCAATTTCTTTATCTCTGAAGTCCTTTAACCAATGTATAGGGATTGTATGTAAATTTTTCATCACATAATAAATACTGAATTAAATGATCTTATTATGGACATTTTTTTTTGTTGCATGCATGCATGCATGCATGTGTTTGAAAATCAACTAGATCTATTATAGTGGCACTGTTAACTTAGATTAAGTTATTTTATCCATCTCAACCTCATTTTGTATTTTTTAATTACATGTATTGGAGTGACATCAATTAATAAAATTATGTAGGTTTCAAGTGTACAATTCAATAACACATCTGTATATTGCATTGTGTGTTTACCACACAGTCAAATCTCCTTCATTATAGATTTTCAAAGCAAAATATTTAGGAAAATTAAATTATACTATACATACATTGTTTAATCTTTTTACTTAATAATATTTCCTGTGCATTTAGTTTCCTTTAGGATTATTTTTAATGACTATGTGGAACACCATAATTATTTAACCAGTCTCTTATTGTTGGCTATTACATCATTTCTAAATTATTGCTATCTTATAATTATGCTAGGATGAAATATGCATACATTATTTCCTCGAGATATATTCCTAGAAAGGGAATTACTAGTTCAATGGTTCTGCTTATTTTAAGACATGTTAACATATACTTCCAAGTTGCCTTCCAGAGAAACAACCAATTTTACTCCTCCACAACACTGCATTTATCAAGGATTTTTTTAAGCTTTATCGGTTTGAGAGGCCCAAAACAGTATTTCCTTATTTTAATTTAATAGCTACGATTTTTAAAACTCATGGTTATTACTTATGGTGATGTTTTTCTGCCTTAAGCCAACATTTGAACAATAATAATTACCCCGAACATACCCTTTGACAACATTTTCACATTTATTATTTTACATAATATCCCCAGCAGCCCTGGAAGATAAATAGTGGAACCAATAATCATTAAAGTATGTCACTAAGCATAACAATTAGTTCTACAAGTATTCACACACAGACCTCTCAGTTTCAATTTAGGGTGAATTTCTTTAGTAAGACCTACTATTCTGAGTTAATAAGAAAGAAGAAATTTGTTCTCTAAGACTAATCCTTTTTAGATAAAGATGACAAGGTATTATTTTATCCTGACTTGGTGAGTAGATGAGCTAACTGCTGACTAGGCAGTTTATTTCTTCTCAGGCAAAGGTTTTTGAGATAGACTTCCATAATTTCAATTATATAGCACCACACAATTATATAGCACCACTTTATTGCTAGTGCTATGTTCTATTTAAATCTAAGCATTGTTTTTGCCAAGCCTTCTGTCTACCTCTGTTTGTTTGTGTTTTATGTGACTTTTATTATAATAGCGACACATTTTTATTGCAAGTAGTAATTAAACTACAGAAATGCACAAAATAAAAGTAAACCATCCTCCTTTTATTTGCCCTAACCCCATCACCAGGATAAGCCACCATCAGCAGTATGGTGTTAATCCTCTCATATATTCTAAGCCTGTTTTGACACAATTGGGCTCATTCTATACTTATTATTCTGTTACATGCTTTGCCATTTGTTATTATACAGCATTCTAGGTTGCTTCAGAGTTTTTTATTGGAGGAATATAAGAATTTAAATCTGGCCCATTATTGATGAACATTTATGTTTTTCTCCAGTATTGTTTTTGCCAATATTAGAGTAAACATTTTTATACACCAATTTATTTCTACATTAAATTTCTGAAGATGGATCATTAACAATCTAAATTGTAAAAACTGAGTCAAAGGTGATTTACGTTTACTATTTTGAAAGACATTACCATATTACTTTTCAAAAATATATGTCTAACATATCCATCAATAGTGTATTATAGTGTCTATCGCATACTCTTACTGACACTGAATGTATTCATTAGTTTTTATTTTTTGCTTCTCAATGATAAAAAAAAATTATCTCACTGTTTTAATTTGTTTTTAATTAGCATGAAGTTGATCATCTTTTTATACATTTAGAGTTATTTGGATTTTATTTTTAGAAAACTTTTTTTATATCCATTGCCTGTTTTCTATTCAATTTTTAGTCCTTTCTTCCTGATTTGTAAGCTCTCTTTGTATACATTTAAAATAGATGTTTTGTCTGATTATGTTTTGCATGTTTCCCAGTTATTATCTTTAATTTTTTTATTTGTATAATTTTGCTACTGAAAATATTAATATGTTTTGTAGACTTATTTTTTAAGGTTTTTGGTTTTTCTGTCATGCTTATAAAGGCAATTTCTATTCTAATATTTTAAATATTTTTTATTCATGTGCTATTCTAATAACTTCTTATTTTCATTATTAAGCCTTAAGTCTTAATTTAATTAGAATTTACTGTCAAGTAAAACACTAAAGATACATATTTTTGTATATCCATTCCATGTTGCACATATGTGTGTGTATGTTTGTGTATTTGTATACTTTTCAAAGTAAAAAAACAAAAAGGTTATTCTAGAATTATTTATAAAATAATCTTACATAATTCATTACATTCTCAGTGGTTTGAAATAACATCTTTATCTTAGAAATTTAACTTAATTTAAATGTATTTGGACTTTTTAAGTATTCATTTATCTGTTAGTTTATGCCTGAGGGATGCTGTTCTGTTTTAATTACATTAATATTCTGAGATACTTTGTACCTGGTAAGACTAATTCCATCCAATCTATTTTCTTATTTTCTTCATGACTATTCTGTTATTCTTTCATATAAATGTTAGAATTGCTTTTTTTTTTTAAGCATGAACAAAAACAATGCATTTTTGATGAAGATTTTCACAAGTAAACCTTGGTACAGCGGAGGAAGAGAGCAGATACTATGTCCTGTGGCCATGTTCCCATTAGCTGTTGAAGCAGAAAGTAGATTTTTAGCAACTTGCTTTATATAATTGTTTACAGTGTTATTCATTAGTAGCTATTTCGCTCATCAGAGGGAATTTTCATGTAATGAAATGGGCTAATTCAGTTTACTGAAACTGTGTGAAGGAAGTAAAAAGACAAATTTTCATTCAGTAGTTTAAGATTGGTGCTCAGATGAAAAGCCACACAGCTGCTTCTGCTCTGCTGGCTCTTGAATTCTCAGAGGAGCTGGAAAGGCAAAGAAACAACTTATACAGATAAATATGGGAGTCTGAGTATCTAATGCCTTTCACTTCATCTTATCATTACAAGTTGAATTAACTTAAGTTAGCTGAATTAATTGGTACTATTAAGCTAAGCCCAGTTTTAAAAAATTTAGAGCCATTAAATGAGGGTAAAAATGGAGAGCATTGTTAATGTATGGCTACCTTTCCAAACATAGAACACTTCTAACTCACATGTAGTTGAAACTCTGAAAGTTCAATGTAAATCTGTGTTTTGACCCTTGACGATACTTGTTTACTATATAACAGTATGTTAAAATAAGGTTTCCAGAAAAATCCCAAGGTACAATAGATGCAAAATTCCAAGGCCAAATTTCCATGTGTAGGTTTTCAGTGGAAATTAGGGAAAAGTTTCAAGCCTCTTTGAGTATTCCAACCAGATAAGTATAGAAAAAGGATTCAGAATGTGGGAAAAGGGGGTGTTTAGAAATGACATTTCTTTGAAGAGAGCTGTTGTAGGGCTTTGAGTTCCACCTCCTCCTTGGGATAAGAATAAAGGTTTTCTTTCCTCACTCCAAACCTAGTAAATTGGGATTTAAGAGGATTCTCCAGACCATACTGCACTGTGCTGTTTGGAAGCTCCCGATGTCTGACTTATACCTGGAAAACTGAAAGTCAACTCTGGAGTGGGGTTTGACTCCTTTCCAGGAAATCTTAAGGACTAAAGGAGGGCTATTTATTTGGAGGTGAGACCAAGAAAATGCGCCCTGTTGAATTAGGTGTGTTCATTCCCAGAGTGTATGGGGCACAAGTATTTAAGTGTGCAGTAGGCCCCAACACAACAAAAGCTTGTCTGGGACCTTGTCCAATATGGCTGCCTGAGTCCTGAGACCTTAGCAGAAAGAGATTGAAGGTCTATTGTTATAGGGCAAGCAGAGGAAGGAAGCACAAGGTAGCAGAATAGAGCTGAATCTATTAACATAACTGCAAGAAGTAAACATTTAAACCCAAGAAGCCAGTGGAAATCTCTGTATCAGAGAAAACAGAGGTCAGACCTACCCAGAATTGCCAACTTTAACCATTTGTCTCACAAAAGAATTGCAAGCCATTACCAGCTGGATAAAAACTGACCTACCTCCTTGCCTGTTCCCCTCCCATCTACCTGATCCTCCCAGGACCCAAATTTAACCTGATCTAATTAAATCAGCAGTTAGAAAGTGGAAGAAGAGGTATGCATACACATGAAAAAAAAAAAAAAAAAAAAAAAACACTTTCCTTCCTCTGCTGCAAGAATCGAGCCCAAATCTGGCCCAGACAGTGGAAACAAAACAAAACAAAACAAAACAAAAAACAATTTATACTAACCCTAATGTAAAGTTTGATCAATACTTCGAATTAAAAATGCTAACACTGTGTTACTTAAAGTGATCCTAGGGCTGCTATTATCTAATAGGGAGCTAGAAAAGTCATGAACCTTGTCATGCTTTTGTCCAGAGAAAGGGGACATTTATGTCCTTTACATAAAACAAGATGACAACAGAAGTGTCTTGGTAGCAATACATTTTAGTCAATTCAACAAAAAAACAGCAAATATAAAAGAGTATGAAATTATAACCTAATATTAATTCTAGCTCAGAATAGTTATTTCAACCTATAATGTAGCTAAAATATGCAGGACTCCTAGCAAAATATCTTCCTTCTTCAAGCTCATCTCTGACTAATCTCAAATCTTGAGCCGTCCCTCCACTCAACTAAGAATCTTATGGATAGATTCAAAGTCATTAGACTGAAATCTGAGCTCTGTATTCTTGGATTCTGACCAGTAGGAAAGCAAATCCTTAACATATCTTATTCATCAAGCCTGTATGTGTGGAGACGGGATAGATAATTATGACTCTTTCCACATCAATAGTCTCTTCAGTGGCATCAACCTGATACCCCTATTACATGTTTTCCTGCCCAGTGACTCTCTCAGAAGGCTTTATATACAGAATTATATACTTCTTCAAATTCACAAAGGTTATAGTCTTTTTATGTAGCTTTTATCTCATTCATTTCATTCATTTATTCATTTATTTATTGTTAATTTAATATTTATAGGGTATCTTACAACATGCCAGATGGTAAAAGTTAAAACAAGCAGGGAAAAAAAGTTATTACAGGATGCTAAATGGGAGGTTTTAAGTCTGGAATGTGGTCAAAATTAGTATGTGTCTGTCACCCATCTTCATCTTTAAAACAGACAGATAAATGAGGAAGAAGATTTGAGAGGTAATTAGGTCATGAGAATGGAGTCCTCATAAATGGAATCAGTGTCCTTATAAAAGGGACCTCAGAGAGTACTTTCACTCTCTTTCTGCCACATGAAGTCATAGTGAGAAAGATGGCCATATATGAACCAAGAAATAGGCACTTGCCAGACTCTGACTCTGAGGGTGTCTTGATCTTGGACTTCCTAGCCTCCAGAACTGTGAAAATTAAATGTTTGTTGTCTACACCACTCTTGCTGTGGTACTTGGCTATAGCAGCCTGGACTGACTAAGGCATCCACACAACATCACAAAAGAGCCCACAAAGTTTCTCATGAAAGAAAAGGCCAGGATCTAGACATCCACTATTTGTATGGTGTTAAATCTGCTTCCATGAAATAAGGCCATTTTAACACCCTTTTTCTCTATTTTCACTTCCCACGGAGCCTAACCCTTGAGTGGACAGAATTAGAAGTGTGAGGGTGTGATAAAATAGTGGTTTATAAAAGAGAGTAGACACACAACATTCTAATTTATCCCTTTGAATCTTGAAGTTTATGTCTCTCCAAGATTTGTGATTGGAAGTGGAGAAGCTTTAAATTGAATAAAAAATTGAAGTGTTGGTATTAGATTGCATTGGGTTTTTTAATATCTGACAATGACCATAGGAAATATAATAAAACTCTTTCAGGATTTCACAGTAACCAGTTTAGCATTTTTAGCAAATTAGTTATACACTATTTTCAAGGAGTTCGATGTCTATAAAGACAAAGAGGCTGTGTATAAATCATTAAAATGCAATTCATTTATTCAAACAATATTTATTGACCACGTACTATATGCTAGGCATTTTTCCAGATTCTGGGAATATAGCCATAAACACTGTTAGATGGTTTAATATAGGTTTAAGAAAATGTGCTTTGAAATTGAAGAAGCAGTTACTTCTATCCTGGGGATTGTGGGAAGGCTTTACTGAGGTAATGTTTTTAGATATATTGACAGAAATAGAAGTTTGCCAAGGTTGGAACTACAAGACAGCAAAAACAATGCATGCATAAAAAGAAAGGGGAAAGGTTGAAACAACATAGTAGTTATGCGCTAGGAATCAGCATGGTGCCTTGGGGAAAGCAATGGTGTTGAGTTAAGGACATCTCAGTTTATATCTAGGTGATGTCTTAGTAGCTGAGTAACAGCTGACCACTGTTTTCGCCTCTTTGTGCTACATTTTCCACACCCTTTAAGTTTTTCTCGAGTATTGGAGATCATTAAAAAATCATAGCTCACCTGCTGTTAGTATCATGCTTTCTCTTTCCTCGGTCACTGCTGTGACACCCCTTGATATTTCTGAAGCTGTCAAGGCCATTGGTGGTATTCTGCTCTCTCCTTATATTTACTTTGCTGAAGTCAGGGAGATTGCTTCTAGTGACAGTTTCCCCTGTGGGAGAACATCTTCCATCCGGAAAGTTACATATTTTAGATGAAGAAGGCTGGCTACTGTTTAACCAGGCAGAGAAGCAAACCAAGTCATGATTAAGGTCTGAAAGATGCCATAAACCATTCATATGCTATTAGCCATAAGCCAGAGCTACAATGTACAGACATGCATGTATATGTGTAAACAATCATAAATTTTTCTTGTTAAAAAGTGAATAATATCTATCACAATCTGGACTATGTATTCTAGATACTTTATCTTATTTAATTCTTCCAACAATCTCATGAAGTTGACCTTGTGATCCATACAGATGACTAAATTGCTGATCTGAGGGGTTAAGTAAGTGATTCATAGACATATATGTAGTAAATCACACACCAGTTGTCTCTGATTCCAGACCCCAGAGCCTTACCCACTATGGAGCATTGCTTTTTCGCCTGAATCATTCTTTATTACAGGCATTTCTATCCAATTTCTAGAATTATATACTAATCTGTGGGAAGCTGGGCATACCCCCCAATCCCACCATGGAACAATAAATTATACCTTCTCTGATTCTCACCTATCATCCCTGGCCTGGGTCTCACTAAGTTGCTTTATTTTTCTTTCTGTTGGAAGTGAGTTATTTCTTCATCTAGTAGCCTCCCACAAGTTTCAGAGACCAATTCTCTGTTGGTCCTAGGGTCTGTCCCTTCACTATACCCATTCATTTCCCCTTTCACGTGTTTTCTTGACCTTCATTTAAATAGGTCTTTCATGTCCTCTTGACACACTTGTTTATATTTATATCATGATCTTCATCGTCATCGCTATGTTGGGTAGAAATTGAGAACACCTTTTGTAGTTATTTTATTGTTGTCAGTGATGTAGAAGCATGTGAAAATCAGTCACTTAATGGGAAATTTATAGTTTATTTCTTACTCATAGAAGGGTCTGTGGATGATAGGGAATTCTCTCTTTCCAGTGGTCAATTACATGGCCATTTTAATCAGAAACCCTACTCCAGAAATGAGGTTTGTGGTGTGCTGGCTCTGTGCAGTCATATGACACTCACTGAAAAGGATGCTTGAAAATGCAGATGTATTTTCTGACTCTGTCAGTAGGTTTTCCTGGTGGCCATATGGAAGTTGTGTAAGCTCAGTCTAGGGATTTGACAGGTTATTTCTTTGGACAACAGAGCCAGGATATGCTGTTCACTTAACCGTGGTCAGTTTTGGCATCAAGTGTGCATGGTCTCTGCCAAGGCTGACACCTCATTCTCCCCTCCTCTCTCCAGCAGGGAGGCTCCCCTGCCAAACCCACTTAAAATAGTTCTTTTTGTTGTGCCTTATATTTGTTAACTCCTTCGAGGCAGGTGACAATTTGTAAATCCTTAATCACAATAGCACAACCTATCACCAAACTGATAATGCAAAATTAAAAATTCACTGACCACATGGACAAAGTGAAGAAAGAATTCTAAACTTTTACCATCTTAAAGTTTTGACAGTTGTTTAAACATACTCTATAGGGTGATGATGGGCTTTATTTACAGTCCTTGAGTTCTAAAGGTTATTGTTTTAGTAAATCTCAGTTTGCCAAGGAGATATGTTTCAAAGTCTCCTTGTATACATAAATTTCATGTGTCTAGCATCATATTATAAGTATTGCTAAAGGATTTAATTATACAAAGATATCATCATTGATTTTAACATAATTATTTCTATAATTTAAATAATTTAACATCCTTATTTCTACAGTACTTGTTCTCATGCTAAGTATTTTGCATTTATTCTTAGTCAATTATTCTTACAACATTGCTATTTATCAACTATTACCATTTTCCTTATGACAAAACCAAGGACTAAATATACTTATTTTATCTTAAAAGTCCATAAACCTAAGAAGGGATAGGATTTTTATCAAAGTTTGCTAATTCTAAGGACTAAATACTTACCTTCTCATTATACTGATTTTT
>CM053510.1:13270809-13323967 GCA_028627145.1 Eidolon dupreanum
AATTCTCTAGTGCCATCTCTTTAAGGATGGCCTCTAGAAAAATTAAGTGCATATGCAACACATCATAGTCTCTAAGATTAGTGAGTTGTGTCAATCCAAAATATAAATATATCTGCTTTGAGTCACATTGAACCAATTCTCTGAATTATTAAAATGTGGGATATAATATGTGATAGGCGATATTCTAGAAAGACCCCAAGATTCCTGCCTCCTTATATATTGTCCCTGTATGACGCCCTCTATTTCAGTGTGGTGGGACTATGAATATGATAGGCTATCACACTCATGATAGGATACATTATGTAGCAAAAGTGTATGATATTTCAGATGTAATTAAGGTCCTTAATAATTTGACTATGAATTATTCAAAGGAAGCATATGCTAGCCAGACCTAACCTAATCAGGCAAGCCCTTTAAAAGACAGTGTGAGGTAACAGACAAGAAGGAGCAACAGATGTACTCTCGTTAGCCTTGCAAAAGTGAACGGCCATGTTGTGGAGAGGGCTATGTGGCAGGAAATCTAGGGGCTGAAGTTCTGTCTCACTGCTACATCACAAGAAATGAAGTCTTTTAATAACAAACAGTGAGGTTGGAAAAGTACCCTGAGCCTCAAATGAAATGCAGTTCTAGACAACACCTTGACACATACGTGTAGCCTTGTTAGACCCCGAGCAAAGGACTGAAGTAAGAGGTGTCTAGATTCCTGACCTGTGAGAACTGTAAGATAATGTGTATGTGTTGTTCTAAGCTGCTAAATTTGTGGTAATTTGTTACACAGCAACAGAAAACTAATAAACATGGCTTAGTCACATTTTGAAAATAGAAAGTTACTTACCATTTCCATATATAATTATTCTCATTCTCAAAATAGTCAGTGTTAAGTAGTGCAGTTGCTCAGGAGCTGACTGTATGTCAAAAAGAAAGTAATCTCTTAAAAACCTAAAAATTATCTTTCTACATTTGATTTGCATTTCTCAACCCATATATATTTTTATAATTCTGAAAGTAATTGCATCATAAATTGTGTTTCTAGATGAAAACACAATCTTAAGTTAGGAACTTTGAAAACTTTGAAATGAAGAAATGAGGCTGCTCAGTAGTTCCACCCTCGGTATTGCTCCCTTTGATATCTTCACCAGTGCACATGGAGAAGCATATTCCCTAGGTGCTGCAGTCAAGGGATATATTGGAACTCACTCCTCAGCCCCAGGACTTAACAGAGGGTTGAGAACATAAGTTAGAAAACAAAGGATTTTAGATTTTCTTTTCTTTAAAACTGTCTTCTATTAGCAATCTGATTAGCTAAGTAATTATGGATGGGGATTTCCAAAAAGAGATGCATGTGACATACACTCATCCACTACAAGGTCAAGTTATAGGTTATCCCAGAGACATCAAGCATTTCATTAGAGAAACCCAGCTTGACATTGTGTCATGTTCAATGTTCACTAATGTAAGGTGATGTCTTTGGGTGTAGGAGTGGTGAAAAGACAGATGAGCGTTTTATCTAATAATAACTCAGAGATCAATGTGAGCTTGGCCAAGTACTGCTGAAAGGCAGAGGGAAAAAAAATCACAACTTCGTAAGCAAGCTCCAACTTCTAGTATCAAATATTTGATATAAAAACTACTACATTTTTATTGTACATTTTTATTATATGTTTGTTTATATATTTATATACTTATACATTTTATTTATTCAACAAATTTATTGAATACCTACTATATGCCAGGCACTGTTAGAAACAAAAATAACATAATGATGAAGAAAAAGTAATTTTCCAAAGGCAACTGGGGAGAAAGAGTGGGTATTCACAACAATATATTTCTATTAGACTATGACTTTAAAGGCCTATATTTTCCTTCTTTTAATTTTATTATTATTTTTTGTACCAATGGCTCCTTAACAGAGGTTCAGACACACTGAGTGTTTAATAAATGCATATTAAATGAATAAATGGATGAATGGATGACCAGTTTACTCACTATTTTTCACAGAAGAAATCATAAAATCTAGTTAATAAAATTATCCTATTTCCTTGCCTTAAAATATATCTTCAAATGTAATCAAACAGTAAATGAAAGCTGATGTATTAGGCTTCCATAGCTGGAGATAAAAAAAAAGAAAATGCTATAAAAAGCACATGTTGTTGAAGAATAAAACAAGTTCCTCTTACAGTGAGTTCTCACTTTCTCCTGGGAGCAGAAGAGGTAGCTGTGACTGAATAACAAACATTTTGGGGGTACTTAATATATCCCAGGTACTGTGCCAGGACATACAGACACAGAAATAAATAATAAGTTCCTGCCCTCAAGGAGAAACTCATATATAAACAATAGCAACCTAGTACAGTAAAGACTAATATGAAGTATTTGGCAGGATTATGTGGGATTGTAGGAGAGGCCCTCCTAACCCAGAGAGTTGATGAACATGTGCATGTTGGCAGAGAGAGGGGATAGTGGAGGGGGTCATGTAAAGATCCCCGGAAGTGGTAATATCTAAATGGAATTTTGAAAAATGAGTAGGTGTTAGTAGAAATAGGAAGGACATTCCAAGCAGAGAGTGAAGTGTAAAAACATGGAAGATCATGGAAACACTGAAAAGAATGTACTATAAAAAGGGCAAAACTTGAGGCAGGAAGGCCCATTAAAAACCTCTACAAGATAAAGGTGGAAAATTACAAGGGTCTGGGCTAAAGCAGAGCAATAGGATGAGATCAGCGGAGTTGGATTTGGCAGGGAAAAAGGGATAGGACCTGGTGACAGTAAATGTGGTGCATAAAGCCAACAGAGGAGCAAGGGATCACTTCTTGGTGGTTTCCTCAGTTATATTGCGAGTAAATGGCCGTGGCAGGAATTTAACCTAGGTCTATCTGATCCCACACTTTCAATGATACTTTCTGTTGTATAATACTCCTTTTATTTTTTACTTTTTTTTTAAACACCTACAGCACCTGGTCTTCGTAGGTGGTCTCCCATCCAAGTACTAACCAGGCCTGACCCTGCTTAGCCTCCGAGATCAGACAAGATCAGGCACATTCAGGGTGGCATGGCTGTAGACTGTATAATACTGTTTTAAAGATTATAATAAAGGAGATACTTTCATAAGCCTTAAGAATATTTAAACTTATATCATACTCCATAATAACTCTTTTAAAAATAATAATAAAGGAGAACTCACCACTACTGGGTAACCACAGAGCATTCAAACCAGGGAAAATTGATGGTAGGACATAAGTTAGCCATGGGAAGTTGAGTGAGTCAAGGATGAGCACATGGACAAACAAGTGGAAAAAATGGTGGTTAAAGATTCAAAACACAGAGAGAAGAAAAGACAGGAAACAAAAAGTCCAAAACAAATCCAAAATGCAAAAAAAGTTCAAGTCATAACCCAGAAGAATCCATTTAGAAATTGGTCATTTAGAAATCCAATAGGCAAGCAACACTAGAGAGAGCCAGCAGCAGAAAGAGATTTAGTTACTAGGATCCAGAGGCCAAGGGTAACATGTTCAACTCTGAGAGAAATAAAATACTAAACGAGGTCCAAATAACTGTTGGATAAGAAAGAACCCACTTTTGGAAAACAAGAATACAATAATCTAAGCAAAGCTGGTAGCAAGGTTGATTCACTGTTACTTTATAAATAAATTGCTGACAAAAGAGTCTTGTATTTTCCCCCTGAGAATGTGTAGTCTCATGATCTGACTAAGAGTCAAATGCCCAGAGAGATTTAGTCTATTCTTCTGTACAAGTTACAGATTTACAAGGACAAGATGCCAGGAAGGTCATTGCAGATATTTTTGTTTTTATTTTTTGCCTTGTGATTTTAAATAACTCAAGTTAAGCCAGAGGAATTGGTATTACAGCTGCCAAGTGCTTACACACATGCAAATTCTGTTTGTCTTCTTCTAGTTAATATCATTTCTCACCTCTGAGATTTTCGTACATCTCCCTAGCAGTCTGATGCAGCTAAATTCTGTGTAGCCTTTAAAACTGAAAGACTTTATTTGAAAAGCCAGTTTAACATTGACTTGCTATGAGTTTATGGATAGCTACTTAAAATATTGAAATTTACTCTATTTGCCCATAATGTGGGTGTTAATAATATACACCTTACGATGTTTTGATTTTGAGATTATATACTTTGTGGGAATGTTTAGGAAAATACAAAACACTAATAAAATGGTTGATATATAAATTGGTAAGTGAATAGCATTAAAATATATAATTTATAACTGAAACTAATAAAAAAGTTCTACAACAAATAGGAAAAAATAGAATAAAGTATATAATTATCCCATAAGTCAAGATGATTTTTTTTCTTATAATACAAAATTCTTACACTCAGGGGCTCAATACAAATTTGAAAATAAAACAAAAGATCTATATAGCTTAGTCTTTATGAATAAAGTTAATAAGTTGGTCATTTAGTTATATTCTTATAATTTTGTTCTGAGTTCTATTGCCAGTTTTCCTTCATAATGAAAAGCTTTTTGTTTCAATTGAGGATGTAGGTTTTATAATGTTTTGCTAGTTGACAATCACACCAAAATTTCCTACAAGATGACAGAATGCATTTTGAAACTTTTTTGCTCCCTAACTCTTCAGGTGTCAAATTCTAGCTACCAGAAGATATTGCAGTGAATTCTCAATGAGATTTTCAACCTACCAGAATATGATCTTTCTTAAATGCCTGGTAAAAGTTTGTGACCACGTATGTCAGTTAATATCACAATTTACAAATAGAAGTCTATAAATTATAAAAAGAAGATAAACAATATGCACCAGGTATCCTAGGTAGACTTAAATCCAAGGTCATTTCTTCATTTTCAGAGATGGTGAGTCATGGTGTTTAAAAGCATAGACTGGAGGGAGATAGCCCTTGTCTTGAGATGAACTCTGCCACTATTGAGACCATGCGTTCTTAAGCCTTATGAGCCACTGTTTTGCAATCCTGAAATGAAAAACTAGCAAAGTCTCCACCTCATTGGGTTGTTCAGATTAGTCATGATGCTGTGTAAGCAAAAGCACCAGCACAGAGACAGCAACCTGGGAATGTTCCTTGTTGTGGTTGCTATTGTTGAGTGTACCAGAAAATATAGGGCACTTTAATTCTGCTTTAGAACTTGCCTTCAATTAGATCTTAATTCGGCTATCTTAACCAGATTATAGAACAACGCAATCCAGTTGGGATGCTTTGAATGTGAAACACATGCAATGCATAAAACTGTCTGATCACTTTTTACATGTGGAAATTGATGTTGTATTAGTTTCTGGTGGCTACTGTAACAAATTACCAGGACTTCACAGCTTGACACAACAGCAGTTTATTGTCCTACAGTTCTGGAGGCCAGAAATCCATGATCAATTTCACTGGGCTAAAATCAGAATGCTGGTCAGGCTGTGCTCTCTGGGAGTCTGTAAGTGAGAACCCATTCCTTGCTTCTTCAAGGTTCTGGTGGCTGCCAGCATTCCATAGCTTGTGAACACATCACTCCACTCTATTCTGAGATCACATTGCTTTCTCCTCTTATCACTCTCTGCCTTTGTCTTATTAGAATATACGTGATTTCACTTAAAGCTCACCTGGGTAATCCAGAATGATCTTCTCATCTCAAGATCTTCTTCAACCACATCATCAAAGTCCTTTTTTTGCCACATAAAGTAACACTCACAAGTTTTAGAATTTAGGACATGGATAGCATATGAGAGCCACTAATTAGTTTACAGTACATACCCATATTTTTTTTTTTTCCTCATGTAACCACAATGAGAATCTGGACAGAAAAATTCTTAATAAATGTATTTTTTAGAATTAGATTAAGCTGAAAAGAATAGAAACCTCAAAATGATAGTGACTGAAACACAAAAGTTTTATTTTCTACTTATGCAGGGGAAAGTTCACATATATAGGGAATCAGTCATCTTCTATCTTCCTACTGCACAATCCTTGGCATGTCAGCTCATGACCCAGTATGGTAGTCAAAACTTCCTTCAGCCATTGAGTTTATGTAACAATTTGCATAAATCAAGAGAAGACCAAATAACTCTTCTTACTTTTACTGGCTTTCCCAATTCCCAAAGGGGGTTTGCAGTGGGGTATAATTTCGTTTCTAATACCAAAAAGATGAAGAGAATAAACATTGATTAGACAGATAACTAATGCCAAATTAACCAGCTAGCTGTTCTAATATGAATATCACCCAAAGAAGATTTAATTTCCTCTCTAGAGCTGTTTACATTAGAGACAATTACAATAAAACTTTTATTATGAAAATGTACAAACATTGAAAAAAATTTAAGACATTAAACAAGTAGTAATTATGATCTATGTACCCATCACTATATTTAAAAATGAACATATAGCCATATTTGTTTTATCACTCTATTTGTTTATCCATCTTTCTATCTAATCTATCTAATCTTTTCAACTAGTTGAAAAGTTGAAAGTAAGCTATGCAAGTCATGATAGTTTACTCCTAAATACTTGAAAAAGTTTCTTCTAAAAATAAGAATATTCCTCACCTCAATAACATCACACCAAAAAAATAAATGAATAAGTTCTCTAGTTTTAGCTAATATAGTGTTAGTGCTTAAATTTCCTCATTTATCTAAAAAAAATCCTACACAGTATTTGTTGAAACCAACATCAAAGTTAAGTTCATGCATCATATTTACTCAGTTTTTCAGTCTTTTAAAATTTACACTGATTTCGTATCCCACCCCATATTGGCTTTTTAAGCCAGTTGTCCTACAAAATGCCTTATATTCTGGTTTTGTCAGATTGTTTCCTTGTAGAGGATGTTAACTCCTGCCCCACCTCCTTAATATTGTAAACTGTAAGTTATGTCTAAAGGCTTAATTTTTGCCTTTGGCAAAAAGACTTGAAAAACAATGCTGTGTACTTCATTTTGCAGTATACCAGGAGGCACATCTTACCAGGTTTTGACAAAATTAGTGATTCTAAGTCTGCCAACTTTGGAAAAATACCATTGGTAGGTTTTCCTTAGATCTTTGTTTTTATTTGGCTATTAGAATGTTACATAGAGGAGGCATAAGACTAATAAGAATCATGGTTTTAACATATATTGATAATCTGAAATAATTGGTTCACTGGGGGAAGGGTGCTTCAAAATGGTATTTTTCTGTCATATTCATTGCACATATTAGCTGGCATTCTTCTGAGAGAACTTTGTCACAATAGAAGATGAATGTGGAATTTAAAAAGAGTGAGGGTGGGGGAGATAAAGAGAAGGAGAGAGAGAGGGTTATTTCCCTTTTATTTCTAGTTTTCATGGTAAGGTGTTGCTATAATACTCAGTTCCACTGATGGCAGATGTGTACTTGTGTGTTTTCCTCTTTTCTTTCAATTATCATATTTTGTATGTATTCAGTGTTTTAAAATCAAATATCATTTTTCTTTTTTTATGCTCAAACGATTTCAAATTTGGCCAGTGGACACCTCTTCAAGCTGGTTTCTGCATCAGTTTGATATGCTCCATGAGATTTAATTTTTTTAATTTTTCAATTGCAATGGACGTACAATATTATATTAGTTTCAGGTAAACGACATACGATTAGACATTTACATAACTTACAAAGTGATCACCCCAATAAGTCTAGCACTCATCTGACACCACACACAGTTATCACTGTATTATTGATTATATTCTCTATGCCGTACTTCATATCCCCCATGACTATATTGTAACTGCCAGTTTATACTTAATTCCTTTTCCTTTTTCACCCAATCCCCCTAACTCCCTTCCCATCTGGCAACCATAAATTTGTTCTCTGTATCTATGAGTTTGTTTCTGTTTTGTTTGTTCATTTATTTTGTATATTACATTTCACATATAAATGTGATCATATGGTATTTGTCCTCTGTCTGACTTGTTTCATTCAGCATAATATTCTCTATTCATGATATCGCAAATGTTGATATGCCCCATATGATTCTCAGCCCTCCCTGCTTCCAGGCACAGCAAGAAGACCCAGGTTCACCATCTAATTTATCCGATTGGAGTTAGTGAAGATCTGGACTCCAGGTGTCCTCAGATGCTGCTCTTAATAGGCTCTTCCAGTAAATAGTACTAGGAAATTTACATGTCTTTTCTCTGACACCAAACCCATCTTCTTGTAATATTTAAGTATTTACTTGTTAGTTTTATTCTGCGAGATTCAAAAATTAATTCAAAATGCACAGTCAGTGGTATATTAGCAATAGGACTTGTGAGTGACTTTTTTTATAGTTTTTTGTTTTTGTTTTTGTTGTTTCCACTGGATATGTCCTACAGAGAACTATGTTTGGGTTACTTGATTAATTCTTTTCTTTTAATGGATATATTAGAAACTTGATACACAATTAGGATGAATTCTTCAGTTTGTTTCCAAGTCTAGGTTTTGCATCTTTTAAATTTCATTTTATCTTTTGGATATTTAAAACATTTAAGCAATTCAAAAAGGAATGCTCAAAAAGGCTTTGTTTCTGTTCCTTGTCTTACAAATCAGTTTCCATCATCCCAAAACCTATAGCTAATTATTAGTTTCTTCTTGGTGTTTTCTATAATATTTCTTGCCTAACATAACCTCTTCCCATTCCTTTTTCATAATATAAAAAGACTGCTAGATACATTGATCTTCATCTTGCCTTCTTTTTCTTAGAAATCAAAACAGTATACAGAAAACTCCCTTGATTTGTTAACTTATTTGTGTGTTTACTTTTTAACATGCCATAATATTCCATTTTTTTAATGTTCCCTATTGATGGACATTTGGATTGTTTTAAATATTTTACTATTACAATTAATGCTACAGTGAATAACCTTGTATGTGCATTATATTTCTGGAGATGTATCTTCAAGACAGGGTCCTAGAAATGGGATTACTTGATCAAAAGACAAAGTATTTTTATTAGATATTGAAAAAAGTTCAAACATTGGACTTGTACATTTTGTACTTTCAACCAAGAATATATGAGAATATCTGTTTCTTTCCAGAATTTACAATAGAGAATATTGCCAAACATGTTTTTTTTTCCCACATTGATGGGTGTGGCATGATATTTTAACACTCTTTTAGTTTACAAATTACTTGAGTTAAGCACCTTTTTATATATTTTAGGATCATTTGCTTTCACTTTTTACAGTAAATTATCTTATTTTTATTTCTGAAGATATTTTTGGATTATTGTTCTAGATATCATTTTGTTTAAGTGTATTTTTTTCTCTTCAAAGAGTCATGTAATATGTATATTAGATATTCATTAGCCATCCTCTGTATTAAATTTTATTAAATATACTTTTTACCTATTTCTTTAATTTCATTTATTCAAAGATTTTTTTTAAACAATTGCTATCTTCAATATCCTATTTGATAGACTATATTCTCCCTTGGTTTCTTTTTAAGTCTTTATTTAAAGATAATTTTGCCTTCTGTTTTTTCTTCCTACCGCAAGCAACTATTTCAATCTTCCCTGTTTTTTATCCACTTTTATTCAGAGTATTTGAGTTTGTGATACGTGGCTTTTTTTCACATCTGCAGTTGCTTGTTTAATACATGGTAGTTGTTTCTTTTGATTTTGTTTTTTAAATCATAGCTCACATTATCTTGCTTGTTTACAACAAAATTTTGTAGCTCTGTTTTTTTGTTTGTTTGTTTGTTTTTTACCCATTCACCATGTTTCCATCTCTCTCTCACCCCCCCCACACACACCTTATTTTTTACTACAGTCACCAGGTTTTTTTGAGTCTTTGAGGAATTTTCTTTCTTCGTCCTCTCCTTAACTTTCCTCACTGAAAGAGGCTTCTCCCCTTTCTCCAGCCGTGCCCTCATCTTCAGTGAGCTGCTGCTATGCATGTGATAATGCCCAGTGCCCCTCGCAATGCTTTCCCAGCTCTCAGACCCTAACCTTAGCCTCAGATCCCCACCCACATTGAACACATGAAGATCTCGCATAACTGGAAGGAATTTTCTTGTACTCATCCTTGGGTATTTTGTGAGTGTCTGTTCAGCCAAGCACCCAAGGGAAAGAAGTCAGGTGAATGGAGGCTTACTCTGTGAACGGAGCTCATTCAAATTGAAAGGAATTATGCCAACCCACAGAGACATGGAACAGTAACCAAAAGATTGGCTGGTCTCTCTTTCATTATACATGTATTATCCTTTTTTTCTCATTCTATTAGGAATAAAATTAGACATGGATCTTTTCCATCTAGGAAGAGATTGTCTCTTTCTGGAATTTTGTTTATTTAGGCTCTTTGTGCTTTCAACTATTCGATGGATTTTTAGAAGCTAGAATTGATTTTTTTTTTTCCCCTGATGGTTAGGGTAGAAGAAATAGTCATTCAATTTCCTATACCCTATCTGAAAAGTCATTCACATTTGTTTTAAATAATTAAATTTGTCTTATACTATAATACAAAATTAATCTGGAAGCTTAATTAAAGTACGTTATGCTGTTTTGACTGTACTATTGACCCATTCTTTGGCCAAACTGTTTGGGTAGTGTGTGTTCTTCTTTTGTCATTAATAAATGTGAGGACTCCTTTATCTACTTTATTGGTTATATATAGAAGAAGGACTTTGCAGACACAGAGTTAAAAATTATATACAATTTTCATCAAGCTAACAAGTAAATTTTATTGTTCTAATGAACCAAGTGTTAAGTGGTACAAGTGACAGAGCTTATATTATTTTTTTAAGTAAAGATCTTTCATTTGTTTGATGCTTCTTAATTTATATCATTTCATTTTCACAACATTCCTACCATGTAGTAAATATTATTCCCATAAAATGAGTTAGGAAATGATGTTTGCCAAGTCACTCAGAGAGTCAATTAGCTATCTCTTTTAAGTATCTTATGTTAAAACCCTCACATTTTGTTTTTAATCTGGGCTTATCTGGTGTCTTAGATTTTCAAAATAAGCAAAGCAGAAAAAACAGACCAAACAAACAAACAAAAAAAGTCTATTGAAAATAAGTAAACATAACAAAAAGAAGCAAGCATATTAAAAATGTATAACAATTTTATTGAATTTATCACAGGGGATATTTTTCCTGAAAATGAGAATATTAATCAGCATTTTATGGGGTAAACACTAATTGCTATGAAAATTGTATTACTTATGTTCAACAGAAATTTAGAGGAGTTTACTGGCTATCCCCTTTTGAGCAATTATTATGATTGTTATTTTGGTACAAGTGGTAGCTATATCTAAGTTTAAAGTAAGACTCTCACCTACCTGACACTCAACAATTTCTGACGGTAATAAGATTATATTTTAAGATTCAATGTGTACTGAAAACATTAAATAATGTTTTGTTCTCCTATTCTTTGGGAAATCATCAAAATATTTGCTGATATTCATGACTATTGGCCAGGAAATAAGATACTAATGACAGATAGAAAGACCATTGTGTTGTAAACAAAGAAATATATGGTTGAAAGCCACTTAAAGAAGAAGAAACAGTTGGACTTAATGAAGGAGAGTGTACAAGAGTTCATTTTACTGCCTTCACTGATGGTAGTTAGAAAAAAAATCTCTCATGCTGCAAAGTGAGGTAAACCTGCAATTAGCATTTACTGCGTTTCCTTTACTCTGGGCATATTAAAAACATCAAAAAAAAAAAAAGAAAACTTGCACAATGTTACATTCCTGGTAAGTGATGATTCCAGGATTTAAACTCGGTTGTATTTTGACATGGAAGTCCCATAGGTATTCTTTTAAATTAGGCAACCTCAGATATGAACAATTTAGAAGAAAGCTTTATATCTCTGTTTTACTGAGGGTAGTTTTCCTTATGGTCCTTGAGTTTGCTTTAATCCCTGTCCTTGCTTTCAATTTAATTGCTTTTTAGATATAGGATTAACTCTCTTAGAGGAAAAACAATTTAAACAGAACAACTATTTGTTTATATTCAGACTCATACATCTATTAGAAGCAAGAAATAAGAGAGGTCAACTTTTCAAATGCTTTAGTTATACAGATGCAGAAAGTATGATTTCCCAAGATCACGATTAGGGAGGAAGTGGGCCTGAATCTAGGTGTTCAGTATCACAAACCTGTATTCTTCCAAAATAAAGAAAACTGTATGATTATCTTTTACTCCATTTTTTATGAAAATGTGGCAAGAAAACCAACTTTAGGTTTTCTTTCTTGGAAAATAAAATGGTAAGTTAACATCAATTACATAGGAACACACCTCTCAAAGGATTCATTGATGACAGTCTGTGATTTGCCATGACACTGTTTTTGAAAGAACACAGTGTTGACCTGGCAGCTTAACCTGCTCCAACTTACTTCATTTTATCATAGATTAATTTGATTAGATTCTTCCCTGATACATATGGACCATCTAAATTTGGCCTATACTCGTCCTTCTCTCTTGTATTGCTATTCTTTATAGCATTCACAACAGTCTGTAATTGTCAGGTAGTTTTGTTTTGTTGTGCATAATTTGCATATTTGCCTTCTTTCCTCCTCTCTGTAAATTCCAGAAAGATAGGTGCCTTATCTCACTTGCTCATAGTGTATCACATTCCTATAAGAGAAGCCAGCATATAGCAGGTCCTCCTGAAGATTAGTTGAATAAGTAAATATATGTAAAGAAAAATGAATGAATGGTTAAATGAAAGATGTTTATACATCATACTCCAGGAATTACTCTGAATAACATTAATAAACTAATAAGATTACAATGCATTGTGTTCAGTGAGTAATTCTAAGCATAATACAACCTTATATTTTTTTTATAACCCATAAAATTATGAAATCTTTTTACATTCATTATCTCATTTGATGCTTATAATTATTAACCTTGAGCATCCAAGCCCAAGTCTGTCAAATATATAATAATAGATAAATAACATAATGTTAAGAAAAACGAATATGGATTTGAGAGTAATAATTATTCCTGGGAATAAAGCAAACAGTAAAGAAAAGTATTTAAAAATTTAACAATTTTCTCCTCTCTTCTACTGGGCAAAGGAATTCCCCATCTCTGAAGTAACCGACATTAACAGCATGGAGTATAACCTTCCAAAGCTTTATTACTATTTCAACAGCCTCAATTTGTCAATTGCCTCCAATACTCACACCTTACACTTGATATACATCTATCTGACAGTGAAAAGAAGGAATGAAAAACATTTTAAATTAGTCCTTTGTTCAGGGAAACCTGTTTCTGTCCAATGATTTCTTACTTTATTAATTTGAATATGTTCTCACAATCCCACTATGCCCAGTGTAAACACGAGATTTACTGAATTAACCAGAATGGGGAAATAAACTTTACTTGTAATCTCTCCAGCCTTGTTCTCCAGAAGCCATATTAGACCTTTAAAAACTGAATCTCCAGCATAAAAACTCGCTTGCAGAGAGGAGCCCAGGTTTCTATTGTCAGCCTTTTACAGTGCAAAAGTTTCTTGCTGGACTCCATAGCATAATCTTTCTCAACTAAAAAGAGGAATTTAAAATTTTATTTTCAGAGAAATTTACCCTGTTAGTCTAGATTAACGTTTAGATTTTTTTTAACTTTTATTTTTGTTTAGGCAGATTAAAACATTACAGATTTTTAAGACAAAGAAAATTGAGAGTTCAGAAAACTTGACACTGCTGTATTTTAAATAAGAGAATCAGTGAGACTACATAACTTGTTTTCAGTCTCTCGGTGGCAAACCAAGACCAAAATTCATGTCTCCAGATAGTTTCCAAAACTTTTCTCTTTGCCATGACACTTGTGTTGTGGAAGTGGATGCTAAAGAGTTCACAAGGATAGATTTTTTTTTTTAATGAACTTTCAAAATTACATGGAGGCTAGAATAAGCCAACAAAAAAAATCAAATGATAATCAATATGAAGGAAAGGGGAAGGAACTATATTTTAAAGAAAAGCAAAAAAATAAATAGTTGAAGAGTTTGTTTGAAGAGGGGACTAATGCAAAAGAAGATAACAATGAAAATTATTGTATTATTCTGAAAACAAAAAGGCAGGTAGGTAATGAGCAGATTCATGTTTCACCTTTAAGGAGAGAATACTGCTGGGTACAGATGGGTTATATCCAAGCCAGATCATTCCTCTCTTAATTAGCTTCTTAGACAGAGAAAGTAACCATTGAGTGGAAAGGTAAGCTGCTTGTTTTTAGTTACACAGTCCGATTTTCTCTCTTAACATTTGTTTCCTCTCAAACTGAATAGTGCCATCTTCAAGAAGAAAGTGCATGGCATTCTTCATTTCCACTTAAAAGTGTATCATTTATAAGAATTCTAGAATCAAAGCTAAAAGAGATCTTCAATGTCATCCACTTCAACCTACTGCTTTTATAAATGAATCCTAGAAAATTAATGGAACAAGGCAGAGAAAATGGAAATAATGCGTGAGCAGAATGGGCTGTTAGATTTTGACTTAGATAAATCAGACTGCTATGGCCTTAGAACCTGAACCAAACTGAATTATTGCTGGAATTTTAAACGATAGAGGTGAAAAAACGCCAACTCATTTTTTGTACTATGTGTTTTATGGTGGCACAAGCTTGCTGAACTCTCTGGTACATATTAATTAAGTTGACCCTAAGACAGGATAAATTAGAAAACATTTTTTAGAATATTTTCTAAGATGAGAAGGGTTTAAATAAGTTGTAGTATTTATGACCTCTTTTCTCCCAAAGTGCATGATTTCCTATATTCTTTTATATTTCAGAGCTTTGTGAGGCTAAGTATCATTGTATCATCATCTCCTTTTACAGTTAAGGAGAATATGTGACAGAGAGGAAATACTTGAACTTGGTTATTTTTTTTTTTAACTCAACCTTCTTTCAGTCCAATCTTTACTTATTAGAATTCAGCTTAATAAACTAGGGGCTTTTATAAAAATGACATCTCTGACAAACTAAGCTGGGAGTGTACCTTAAATATTTTCCCAGTGTTTTTTTGCAGTATCTCTTTTTACTAATACTTGGTTTCATTTGGTTGGGATTAAATAACAATCTATGGATGAAAAAATGGAGTTCTATGGAAAGTAACCTCATAGAATGATCTAATCATAAATCCCTAACTAAGCAGGTCATGGTGGGTAGTCACACTCCAGGCCTATAACTTTTTTTAGCAAAAGGTTTTTCAGCCAGTCCTGTCCACTATTTCTGTGCATCTAGGTTAACAAACCTTTGAAATAAGCTGTGACCATCTTTGGGAAAAAAACACATAATCTTGTTAAGTATCCTGCAATCTAATCTCTGCTTTGCTTTCCCCGACCTCCATGCAATCGTCCTTATGTTTCTTCATTAATTTCAAATACATAAAGGTATTTAAGGTTTACCACAAACTGCAAAGCTGTCATTCTGCGAAGCGTTTAAGATCTTGCTCCCGGGTACTTGTTTTCAATTTGGCTCAAATGAACTCATATGTATGTATGTATGTATGTATGTATGTATGTATGTATGTATATATGTATTTAATTTTTACTTTTGAATTAGAGTTAACATTCAATATTATTTTAGATTAGTTTCAGGTATACAGCATAGTGGTTAGACATTTATATAACTTACAAAGTGATACCCTCAATTAATCCAGTACCCACCTGGCTCGATACATAGTTATTACAATATTATTGACTATATTCCTCATGGTGTACTTTACATCCCCGTGACTATTTTGTAACTACCAATTTGTAGTTCTTAATCCCTTCACCTTTTTCACCCATCCTCCTAACCCCACTCCCATCTGGTAATCACCAGTATGTTCTTTGTAAATATAAGTATGTTTTTCTTTGTTTATTTTGTTTATTTTGTTCCATATATTTCACATGTAAGTAAAATCATATGGTATTTGTCTTTCTCTGTCAAATCTATTTCACTTAGCATAATACCCTCTAGGTCCATCCATGTTGTTGCAAATGTTAAAATTTCATTTTTTTATGGCTAATATTTCATTGTACATATGTACCACAACTTCTTTATCCAGTCATCAGCTGATGGGCACCTAGGTTGCTTCCATATCCTAGCTATTGTAAATACTGCTTCAGTAAACATAGGGTTGTAAATATATTTTGGAAATAATGTTTTGGTTTTCGTTGGTTAAATACAAAGAAATGCAGTTGCCGGGTCACGTAGTAGTTCTATTTTTAATTTTTTGAGGAACCTCTAAAGTGCTTTCCATAATGGTTGCACCAATTTGCAATCCCACCAACAGTGCAAGAGAGTTCCCTTTTCTCCATAGCCTCACCAGCAGTTGTTATTTGATTTATTAATGATAGCCATTTTGATAGGTGTAAGGTGATATCTCATTGTGGCTTTAATTTGCATTTCTCTGATTGGTGATATTGAGCATATTTTCATATGTCAATTGGGATTTATATGTCCTCTTTGAAGAAATGTCTATTCAGGTCCTTTGCCCATTTTTAATTGGATTTTTTTTATATTGAGTTGCATGAGTTCTTTATAAATTTTGGAAATGAACCCCTTATCAGATGCATCATTGGCAAATATCTTCTCCCATTCAGTAGGTTGACTTTTCATTTTATTGATGGTTTCTTTTGCTGTGCAAAATCTTTTTAGTTTGATGTAGTCCCATTTGTTTATTTTATCTTTTGTCTCCCTTGCCTGAGGAGATATATCGGAAAAAATATTACCAAGAACAATGTCAAAGAGTTTACTGCCTATGTTTTCTTCTAGGAATTTTATGATTTGGGGTCTTAAATTTAAGTATTTAATCCATTTAGACTTTATTCTTGTATATCCTGTAAGAACGTGGTCCAGGTTCTTTTTTTTTTTTTTTTTTTTTTGCATGTATCTGTCTAGTTTTCCCAACATCATTTATTGAACAAACCACCTTTACCTCATTGTATATTCTTGCCTTCTTTGTCATAGATTAAATGACCATATAGGCATGGATTTATTTCTGGGATTTCTATTCTGTTACATTGATATATGTGTCTGTTTTTCTGCCAGTACCATGCTATTTTGATTACTATAGGTTTGTAGTACAGTTTGATATTAGTTAGCATGATACCTCTAACTTTGTACTTCTTTTTCAAGATTACCATAGCTGTTCTGGGTCTATATAGATCCATATAAATTTCAGGCTTATTTTTATTAGTTCTGTGAAAAATGCCATTGGTATTTTGATAGGGACTGCATGGAATAAGTAGATTGCTTTGAGGAGTATAGACATTTCAATGATACTAATTCTTTCTATCCATGAGCATAGTATATGCTTTCATTTATTTGTATCTTCTTCAAAGACATAATTTTTCAAGTACATGTTTTTTAACTCCTTAAATTTATTCCTAGGTATTTTTTTCCAATAACTTGTAAATGAAATTGTTTTCTTAATTTCTCTTTCTGAAAGTTTATTATTAGTATATAAAAATGAAAATGATTTCCAAATATTCATTTTGTATCCTGCTATATTACTAAATTCATTTATCAGTTCTAATTGTTTTTGGTAAAGTCTTTAGGGTTCACTATATATAGCATCATGTCTTCTGGAAATAATGACAATTTTACTTCTTCCTTTCCAATTTAGATGACTTTTATTTCTTTTTCTTGTCTGATGTTTTCTTTAGTGTGGCTAGGACTTTCAATATTATGTTAAATAAAAGTTATGAAAGTGGACATCCTTGTCTTGTTTCTGATCTTAAGGAAAACGCTTTTGCTTTTCACATTGCATATGACATTAGCATCCGATTTCTAATATATGGCCTATATTATGTTGAAGTGTGTTCCTTCTATTCCCACTCTGCTGAGAGTTTTTATTATAAGTTGGTTCCTGGATTTTGTCAAATGTTTTTACTGTATGTATTGAAATATTCATATGATTATTATCTTTCAATTTGTTAATGTGGTGTATCACATTAATTGATTTGTGGATATCGAACCAACCTTGCATCTCAGGAATAAATCCACTTGATCATGGTGTATGATCTTTTTAATGTATTGCTAAACTCAGTTTTTAATATTTTGTTGAGGATTTTTGCATTTATGTACATCAGGGATATTGGCATATATATATGTATGTATGTGTGTATATATATATATGTATATATATATATATATATATACATATATATATATACATATATATATATACATATATATATATATGTATATATATATATATATATATATATGTAGTTTTTTTCCTGTAAGGTCTTTGTCTGGTTTGAGACTCAGAGTAATGAGCCTTTCCTTCTCTTGAAGTTTTTGGAATAGTTTGGGAATAGGTGTTAACTCTTTGGTAAAATTCACCTTTGAAGCCATCCTGTCCAGGATTTTTGTTTTTCTGGAAGTTTTTTTGATTATGGATTTGATTTTGTTCATAGTAATCTGTTGGTTTTGACTTTCTGCTTCTTCTTGACTCAGTCTTGAAAGATCATATGTTTCTAAGAATGTATTTATTTAATTAAAATTGTTCGCTTTGTTGGCATATAATTACGTGTAACATTTTCTTATAATCTTTTGTATTTCTATGGAGTCAGTTATCACTTTTCTTTCATTTCTGATTTTATTTATTTGGGTCCTCTCTTTTTTGCTTGAAGTTTCAAGGTTTATTAATTTTCTTTATCTTTAATTTCATTGATCTTTTGTATATTTTTAGATTTTATTTCGTTTATTTCTGCACTGATTCTTTATTATTTCTTCTACTCATTTTGAGTGTGCTTGCTGTTCTTTTTTTAGTTCCTTTAGGTATAAGGTTAAATTATTTGAGATTTTTCTTGTTTCTTGAGGTAGGCCTGTATTGCTATGCATTTCTCTCTTAGGACTACTTTTACTATGTCCCATAGATTTTTGGTCATTATATTTACATTTCATTTATCTCAAGGTATCTTGATTTTTTTCTTAATCTCATTTTTAATCCATTCATTGTTTAGTACCTTGTTGTTTAGCCTCCATGTGTTTGTGTATTTTTTTTTCTTGTAGTTGATTTTTACTTTCATACCACTGTAGTTTGAAAAGATGATTTATATGATTTATATGGTTTAAATATTATCGTGGTTTAAATAATATAGTGAACATACATATAGACAGCTCATGGCCTAACATGTGGTCTATCTTGGAAAATGTTCCCTGTACACCTGAGAAGAATGTAAATTCTACTGCTTTAGGGTAAAATGCTTTGAAAATATCAATTAAATCCATCTGGTCCACTGTGTCATTTAAGGCTACTATATCCTTGTTGATTTTCTGTCTGGAAGATCTCTCCATTGGTGTCAACGGGATATTAAAATCACCTACTATTACTATATTACTGTCAATCTCTCTAAGTCAATCAATATTTGCTTTATATACTTCAGTGCTCCTATGTTTGGGTACATAAACATTTACTAGGGTTATATCTTCTTGTTGGATTGATCTCTTTATCATTATTTGATATCCATTTTTGTCTCTTACAATAGGCTCTGTTTTAAAGTCTATTTCATCAGATATAAGTATTGCTACCCCAGCTTTTTTTTTTCATTTCCTTTTGCATAAAATATCTTTTTCCATTCCCTTACATTTAAGGAATATCTTTCAATCTGAAGTGGGTCTCTTGTAGACAGCATATGTATGGTCTTGCTTTCTTATTCATTTAGCTACCCTGTTTCTTTTGATTGGAGCATTTAATTCATTTGCATTTGAAGTGATTATTGATAGGTACATAATTATTGCCATTTTATTATTCATGTTTATGTTCTTTTTTTTTTCTTCTCCTTCTTCTTTTAAAGAAGTCTCTTCAACAGTTCTTGTAATCAGGCTTGGTGGTGGTGAATTCCTTTAGCTGTTTTCTGTCTAGGAAGCTTTTATCTCACCTTCAATTTTAACTGATAGACTTGCTGAGTAGTCTTGGTTTTAGGTCCTTGCTTTTCATTACTTTGAATATGTTGTTCAAATCCCTTCTGAGTTGCAAAATTTTTATTGATAAATCAGCTGACACATTAATAAGAATACCCTCATAACTAGCTGTCTTTCTCTTGCTGCTTTTAAGAGTCTCTTTGTCTTTAACTTTTGCCATTTTAATTATGATGTGTCTTGGTGTGGATTTGTTTGGGTTCACCTTGTTTGGGACTCTCTTGTGTGGGTCTTTTGTGTTTTGTGTGTGTCCTTCTGTTGTAGTTGAGCCTTGATTGTTATTGACACATCAGTAGGTGGGATTGACTCTCAGACAGACCATGAAGATTGGCCATACTCACAGTGTATATGCTGCTGTGTGGGGGCTAACAGGATGGAATGAGATTCGCCCCTTAGGCTCATGTGGCTATAGAGTCTACCCTTTGGGTGTGCTTCTTGTGGGGCAAATCAGGTGGTACTCTGTTATGGTCCAATGCCAGCCTCCAGGTGTGATGGCTCTAGAGCTCATAAAAATCTCTCATAAAAATTCTCCACAGGTTTGGGTGTTTTTACATCAACAAATCTGTTTCAGAAGATTAGATAGACAGATACAACCATATATACAGTCAGGCATACATATTCACTATAATTTATGATTAACATATGGGTAAAAAGAGCTCTATTTCATTAGACAAACACGTACACACACTTCTGGGCTATTACTTCCTGTGATAGTTAACTTTATCTGTTAACTGGTTAGGCTATGGTGCCCAGTTTTTTGGTCAGACACCAATCTAGATGTTGCTATGAAGATACTTTTTAGATGAGATTGAGTTTAAATCAGCAGACTTCGCATAAACCAAGTTACCCTCCATAATGTGGGTTGTCCTCATCCAATCAAGTGAAGACCTTAAGAAGAAATACTGAGATCCCCCTTGGAGGAAGGAATTCTGTTTCCAGACTGCCCTCAGGTGAAACTCGAAGACTATAATATTAACTCCTGCCAGAATTTCCAGCCTATTGGCCAGCCTTCCTTGCAGATTACAGACTTGCTAGCCTATGCAATTACGTGAACCAGTCCCTTAAAACAAATCTCTCTCTCTCTCCCTCTTTCCCTGCCGCACCGCCCCCCATCTTCCCCACTATCCACCCCCACCCCATGTCAAATTCTATTCTGTTTCTCTGGAGAACTTTAATACAGTTCCTAACTTATTTAACCATATGCTAAGAATTTAGCACACAAGTTGGCTACAAAATGCAGGAGTAAAACATCTCCTTCCAATTTCAATGCCTATTAAACCTGGATCTAAGCTATCAAGATCTGCAGATGCTTCTAGTACAAATGTATACTCAAATGCTTGCTTAGCACCAAATTTATACATCCTTATCAAAATCAGCCTCTAGAGAATTCCTTTACTTTTCTAATAACTCATCATATTCTAAAAGAAAACACACACACACACATATACACACACACACACACACGCATACACAATGATTTTGGATGTGATATAGCAGGAGGGAGATATATCTATATTGTAACATAGCATACCTTGGCCTGGCTTTTCTGTTGCTTCTATCTTTTCCACAGGGCATGTTGTACCAATTTCAACACAGTTGGAATCCTGTCAGACTTTCTTATTATACTGCTGTCTATTTGTATTTACTTTCCCCTAATACTCTACTCATTTCTCTTTCAGAGCATGTTTGCAAACATCCAGTTCTCTTGATACTTGAAACAAACTAAGCCCAAGTAAGACCACATCCTAAATGGGGAGACTACAACAGATATAGCATTCAGGCCACTGCCTAGGTTTCCAGGGTCTAAAAGCTCATTCTTCCCTTTCTTTCTTCTTACTTCATATATATTTACTATGCTATGCTATGAGCTTCCCCTTTTTAATAACATTGTACTAGTATTAATGAAATAAAGATGCATATATTAAGACAAAATAATCTTTATCCCCTAAGTAGTCAGCAAGGCAGTTCAGTCTGGTTCTGAATAACAATAATGCTTAAAGAGAACAAATCAGAAGTATGACAAAATAAAGTAAGGGGAAGAGAGAGATTTTAAGACAGAAGAGGAGAAAAAAAGGCTTTCCAACTTCCGGTGAGACTTTGCACTTCTTATACAAGTGTCTCACTTCTAGCTCTCTGCTACCCAACCCTGCTTCATAAAAGCTGTATGTATCAGAGTCCACAGCCAATCACAAAACAGAGGTCAAAAGGTTCTAGGAATCTGGCAGTCCCTCTATGAAAGACACACAGCATTCCCCCCTCAGCGATGGCAGCATGACTCCATCTTTTCCTTGAAAGAAAATTGAAGCCCATGTGAACCAAGTCAAACATTCATGCCTCATCAAACAAAAGCAAGTGTATGAAAATGTAAATGATCATATATTCATTTGGTAAATTAAACATGACACTTCCAGGCCCATGACTTGAAAGCATTGCGGTTTAAACTGAAATGAATGAACCTTGTTTGAGGGGAGAAGGAAAAAGAAATTAAAGAGTAAGATACGAAATAAAAACTGCTTTTAAAGAACTGAATATAAATTTCTAAAAGGAGTTATAGTATGCAGTGGTTCTAATGCATTTGATCAAGTAACTGTTCAACAAGCATTTTGAAGTTCTAGACTTTCTTAATACTTATATTGGGAAATATTTCAAGGCTATTCTTGAAAGATCTGGCCAGAGTTATACAAATTTTTTCTTTACTTTGACTTATTCCCAGATCTGAGTTGGTATTGATAGTATGAGATCCTACTCACCTTTGATAACACGTCTCTATTTTAATGATTAGTAAAATAAAGTCTTCTAGTTAAAAAATAACTCCTATTACTAGATAATACATTTTTGTTTTGTGTATATTTATTTCTTCTCCCACCCTACTTCAGGAACTCTTTGAAGACAGAAATCCTAGTACCTGTCTTCTTTTCTCCCTGTTTACAAAGGAGAATGCCTAGCCCATAATTAGTATTCAGTAATATTTTGGTAAATTTAATTTAATATTTGTCAGAGCTTCCTGTTAGTTTTAACATTGTGTGTAATCTCTTTAAAGGAAAGAATAAAGAACCTGAACCCTATACCTTTAACTTAGGTAACGTCAAGTCACCCAAATTATTTGCTGTTTCTGAACTTCAGAAACAAATCTGTACATCGACTGTCCCCAAATAATTATGATATAAGCTGCATAAAGTATTCTTTGTTCCACTCCTTACTGCTTTACTATAGGTATTTGATATGAATTTAAGTAACTCTCAAGTTATGAATGGAAAGGATTTTTAGTTATATCCTCCATTGCTATTATCAATATTTACTAATAGGAATTCCTAGACTAGTATCATTAATAAGGTGCAATGTTAAGAAGACTTCAGTTTGGATAATTTACAATGGCCATAAACTGAAAATATAGCACACTTCCTTTTCAGGAAAATTATATGTCTTTAAAATTAGTATGGACTTTTCAGAGAGATTATAAACATGTGGAGCAAAAGACCTAGTCTACCTGGTGTGTTTTTTATTCTTTCCTCCCATCTTTTCTTCCCTCCTTCCTTTCTTCCTTCCTCCCTTCTTTTTTTTATTTATTTTTTGTCTGTTTTAAGTTCATTTCTGCATTTATTATAGAACCCATGTCCAATTTTTAGGCTTCACTATTACTTTATTTCATAGATACCTTTCATTCATGATTTCCCACTTGCTATTTATTTATTTTTTTTTAAATGATGTCCACATAATAGAAGTCTTGTATAAAACTGTACACAGAAATTTTGGGGAAGATCGTTATAATATAATAGGAGGATACAAGTTAGAGAAAGTATTTTATGCCGTAGATTGAAATAAGGGCTTAAATTAAGGGTTGTTTCATTGACTCATCTTACAGCTTTAGGAAGTGAATTGAATTTTCTCTTTGTTGAGCTCTGACTACAGACCAGAAATGTAGTCTATACTAAGCATTTTACTTGCATTTAACTCAGTTTATCCTCGCAGCAACTTTCTGAAGTAGTTTCTTTTATTATCTCCATTTTACAGATGAAGAAACCAAGGCTCTGAGAAGTGATATATCTTGCCAAAGCTGCAGAGCTAGTAAATGGAAGAGCTCAGATTCAAAGCTAGGCAGTCAGACAAAGAGCTGTGATTGACCTCATCCTACTAGTGAAAGGAAAGGCAGCAGTCAGTTCCAGACTGGCCAAGGTTAAAGTCCACATGCCACAAACAGTGTGCCCTCAAACAAGCTGATTAACCTTGAGGAGGTCTCAAGAAACTAGCCATCAACAAAATTTTGAGGGGAGGGGGAATCTATGCTTACAAGCACAATCCATAGAGGGGAAAAAGTTTTATATTGAACATGTAGTTACAGAAATACTATTTTGGAACAGTCTGTTTGCCATAGGTATATTTAGTTTGGAAACAGTATTTGTGTTTGCTGCCAGTAGAATGGAATTGGAAATGTTATCTTACCATTTTTTTTTTTATTTTTGAGGAAATGTACTTGGTTTATTAAGTACGACATTACAATAGTTTTTGTAGCAAGGCTTTCTTCAGTCAGTCAGTCAATCAGTCAGTCAGTCATCACTCTTCAGCCTATAACATATGTCCTGTAGTATTTTAGATCCTGAGGTTATAGCAGGTGCCAAAGTCCCTGCCCTTGTGCAGCATCTTCTCTAATGCACATCGATGGTCAAAAAGCCCTGGATATTTCATTTTATTTTATTATATCCTTCAAATGTGATACGATTTTTGTGAACATATCCTTGCTTACCTCAGTTTATTGCCAGTGCATTTAAAATATGGTGTGACTGCAAACTTTCTTTAAATTTTGGTTGACAAATGAGGTATAATAAAATAAGAAAGTGCATCCAAATCATCCAGAATACGTTTTCAACTGATGAAGATATTTTTTCTCTGGGTATTAAAGTAATTTCACTGAAGTCCCTGTCTCTCCATCTCTTTTGTTTTATTCCCTGTGGGCATAATGTATTCCAGTATCATTACTATTTATTTTAATTCTTATCAGTATCACGAGCTGATTTTAATTTCAAGCATAAACGTTTCTTTGCCCCAACCTTGCCCTATTCTTTTCTTCCTTTCTGAAGATAGTTTTTATATTTTATATTTTATATTTATAGTTTTTATATGAGAAACCACATACTGTTAACATGTAATGCAGTGTCTGATGTATAGTAATTCCTCAAATTATATAAGATTGAATGAAAAGTGATTCAGGTGGCCGTAGTTGGTCCCATTGAGGCAATTGACCACATCCAGGAGGAAAGTAGGACTGAAATTTCTGATGAGGAGTCAACCACCCCAGATAGTCCAACTGTTGAAATGACTGCTGCAGTTGTCTTGCTGCTTTCTTTTCTTAGCTTTTCCCGTCTGTGAAAAGTGCATTGTTGCTGAAAGGAACTTGATTGTCAGCCAGAGACAGTGAAAGCCTTTTGTCTGTCTCCAATCCTCAATAACCTTTGCAGGCATAATGCAAACTTCATGCTGCATCGTGGATGTGATTCAGCTGTCACCTGGCACAAACAACTCAGGAGGTGAGAGGGTAGTCAGCACATGTACAGGTGCCTGGTCTTTCTCTGTAGTGTCAACAACAGGGACCCCTGGATGTGAAGGCTTTGTGTAGTGAACATCAGTCTACAGCAACAAAATTTTCCCCAAATTCTGACTCCCAAGTGAGCTTTGCGAGTCACCATTTTTCTTCTCTTGATGGTTCTGCTTTGTCTCTAATGTATCAGCTCTAACTCAAAAAATGGTAAAGGGCAGTTTTTTCTGGCTTGGATTGATTGACCATATATTGCAATCATTAAATGTCTTAAAACTAGGTCTGAATTTGAAGGTGTTAGAAAATTCACGGGAGGCCATTCTTTGTATGATTTTGAAATTATTTTCAATTACAGATTAGAGCATGGCAGTGTCTGTAATATCATTTAATGAAGCATAATGCCTCCTTTTGTTATTTTCTCCTGATTGAGATGGACACCCTTACGCAGACCTACAGATTCCTGAGTGCTGACAATCACTGCTCCAGCAGATGAGAGGGAGTACAATGGTACTGCAAGCGAGTGCCAATGAAAGTGATAGATCTTTAAAATAAATTTCATAAGTCTTCCAAATTAGATGTAATTGGAATGTATTCATCAAATTTTGAATTTGGACTCAATACCAAAAGGAAGGTAGTACTAAAACACTGAATAGAGAATAAAATCGAAGTCAGTGATTATATATATATGTATATGGAGAGGAAAGGTCACAAAAATATTCAATGGCTGCTTTTTCCAAATCTAGAGACCATTAATATGAAAAGTATAATATTTATATGTTGCATACCTGAATTTATGTGTGTCTGTGTGTGTGTGTGTGTGTGTCTGCTTATCTAGGCTGTTTTCATCTTTCTATCTTTAAATTCCCAAAGAACGTACTTATAAACTATAAAAACTCTTAGGAAGAAATATTGTAACAGGATGCTCAAATAAAAACATGGAAGTAAATTCACCTCTTATTTTTTATTCTTTGAAGCCAAGTAAATGTGAATATGTTATAATATAATAATGATTCAGTGAGGTTGACATCCCATAGGGATTGTTTGGTTTTCAAAGTGATTTAGAATTCTATATACTTTAATCTATCGGTAGATTGTCGAAATCTGTATGTACAGAAGAAGAAAATTTAGACTAGCAAAGCTATTTTATTTTTACTCAATTTACTCATTGAATACTGATCTGAGCAGGATGGGTAAACCAAAGGCTCAGAGAAGAAGCAGGCAGAGAAGATGGCAGAGGGAATAGTGAAATTTCATGGATCACAGAAAGGAGAAGAAAATGGTAAATGGTCGCAATGGAAAGAATGCATATTATATAGCAGAATGTAGTAGGATACACTATTAGAAGACAGGTTTCAAACACACTGTGAACAGCCTTGATTTCATTGAAGTCTAATATTATTCAGCAGGTATATTAGCTTGTGTAAAATATTAACGAGTAAAAGATAACCTAGAATTATAATGGTTTAAATATTATCATGGTTTAAACATTATAGTGAACATACATATAGACAGCTCATGGCTAGTAATGAGGTTTCTGTCATCATCAAGGACCCAATTTCGTCATCATCAATGTACTGCCTACAACTCGTATGGATGCTTCCATTTCAGAGATAATATCTCTCTTCCAGCCTCTCAGAAAGGAGTAAAGCAGAGGGCATTCTCTGTCCTTTAAATGTTATTTCATGAAAGTTGCACAACCACCTTTGTTTATACTCTTTTAGCCAAAACATGGCTATATCTATATGTAAAAATGAGAGAAAGGTAATTTTTATTCTACTCAGCCATTAGCTAGGTAAAAATTATGAATTATATTGCTGTAGAAGAAAAGGAGAATGTATACTGCAAGAAAAATTTGTGATTTCAAAAATAAAATTTAGGACAAAATTTTCTTTTTTTTAATTTTATATTTTATAAAATCAAATCTTTGCATATAAATAATAGATTTAATTAAAAGGAGGGATCCCTCAGGAAGGGGAAATAGGCAAGATCTTCTTAGAATATTCTTTTGGTTAATAATTAGTGCCAAGCTCGGATAATAGAGATAGAATTCTCTATGGATTGAGGTTTCATTGAAAAGATAAGGCTAACAAAATTTTGTGATTATCTGGTTGCAGAGTATAAAAGAACTGAAGTTAACTTTCATTCTTAGTTTCCCATGCCAGATATGATAATGTACCTGAGGGGAAAACCATGAGAGAGGAAATTTGATTTGGAAAAATTGAATTGAGAAATGCCTAAGGGACATTTATGTATGCTAAATGTTCAGGTACTTGGGATGCGAAGATAAATGTTGCCAGTGCCCTGCCCTGAAGGAGATCCTTAATCCCTAGCAGCCAATACTAAACTGGTCATGTGAGTTTTGTTTTTTTGTTTTTTTAATAGGAAAGTGTGCCTTTATCATCCAGTTAAAACTCTTTCATCTCTTAATTATATATTTATGCAACGGGCGTACTTTCTCCTTAAAGATATTTTTCTGTAGTTCTCCAATTTTCTTTTATAACATTCCCAATTGTTTTCTGCTTCATCTCTATCAACATGTAATTTATTTCATTGTGCTTGATTTTTATTTCTTTTTCACATTTTCTATAGTGTATCTTCAAGTAACATCTATTTCAGAAAGATACTTGAAAATACAACATTCTGAGCCATTGGCTTTTTAAAATATTATTATTTTGATTGGTAGATTTAGGAATGTAGATTCAAAATTACTTTTTGAACTTTGAAGGCAGCTTTCCTCTGGTATCCATAGCTTCTTTTTAAAAAATTAAGCTCATCAAATTTTTTTTACAAGGCCACAAAGCCTTTCCTTTTCCTCCTGACTTCTACACATGCTCTCTTTAAAAGCTTTTAAAATTAACTTTACAATACTCATATTTCTCTGACAGAAGTCTGAGCACAGATTTGCTTTTATTGATACTACTGGACACTGGAGAGAATATTTCAGTCTTAGTTACAAAGAATTTCATCCTGAGGAAATTTTCTTCTATTATTATTTCTTTCCCTCTGTTGACTCTGTTCTCTTATTGTGAAACTCCACTTAGATGGAGCCCCTAAACCTACAGTTTTTCTGAATTAATGCCTTTCATATTTCCTATCATTTTTTTCCTTTTGCTCTGTATTCTGGAAGGTTTCCTTGTTTTTTGTTTTTAATGTCTCCAGTTAGGTAATCATGTTCAGGATTCCATTCAAATAAAGCTGAAAACAGAACTTCGCAAGCCAAAAGGGAATGGCACAAAATGTTCAATGTGATGACAGGTAAAGACCTGCAACAAATATTACTCTACCCAGAAAGACTAGCATTTAGAATTGAATCGATAGTTTCCTAGACAAGAAAATTATAAAGGAGTTAATTGCCACTAAACCAGTATTACAAAAAATGTTAAAGGAACTTTTTTAAGCAGAAAAGAAAAGATCAGTAATATGAATAAGAAAATATAAGAAAGAAAAAACTTCTCACTGACAAAAGTAAGCAGTGAAAGCAGTGAATCAACCAACTATAAAGCTAGTATAAAGGTTAAATGATGAAAGTAGGAAGATCATGTAATAATGAAAATTTGAATCCACAAGATATCTTTTTAGAATAGCATTATTTCTTGTGATAAATTGCTACAATATGCATAAAGATAATATTCATTTAAATTAAACTTCCTTCTAGGTTTATACTGTTTGTTCACCTGGAGAGTTATCTTTAACATTAATGTTTTTTTTCATAAATTTCTGATAATCCTTAGTAGATGATTTATATATCACTTAAGGAAGGTCTAGGATGATTAATATAGGTGGTGGACACTGGTTTCTTCTTCATTCGGGTAGGCATTTTTCTCCAGGTACTGTTTTAACTAAAGGGAGGTCATAGGCCAGTAGAATAAAAGCAAAAGAAGATGTAGGTCTCAAAAGATACAGTGTCTAGTTGGGTATTGAGAACATGGAATTAGCAGATATAGGCTTTCCACACTTCCTGTTTGGAGCATTCACCATGCATCAATCTCAATGCCACCTTTACATACTAATATAGCCATTAATATTCATCTCCATGCGGTTTAAAATTTGCAGATAAAATGAGTTGGCCAGCACAGAGAGGAAAAAAAAAATGCCCAGAATATAGTTCTGCACTATTTATTTCAATTACAGGTCTGAGGCAAGAGTACCAATGTCACCAATACAAAGAGTTGCAAAGGGACATTTAAAGGAGTGCCTCACACAAAGTTTTGATGAATTCGGAAGGTAACAGTGTCTGCAAAAAGAGAATGTGCCTGGGGAAAGGTAATAGAATGGACTTTTTTCTCTCTGTCATGGGAGCATAAAATGAAATTAGGACTCAGGGAAAAGAGAATAAGGACAAATGAACAATTCAAGCATGGAATATTAAGTACATGGGAAATAGGGCCCAATCTCTCCCCATTTTACCTTCCTTTCCTCTCTCAGGGAATCTCAAACCTATCACTGAAATAAATAGGGTAGAAGCACTATTACATAAGTCTGGTCATGTTGCCCAGCTTCCTGCCTCCAGGCAGAAATCTAGTTAAATAATTCTGGACAGATGGATATCTATCCTTGGAGAGCAGGGACAGAGTTAGGAGTGAGGATGGACACAGAAGCAGCATGTCAGCCTGTTTCCATCTGGAGCTAGTGAATACCTCTTTTTCTACAAAGATGGTAACCAGGCTGTTCAAATGACACTCAGCCGGATTCCATTGTAGGAGGTAGGCTTCAGGAACATTACATTTCCCATGCGGTCCAACTAAGTTGTATTTTAGGGCATGAACTTGTCCCTGGTGTCATTTTGGAGGTAACTTACTTTTCTACAAGTGTGGACAATGGGTTAACGCCGGCTGTTCTCTGTTTTCATTGTTGTGATACACATGACAGATGACCTTTCCCATGAGCAATACACCCAATGCTTTGTGTTATTTCTGCCATGCTGTTCCCATTTAAGACAGTTAGTGAATAACATCACACTTTACCCTTTCAGTCTAGGAATCATTTTAAAATTGAAATAGTAATTAAATATCAGCTTTACTATTGCAAAAGGTAAATTGGGGAATAAACACATGGAATTTTTTATTTTAACTACTTCACCTCAACGTTCAAGCCTAGTCTTTGCACCAGCTCACCCAAGGAGGAATCTGCTAAACATGTATGTAACTTAAAAGGTAAAAGGGAAATGTTTGCTTTATTACACTGGGGTTAGAAAGGGATGAATATTCACATATGCATATAGAAGACAAATGTTAAGTCTGGAACTAGGTGGGTTTAACACATTCATTCAAGATCAAAAGAAAATGCACATATTGTCAGGTCAGGCAAGTTCAAAAGGGAGAACCAAAAAGAGGCTGAATTGCACATGTTTGTTTTTTTACTTGCTTTTCAGATACATTGCCCGTTGTTGGATAGGGCAAAGCAAATAATCTCTTCCCAACACTTCCAAGATGATGAATGTTCTCACTCTAAATACAAGAGTAAAAGTGCTAAAAGAAAAAGAGAAATATTTTTCTCACATTAAGTACTTGAAACTCAATGTACAGCACTCTCACATTAAGAAAGATAATAGAGCAAAAGTGAGGATTACAAGATTATAGGGATGTCAATAAGTTTTATCTAACGTAGTATTTTAACTATAAGTTATGCAGGAGTATTACACCTACCTTATAGCTTTGAGTGACAAATCACTCACTGATCTAAGCAAAAAGAACTCAAGTATTTTTTTTAATAATCATATTAGTAAAATGCTAGGAAAATATTCTCCAAAGAAAATACTTAAGTCAGAAGAAAAAAATGTTAGAGAGCCAATAAGTCTCATAGACACTCCTTTCTAACACTGTTCATTGAAGAAAAACCATGCTACTACAAGTCTTTACTCTTTACTGCTATATCATTTTAATATCTTTATTGAGATATAATTCACGTATCATAAAATAAACTCATTTAAAATGTTCAATTCAATGTTTTTAGAATATTCACATAGTAGTGAAACCAACACCACTATAAAATTTAGAACACTTTCATCACCCCCAAGTACATTTTTGTCTTGATTAGCAGTCATTCTCCACTAAAACTCCAGCTTTGCATAACCCCGACTCTACTTTCTTTCTCTATAGATTTCCATATTCTGGATATTTTATATAGTGTGTAGAGATTAACCTTTTTATTTGTTCCTAGACTTGGTTTGCTAGTATTTAACTGCAAACTTTATTCATCTTTATTTTTAAGGGATATTGATCTGTATTTTTCTTTTCTTGAATATCTTTTCCAAACTATTTAACAATGTATATAAATTTATGACTTAGAAGTTCATTTAAATCAGTAACATGTCCTTTACTGCTACTGAGCATTAAAGTCATACACATTAACTAAGCAAGCATAGATATAGACAAGAAGAGTTAGGGGAGAAAAGGACATATTTTAGCAATGGGTCTTCTCTGTGACATTTGTCCTACTCTACACACACATAATAACAAAGGTTCACTATAATACAATATAATTTTTGGTGTTATTTTACTCCTGATGATGAATACAATTAATGAAATATTTTAAAAATGCTACCCCATCTAAAAAGATGATCCTCTTAAAGGTAAATGTCCAGACCCAAGGTAACTGCCAAAGTGAAAATTAAACTTGAATTTCATCTTCTTCATGTCTCTCAGGTTGAATTCTGAGAGTTTTTCCTTTAGGTGAGAATACATTTCTCCAGATAATTAGCTCTCATTGAATTTCATTGCTGTTTTACTCCCTCTCAAGAGCACCTACTATATTTTTACTCAAAACATAATTTCAAGACAGCGCTGGTCCTTTTTCACTAGGGATGCCATTAGAAAAATAATAAAAGTATCAAAGTTATACTAGCCAAAGGTGTTATTCCCCATCTGTACCTGGAATGGAATATATGTTCATAGAAGCAGAGACATAATTGCAAATCATAAGCAACTAGCTAAAAAGTTGTCAAAACTTGATTCTACTATTAACTAAACAAATGACTGGCCAATTTCTTTACTGTTTGGGGCCTCAGCTTTCTCCATCTTTAAAAGAAAGGACTTCAATTAAGTAATCCTAAAAATCCATGTTTAAGACTTTTTTTTTACTCCATGGTAGTAAACAGGAGTTGAAAAAAAAATTTTTCCCTATTTATTTTGCTGTAGAAAAGACTGCTTTCTTCTAGAGATCCAAAGGGCCTGGATTTTTTTTCTTTGTTAGTGATTGTTGTTGTTTGTTGTTTTTTGCTTTTTTAGTTAAATGAGTAGCAAAAAAAAAAAAAAAATCAAACATAAAGATCCACTCCAAAATTTGGAACAATTAGAGCTGAATGCTTAAGATGGGAGGAAGATAAGACCAAAAGCTTTGAAACTTTAAAATGTTCCAAGTCTCTATAAGCATTCCAATCACTTCAGTAGGACCTGGTAGAACTGGGATAGTAATAGCATAGGAGGTGTGTCCAGAATGCATCTGTCACCAGTGTGGATCTTTGACAGGCAAGTTCATCCAGTAAAACGACCAAGATGGATTCACTTTCTCCACCTATGATAGGGCTGAAATCCACACAGAAGCCATCACTTGGAGGCAGAAAGCTTTGCTCAGATGGGAAAATTATCTAAAGTTTCAGCTCTTATTGCTTACTTTCCAAGTTACACAATTTTCCTGAGTTTTACCTTTAGTACTTAATGGTTGTTTCTCAAGCTATATGTGACTTTCTTTTGTTTATGATTGATAAAAATATATAGAAACAAACAACAAGACCTCTGATTTGTTGAGCCATAAAGTTAAGTGAATAATAGCAATAATCCTTTGAACTCAGAGAATTTAATCCAGATAAATAAATCCATTTAAAAACAAACAAAACACATGCAAGTAAACAAAAAGCTAGAAAAAGTGATAGTATGGATTTATTCTTTTCTCTTTTTTCAGGTTTTGTTTCATTCTTATCATCTATATAACTGATTTTGGTTAAGACTACTTCAATTCAGTTAAATAACTTACCTATATATCAGAAAATAATTGAGGAATCATTAGGCAAGGCCATCCTGACTCTTCTCATTCTAAAATCATTATAACATTAATAACTGAAAATGTTAAGACAGAGCTTAGGAGAACAAGATCAGGTATTAGCTTGCCTGAGTTCATTCTGGGGCCTACCATTTACTACTTTTGTATTTTGAGAAATTTATGTAACTCCTTTGTTCTTCAGTTTTCTCACCTGAAGAAATAAATTAATGATACTACCTACCTTGTGGCCTTGATGGGACAACTAGATTAATTAAAGTGTTTCAACAGTGCCTGGCACACTCAGCAAATATTAGATAATATTATTTATCTCTTTATCTCCTATAAGGCCTACCTAAATGATTTTTCCACCTTAAGGCTTTAAGGAGAATTTGTTGACCTGAATGGAATTTGGCTGAAAATCTTCATTAGTATACTAACCCTTTTATAATATAAATTCTATAAAATATAAAATGACAGGTTTTTGTATATTATATATTTTTTAAATGATCAAATACCAATATATCATTTAAACGGTGAAGGGAGGTTAATAAAGCACAGAATATGCTTACTCCCAAAATGTGACTGACACTGAAAAAATGTTTGGCAAAACACTGTGCTAGAATGCAGTTTTTCTTTTTCTGCTATTTTTTGTTATCTTAGCACTGTACGTATCATAAGTATTCACTAAGAATAAAATGGTAATACTGCAATTTGACATTTAGTGAGCTACCACTGACTGATAATGGGCTGCTATGTAAAAACTTCCCTGTCTCCTCGGGGTGCTCTACTGAGAATGGCCAACTGGCCAATGGGAGAGGTGAATGTATGGGGAGTTTTTGAAATACTGGGGAATCTGACTGTGAAAGTGCTGATGCCCATTTTTAGAACATTTCCCAGGAGATTTATAAATAACTAGAATATGAGTCTCTTTTGTGACATTATTCTGCAAGACAAAACAAAGTGGTATAAGAATTTGCCTGTTCAAAAGTCGAACACTTCTGATCAGAAACAGTAATTTACTTATGATCTGTGTTCCCAGTAGTAACAATAGCTTCACTATAGGGCATTTTAGGGACAGATTCTAGGTGATATCCTCTTTCTTGTCACAGTTGTGTGCTCTTTCCCAACTACGCAATTGCTATGGTGCCAAAATACGAAGGTATAATTTCCTGGTACAGCAGGCCTTTGCTGTTCTTTCTTGGGCTTGTAAAAGTACACCAAGTACAGACTACAGCCAGATGCCTGATTGCTCACCCAGATGGACCAACCCTTCTTGTGTGTCTCAGGCTGACAATCACAAAAGTATCTATAAAGAAATCAAACATGTAACAAGAAATTAATTTCAAATAGAATAACTTTGAACATGTATAGCAATTTTATATTCAAATTTATGAGCAGAGCCATTTTTTTATCTTCTCCATTCATATCCATTCTTTGAGCAAGTTACTTTTTTAGATCGCAGAATTTTGTATCTATTAAATGGTGTTTCAGACATACAGCCTAGGCTTTTTGAGCTGGAAAATATTCTAATGATCACCTAATCCCCATCCTATCTAAACTGAGATGTAAGACAGAAGAAATGAGGAAGCCTCAGCAAGGTCACACGGTGAGTTATCAGTAGAACTGATATTGAAATACAAATGTTCTCAATAAATTTTAGTATCTTATCTGTTGCTCAAAGGTTATTTGATCTCCACAGTCACCTTTAGGTCTGAAAATTACAGAATATCCTTCAATTCTGTTTCCCCAGAGCACTGTATTTTTTCCCTTGAGACAGAGCTTAAAGGTCAAGTTTTTACTGAAACTTTTTCCAGTTACCTTTAAGTTTCGGTAGTGGTTTCTTTCTTGCTGCTTTCACAGTATTTGATTCATATCTCTAACATAGCGTTTATATTATCACATTTCAATTATATATGTATTGGCCTATCTCTCCCTGCACCTGGAATATTTCTGCTGTCTAACTCACTGGGGTCTTTTTCAGTACCTGACTTGGTAGTTAGTGCTCATAATGATTACTGAAAGAATGAATAATTTATGTTCTCACTTGGAACCAACACTTGATATGTTTCCAGCTTTCCTTGCCATTGACACAAAACTTCCCTAAGAAGTCATGACAGGAGTCAAATTCTTACACTCAGTAACTTCAGAATGAGGTACTTTGTATTTTTTTAAATGACTCTTCCAATAAAGAGGTATTAGATCATTTATCTTTTTATGAAACACAATGGGCCACTGTATTTTTAAATAAGATTGATCTATCATTACTTGTACACATCTTCAATTTTTTGAAAAATTTGTACATTCATTGTCTCAATTGATCTTTACAACACCCTGTAATACAGTTGGGGAAGATATTATTATAACCTTCTCACAGATAAGTTCAATAAGACTCAGATAATTACAAGGATGCAATTTTGAATTCAGGCTTTCTGTCTCCAAAATTAGTTCTTGTTCAGTTCTCATATGATACCCTTTTTAAACACTTTAACTTTCCTGAAAGACATATCCTCATGTGAGTTTGTTTTCTAAATCAATCAAGGCATTTTTGGGGTACAAATGATAGAAACTCAGCCCCACCTGCCATAAACAAAAACAAAAACAAAAAAAGAGATAGAGAGAAAAGAGAGAGAGAGAGAGAGAGAGAGAGAGAGAGAGAGAGAGAGAGAGAGAGAGAGAGAGAGAATGAGTTAGTTTATAGTCTAGGACAAAATCTTCAGGCACCCTTAGTTCTAGCCACACAGACTAGGTTACCAGAAATAACCCTTTTACTTTCCTCATCTTTTGGAACAGTTCTTCTCTGGGTTGGCTCCAAACTCAAGTGGTATCTTCCCCTTGAATTTTCAAAATGAATATGAACAACTACAGAGTTATTCCAACTTTGCCACCCAAGGAGTGGCTGTTGAGCAAATGTCTAAGACCCGACATTCAATGGCCTAACCTGGGTCATATGTTTATCTTGAATCAGTCACTACAGATATAAAGAAATGGCATTGTATGATTGATGACAACTGGGTGAGGGACTGATTCCTGGAGCTTATATTCTCACATCAAACCCAACAAAATGACCTAGAGTAGAGGAGGAGTGCTTCTGTAGTAAAAGCAGAAGTGCTATTTCCAGGAGGAGGACGGCTGGATATTGTGCTAATGAAAACAACAGCTTCTGCTATAATGTCTTTGAAAACTTCAGATATTATCAGATGGAACCCTGCTGACTTTCTTTGACATGACTTTTGGTGGGCAGGCCATTTCAATAAAGCTTAAGAAATAGTGGATTTAGTAACTTGAACATCATGTCAAAAAATCACCTTGTTCAACCAAAATCTGAGCAAACCTATTTTATCTATGTGCTGTGCTAATCAAAACAAATAAACAAAAAACAATTAAAAAAAAAAACCCTACTGGCTGAGAGATTGCAGCTGTGCACAAGAGGAACAGACTCCCCATCAGCCTGGTGTTTCATCAGCAGAACTGTTGGCTGAGTTGTACAGCATCCATTATTTTTAGCTATAAAGAAGGTGGAGAGAACACAGCTGGATTTTCAGATCACAGCAAGAGCTATAACATAATCACCATTTATTAATATCTTTATTACTCTGCATGAATAAATAATACCCCTCAATAGAAAATTATTTTATCACTTGAAAAGTGAAGCAGGTGGATTAGGATGTCATCAATAGAAAATGAACATGGTTATCTCTCCATGTCTTTCAAGTTACTTTTCAAGAGCACAGTAGAATTTTAAAGGTGTGAGTGAGTGAGAAATTCACCAAAGATGGAACATGATCCTGGCCTTTTGTTAATTATTAGCAGGATTGGGGTCGAAGATGGAGCATCCATATAGCTAGTCTACTTTAATTATATTTTGGTGGTAAGTTCCTTCTAATTATGATGGGATTTTTGTTTAAGCAGATCTTTATAGAACACTAGTTTGTAACTTTGAAAACAAAATGCATAAGGAAAAAAACAAAACTAAGGTGAAGACTTTGCGATTTAGAATCACACAGATCTGGGGTCATTGATTCATTCATTTAAAAAAAAATTACTCTGGTTCTTCTATGCCAGGCAATGTTCTGCATGCTGGGGAAGCAGCAGAGAAAACAATCGACAACATCTCTGCCCTCGTGAAACTTACTATCTAGTATGGGGTTTGGAAACATTTTTCTGTAAAGAACCATTAAGCAAATAATTTTGACTTTGCAGACCAGAGAGTCTCTGTTGCGACTATTCAATTCTGTCACTGTAATGCTAAAGCAGCCATCAGTTACACAAGGGAAATGGGTGTGCTTATGTTCAAATATTTTTATATATATATATAAAAGGTAGTAGGCCATATTTGGCCTGTAGCCATAGCTTGTCAACCTCTGGTCCAGTGGGCTGCTAGTTGAGGCTCTACCACATGACTAGCAGTTATTGATTCTTACAGATTTGTTATTCCATTTGTAAATGTTGTTAATAGTAGCAACTTTGCAGAGGTATTGCAAGGGTAAATGAAATAATGTACACAGCAAGCCCTAATACTCCTGATTGGAACTTGATAATTATTATTTAATTCTGAGCCTAATTCCCTCATGTTATTAATTTAGAAACTGATAGACTAGGGAGTCCCATACCAAGAATATCTGTATTCCTTCACCACTTTGTTGTTTTCAGTTCCCCAGCTCTTTAAGGTGTATGAATAAAAAGATAGCAACTTATACGATAACCCTGTAGGTCTGAAGAACTAGTATCATTTTGATCTCAATTTGATTTCCAATTTGATTTCCAAATTGCAGATAAAAATTACTAAAAAGCAGATATTTACTTTGATTGTTAGTACAGACTTGGAAAAAATAAAATAAGAGAATGTCAGATTATTTTTTATTTGAAAAATTATGTGTGGTTAGAACATTGATTTAAGAACATTGCCTGGTTGGGCAAGAAATATATGCTGCATTGTGGGTCTGGATCTGTCTCTGTGTGAAACTCTGTGAAACACACAAAAAATATATAAAATATTTTCCTTACCTTCCAGATTCTTCTTCCAATCTGGTTGGATAAACAAGATGTCTATTAGCTCATTCAGCTTGCTTACTGAGTGTCCACAATTAGCCAGGTTTTGTTCTTGACATTGAGGACAGCACAGTGAATAAAAAGAGAAATTTCTCTATTCCCTTGGAGCCCAAATTCTAGTAGATAGAATTGGATGGCTGAGGAAATAACATGAGGAAAATAAACTGCATGAATTTAGAGAAGAATAGAGGAAAGGAAAAAAATGGCAAGAATTTGTTTTGGGAGGATGGCGGTTGTAGTTGTTTTTGGTTTTGTTTTTTAAGGATGGTTAAAGAAGGATTTACTGAGAAACTGACATCTGAGAAAATGCTTGCAGAATATGAGAGAGTGAGCTTTGGGGACAGCTTGAGGAAGTACATACTAGTCCCTGAGGTGGGACAATGCCTAGATTCAAGGTAAGGTCGAGATGCAGTAAAGCCTGGTGAGTGTGGGACCTTGGAGGCCACTGTGTCGAGATTTGCCTTATATTACAAAGGAAATGGGAAGTCACTGGAATGTTCTGAGCAGAGGAGAAACAGGCTCTGACTTAGATATTACAAGGATTGCCATGTCTTCTCTGTGGAAAATAAACAGTAGGGAAAGGTAGTGGGATCTATGATTACAATGTGACTACGTAAAACAGTTATGTAATTTAACCTAATCCTTGTCTTGGGTCAGTTCATTTAGTAGGAAAGAAAGAAAGATCCTTGGATGATAAGCACCCACTCACAGTGTTTGCATTATTAATTGAGAGAATATTTTTTGATATGGTTTTTAGAAATGAAAAACAACTATCAGAAAAACTAAACCCAGCAAAAAAACAAAAACAAAAACAACAACAAAAAACTGTTTCCTAGCCATAGCAGCTGCTCATTCTTGAATGGCCTGGGGTAAAAGAGGGCAGCCTGACTCTGCCCTCTAGAACTGCAGATCCCGAATTTCCTCCAGCCTTGAAGGTCTCAACCTTTTACCCTTCCTTTATATCCCTCGTAGAGGCTCAGTGAGGCTTTCTAACAGTGAGTACTTACTTCCTCTGGTGCTGGGCAGCCAAAACTTGACAGCCTCAGCTGGGAACTCCAGCTGCAGCGGAAACCCTCAGCAGAGCAGTTGCTGACAGAGCTGTTCTTCATCGTGCTGGGGTCTAACATTCTGAAGTTCCTGCTGCCACTGTCTCTAGCTCAGCCAGTGTGTTAGAGTCTGGGCTGTCTCTGGCAGATGGCATCTCAGTCTCTTGTCATTTAAGCATAGAAAGCTCATCTCAGACATGTGTTCAGTCTGTAATTTTACTATGTAGCCATGGACCATGGACCATTGAGGTTTGAGCCTCCCCTCCTGGGCACACAAACCAGGTCTAAAAGCAAGATAGGAGAGATGCCAGTTTGACAGATTCTGTGTGTCTAACTCTTGCTATCCTCATATGTCTGCATTGGGCATTTTCTAGTAGGCCTTGCTTCCTCTCTAGCCAAAAAGGTCATCTTTGTTCCTCAGACCACACTCCTACTTCCTCGGACTGACACTGCTTGAGAATAGGGCCCATGTTTCATGTGCCTTTAAATCCCTATTGTCCTTATACACTCCTATTAAAAGTTGAATGAAGAAAGGAATGAATGCCTCAAGCTATCTGAAAAGGCCTCCCAAGGGCTTCCCAGAGCTTTCTGTTTAAGCTTAATCATTATCATTTAGTCTCTTGAATACAGAAGAATATCAAATTCTTGTCCATGTTGACAGTAGAGCCTGGAATACAATAACCATTTAATATTTAGGGGCAAATACACAAGGTATGAATGTAATTATGATCTGCAGATATTCCAAAGGTGTAGTAGAGAGATAAACTTTTCTTTAGGTAGCAGAGCTTGAGTTGGACAATTAAACGTAGATACATTTTAATTAGGCAGAAGAAAGGATTTTCATTTGGGAAGAAAAAGAGGAACAAATTCTGGGTATAAGGATGAGCTTGGTATGTTTAGGGTAAAGGAAGCAGTGAATAAACTTATCCATTTGTAACTAATGTTGGGGAACAGAGAAAGGTAATGGTAAATGAGCAAGGTGAAAACAAAATACATATGAATCCTTGGACGTTTTCTTGCTTGCTCTCCCATTTCAACCTCCTCATTCTCACAGTGTCCTCACGCTAAGTGGTATCAAACAGGACAATGGTTGGGTTAACCATTGCATACTTGTGTTGAATATACGTATTATAATTGCTGATACCTATTACCTGTTCCCACTATTTCTGCTCCTACAATCTATTTTTCCATTTAGCAGCCACAGTGATCTTTACAGACTGTAAGCGAGAGCCTGTGTCTCTGCTCAGATACCTCTAATCACTTCCCATTTCATTCAAAGGAGAATCCAACAGCCTCACCATGGCCTTTACATTGAATATTTAGACTTTGTCCTCTAAGTATTTGGAAGCCATTAGGAAGGTTGAATTGAGTAATGTGTAATAAACCAATGCAGATAGAATAAAACACTACACACAATCTTCCCATTGCCCCTCTCCATATTTTCCTCTGAACTCTCTCAAAAATATCAGTATCAATTCAGAAGGCTTATGCTTGTTAAGCAGGTAAAGTGAATGTCTCAACATCCAGGAGTTTGAACAAGTGTCTGGTACTGTCACAGCTTAAGTGGTTGGGCGCAGATGGGAGATGTCTACACATGCACTGCCCTCTGTAGATGGATTCAAGGCACCCACAGGCTGAGCAGCATATGCTGCTAGTTTACTGCCTGGTTATCCTGACTGGGTCCATTAACATAAAGCACAAACATAGCCTGGATAAATGGAGCTGGCCATTTTGTTGCAACATATGGTGGTGGCATCCCAGATATTTTTATCTAACTGCTACCCAGATGTTTAGCTCTCCTGACACTCAGCTTTCTCTGGCAGCAAGGTGGTAGATGATGCCCTTGTGGATTTTAGAGAAAATATGTTCTGTTTTTTTTCCTCAGCACCTTGTAAAAAATATTTTAGTGATCAATTAATAAAGCTTCTAAGGTGGTTTTTAAATGTGTTTTTTAAATAAACAAATAAATCTATTAATTTATCATTCTCTTTCATATTTCTCTCTTGAAATCCATTAAAACAATCAGAATAAAACTTAGGTATCCAAATCATGTCTTTTCCTGAAAAGCCATAGTTAAACCAAATATAATAGTTTAGTCAATAGTATTCAGGTGGCTTGCTTATTTTTCTGTTTACTTACACAATGCTGGTCATATAGCTCCATTATGTTTGGCAATAATTTTGAGGAACAACTTTTGCATGGAGACTGTGGTTGTAGCAGAAGAGATAAGTGCAGATCGGGCATTCTTTGCCCAGCTGACTGAGTCCTTAGGTTTGTCTTGAAATTTATGGGCCTCTAAGGTCCTTTTGGACTTTTTGTTTCTGATTCTTGGTCTTCACAAAAGGCTTTGTTCAGACCCCTCCACTCACTGAATGCTGAGCAGTCATGTGCCTTGCCATGTTTTGAGCCCTCCAAGGAGATGAAGATGCACTGGCTTCAGCTCTTTCTGCCTCATCGGCAAGGATAGCAGTTATCACACCCTACCAGAGAGAGGAGAATAAAACTTGCCCTCTCAGAAGCCCCTGTCAAAACTCTAGGGTAACTGAGAAATTATTTAAGCAATCTCCTACTAGGAAATAGAACAGTGTTGAGCATAATGATAACATGTTGTGCTTGCCTGGAGTGTTTTATCCCAAAATTTCTTTGCCAACACTCTATCAAATAATCCTAAGTGGCAAGTGTTATTATCAACATTTTATAGGTGGGGGACCATGAGATTACTTGGCAGTCTGAGTACTGAGACTTTAAATAGTCATAATATCATAGTCAAAAAAACTGCTGAGTTTCCAAATAAACTGTAAGGTACAAATGATGAAAGAAGGAAAATTAGCTGTTCAGACCAATTTTTCATTTATCCTGAACACTATTGTTTTCTTCATTAGGGTCTTCAAATTTGGAATTATTTAACTGAACATTCATTTAAGTTTTTGAAAGACTCTCATCCTCAGATTTCCTGAGCCCATAGTTTTGACAAAGTTAGTAATTTCTTTGTCTTTGAAATACTTTATTTTCCTGATTTTCATGACATCATATATTCCTGGTGTTCTTCCTATCTCACTAATTGCTTCTTCTCTGCCCCCTCATCTCCCCAATGTAAGTCTTTGGACCACTTCTCTTTATATACATCCTCCTTTGACAACTTTATAATTCTCATGAATTTACATATACTGAAACTATACATATGATGTTTACATGTACATATATGCATATGTGTATGTGTTTTCATGCTTGTCTCATCACTTCATACCTCTCCTGTTGGTATTTACTGCTGAGAGGCAAAGTTTGGTCAGGGAGCCCATTACTATAAATTTAGTACAAAACCTAATAACAGATATTTTTCATATTTCAACTTCCTCTAACTCTCCACCTTCCCAATCCACCCCAATTTTGTGGAAAGTCAGAAAGTTAAGATATGTGAGCACTTATACTGTCTTACCTGAGTACTTGCTATAGGCTCTAAAATAATATCCTTGGCACTTTTTATTCTCCTTCAAAACAGTCTCCTCATCTCCATGCCATACATGGTGTCACCAATTCATGTCTTAAAATACTTCTGTGTTCCCATCTTCTGAAGTATGACATCTAAGCAAAGTTGTCCATTGCTGTTTTATTAATAACCTATAATAATATTTATGTATAATATATATTATTTATATAATATAAAACATTTGGAAATAATGTAATGTCAAAATAGATTATATCCGCTACACAACCCTTAAAAACAATTATGGAACTATAACTTTATAATGTATGCTATTTACATCGTAAATGAAAAAGAAAGCTACAGAAAAATATGCACAGTGTAATCCCATTTTGGTGTCAGATGTGTGTGTGTGAAACATATATACCAAAGTGATTTAAATAATTACCTCTATGTTGTGACTTTTAACCATTTTGCTATTCTAAGTTTTCTACAAGGACCACTTATTTATTACATAAAACAAAAACTATATCAAATTAAGGTGAAATAAATAAATGAGTTTTTTCTATGGTTAGTGCTAATATAGCCCATATATTGGTCTAGGAGAAATATATCTCTTGGGAAAATAATAATCTTTTGAAATGCACTCTTGCTTATGGTTGTTTTTTGTTTAGGGCCATCAGTCAAGGGATTTTTTTGTTTTGTTTTTGTTTTGTTTTGTTTTGTTTTGTTTTGACGAAATGAACAGAGAGCACATGTATCTTGTGAATCATCAAGTCAACTAAAGTGTAATAAGTCAAGTGATAAAAGTAAGGTTAAGAGGTTCAAACAAGAAGTATGGGTTAGATTTTGAGAAAACATGGAAACATCCACACATCATGTGGAGAAAGCTAATCCACGCGGCAACTATAATGAAAAAGTTTCAGCACTTGGACAGCTCCTGTCACTTTTCTGTAGTTCCTACCTACTCCAAATTGATAGGGAGATTTCGAATGGGAAGCTCCAGTTTTGGCAAAGACTAAAGCATTTAAAATGGTTGCTTTCCTCAAGACCCTTACAACTTTGGCAAGGAAGAATTTTTATTTGAGTATTTAGGCATGCTTTGTTAACAGTATGCATTATGAGTGGCCAACACACAAGGAGAAATTAGTTTGGACTGAAATAGTCAAACAAGATTTCAAGATGTTGGAGATTCACCTGTATCTTAAATGACAAAAGTATTAATATGAGGAGTGTATTCTTGGGCAGGATAAACCACAAAGGAAATGCCAAGGAGGCTGAAATAAAATGGCATATGTGGGTGGAGGCGTTAATAGGAGATAAGTCTGAGAAAGTATTAGTGTTGTGTGAGTAGAGTACAAATTTTGTCAGTTGATTTGCCAACTCAAATTGGTGTGACTACTTGCCTGAAGTTTTATAGTGAGTTACTGATAGAACCAGTACCCCCATCTTACTGGGAGTGGGATGAGAATTAAGAAGTTGAGGTGACTTTTTCCTCCAAAAAATTTGGCTATACCTTATTGGATGTGGCCTACATGGCTGGTTGTGGTCATTCTTCAGTACTTTGAGATATTATAGCATAGTGAAGGTGGGATCAGCCCTCCGTAATAAGAAGGTTCTGAGTTGCAGCCCTAACTCTATAACTATTCAATTGTATACATTGAAAACTGGGCATCACATGCCCAAAACTAAGTTTCCTCATCTATAAAATTAGGTTAATAGGTACAGTGGTGATATTGCTGTGAGCAGAATGCATGTTAACTATCTCATACAGTCCTTAGGACATGTAGAAATTCAATATATGGTAGATGACAAAATGTCTTACCAGGTATTTAATACTTAGTGGGCTTTTAACACCAAAGTTAAGAAAAAAAAAAAGGGGGGGGGAAAAGGACAGGAAAAATAGGAGGAGGTGGAGGTAGAAAAGGAGAAAATGGAAGGAAAAATACTCTGCCAGGCATAACTGAGGCTTTTTGCCCAGCAAGGCAGCACTGAAAAACCCCCAAATTATCTTGTGGATGAGGATATCTGATTGTTATTTATTTAAGTGAATATTATATATTAATGAAAGAGATAGCATTAGAGATAGAGATAGAGATTAAAGATTAGAGAGAGTGGTAGATGATAAGTAAGTAGATAGACAGAGAGATAGATGATGATAGATTAGATAGATGATAGATAGATAGATAGATAAATAGATGATAGATAGATCGATCGATAGATAGATAGATGATAGATAGATAGATGGAGATGGAGAAAGAGATAGGAAGAATTTGTGGTGGAGGAATGCAAAAATGACAGTAATCTGAGCTCTAATTTAAAAAAATTTTTTGAAATAACTAAGAAGAAATTCCTGTTCTGACCAGCCAATTTTAGTAAGAGACTCTCTTCACTTTCCGAGAATTACTATCCTCCCTTGTTCTTCAGGTGGACAGTGGCACCCATACACAAGGAGCTGAAATGGGTTCATCTGACCATGTAAATCTCAGTCTTCCTATTACCCATCATGCCCATTGTAGCACCTAGTGTTGTTTTAAATATTGTAGGTTATTGTAAATGACTCTTTCACTGTGCTTAAAATTGCACTGCATTTCCATCAGAAAACCTTTCTCTAGGACATTGATAATTCTTCCTCAACCTTCTCCCAGAGCCTCCGTATTCGTACACTTTCTTTCCTTCTGAGATTTCTTATCAGTGACCCCCTACTGCACAGTGATTTTGTGAAAACCTTTCTGATGTGAAAACTGAGAAAAATCTTTCTAGAATCTTTTTGAAGCTTTGATTGATGTAAAGCACAATAAAAGCACAGCTGGAATTGGAGATACCAAGCTCTGCTTCTCGGCTCAGCATTGAAGAGAAGAGGGGAAAGCAAGCTTTGTTTGCTCTTGAATGTGAAAGCAGAGTCAAGATGAAGCATGGTGCCATTTGTAAAAATCCTTTGGAGCAATAACTGTGCTTTGAAACTAATGAGAATAATGTTTAGATTAATAGCTTAGGTCATATTTCATGTATTATATTTAACACTAGAGAAAAAGAACTAAAGGGGGAAGTTGGCATACCCTTCAAAAATCTATACACATCACTAATCAAAGGACACATTTTAATGTTCTTGCAAAATGCAGTACAGTCAAGCTAAATTTTTTTATAACTCATCCAATTTCTTCTCACTTTTACCATCATCTTGTAAAATTAAGTCAAATTACTTTTTCCAAATATCTGTTTATGAGAGATTCTTAAACCTTTTTAAAAAGAAAGGATCACAGAGCACTTTGAGAATGTGAAGAAAACCTACATCCTAGTTTTTTTTTAGAAGTTAACAAACTACACACACACACACACACACACACACACACACACACACACACACATTTTTACCCTGAATCAAAAAGGTTCACAGATCCATGATAAAATCTTAGCTCAATGAATGTTAGATTAAGAGTTCCTATTCTAAAAGAAGTCAAATGTGAATTAAAATAAGCATACCTACCTCTTACGATGGATGAAAATAGTAAATAAGTAAAAGTGGCTTAAGAATTATGCACTCATAGGGCATTCATTATTCCTTACTTCAAGTCCTTCATAATATATAAAAATAAAAGCTCTCAACACTGATTTAAGCTTACCTATCTTTCCTCCCATTCTCAGATGAATGTTTTTCCTTGTTACTCCTTGACCACTGCTGACTGCACTATGACCACCAAAAAACACTTTCTGTATATAATGGCTAACAATAAATAACTAGGCTAAGAGCTAGGAATGCTAGCCCTTACTTTTATTCAGCTGAATTACTTTAAGTAATTTGTTAGAGAAAGGAGATTTTCTGCTCATGTTGCTAGTAGGAGATATGTTTTCAATTCTCCAAGTGAGAAATATGAAGTCACCTCCCAGAAAACATTTATATAAATGCAGCTATTTTCTATGAAGTACTTTATATCCAGCTGGATGGGAGTTCTTACCACAACAAACAAATTATTGGGTATAATCATATTATATCAGAAATTAGACCTTAGAGATCAGCTATTTCAAATTAACTCATTTTACAAATGAGAAAACCGAGACTCACTGAGGATACTTTATTTGCCAAAGCCATATAACAATTCTACAGCAGAATTATGACAAATCTCTCAGCATTCCAAGCCAACTTATCAATTCTACCACCCTTCTGTAATCAGAAAAGGCCTATGTATCAGCTCAGAGAATCCAGATTATCCAATCCAAGCCTAAATGTTAACCTCCTTTGGGTTGGAATACAGCAGTAGTTCAGAAACAAACAATTTTTCAGAGGCTCTCCATACTCTATTCCTTGAGACAGACTGATGGTATTCATTGGGCCCTTACTTTTGTTGATTTGAATGTTACTTTTTCAGAAGGGAAAAATTCTTGGGAACACATCTTCAACAACCAGAAGAATGTATATTTTAGTCATGTTTGGTTCATTAACCAAGTGGAAGTATGACTTGGATTTAACAGCATTTTCTACTCTCGAAGTGGGAAGAGTAGGTGGGGTGAAGTAATGCCTGTCACCCCAGATAGCTAAATATCTGTGCACATGCTAATGTGATACTGAATTGGATTTGGTTTAAATATTTCCAATGTGAAAGGGATTAGACAATGATTTAGGTCCAGTGTTATACATCATGAGACAAAATAATTAGTGTTACTATGTCTGATTTGGTTGAATTATTTCATGCTTATTTAATTTTTCCTCTCCACTCTTCTCACTTGTCTCTCCTTTTATTGCTCTCTTCCTTTCAACTCCCATTTCTCTTGCATCCTAACTTCTCACCTAGAGGTAGTCTGAACTTGAGGAATTGACAATGTGGAGCAGTCATTTGCTCAGGTTTAAAAGAGTTTTGGGTTAATAGAAGCAAGACAGTAAGCCCTGTATTATACACCATTGAACCCCTACAAAGCAAAGAGCAAGTACACAAGCAAATTTCCCTTTAGACATCAAAAATATCCTATCGCTTTCTACTTGTCAGTGTGTTCTTGAAGGAGTGCGCAAATCCCTCCACTGGCTAAACACATATAAAGGATGATTCTTTTATTGGTTAACTTCTCTGCCATTAACTTTATGATGCAACCTCTAGTCTAGATGTAATAGTATCATGAAAAAGGAAGAGACCTGGTTGGATTTCACTAGAGCTTGCATGATCTTAAATACGAACATAATTTAACACTCTACCTCATAAGCATTTTTGTTTGTGTATGTGTGTGTGTGTATAGATGATATTTCTTCATTTCTCTTCTGAATGTAAGATTTATATTGAACTTGGAGGGAGCTGGAGGTTTTTGCACACCTTGGCAAGTATTTACCTTGATAACTTTGGGCTGTCAGTGCTCTAATCCCTACCTTCCCACTTTCACCTGCAAGAAAAAGCAAACACCAAGATCCACCTGGAACATCTGTTTTCTAAGATGACTTTTTTTAGCATTTGTTATTATTAGATTAATGCTTGCTCGTCGGGAAAAAATGCACACTGTATGAAAGAATAAAATAAGTTGTAAAAGCCCCCAAACCAAGTTTCCTATTCCTTAGAGGTTATCAGTGTTAACAGTTTAAGAACTCTCAAAAATTTTTTTTTCTATGCTTAATTAAATATACTGTACTTGTAATTTTTAAAATAATGAATTCAAACCATGCAGGCTAGGCTGCCTTTATTCCTTCAACATCATTTTATATTGTTGAATATAGATCTTTTTTATTCTTTCCAATAATTAAATTATATTGTGGGTGGATTACTGTAAGATATTTAGCTGGTCCATTTTTTTATGTTCTTTCCACTTTATCACCACCGCAAGTAATGTAAGAAATCTCTATGCATTCATATTTGTTCATACATATTTGAAATACATTAGATAATGATTAGAATCTATTCGAAGTGCTTCTAAAAGCACTTCATAGTCTTTCTTTAAAAGTGAACGTATAGAAGAAATCTATAAGGAAGGAGCTCCAACCCCCAAAATGTAGGTAACTGACTAGAAGGTGGTTCATGCTTATTTTTTTTTCTTCTTGGAGAAGAGGCAGATTACAGTAATCTAAAATTATTTAAGGTGTTTTAATGTGCAGAAATAAAACATGAAAAAAAGACTCCTTTTCAATATGAAGTTCCATTTAGATCTCTACCTTCATGAGAAGATTCTTGATAGTTCATGCTTCGCTCAAGTACCTGTCTTAAAAGAAACTCCAGGTTTCTTAGAGCAGATATGCCAGATTTTGTGAAGGCCACTTAAATTTCATAGATCAATTGCAAAGATTAATTTAAGTGATTTCCACTCTTTTGTATGGCAGAGATGTATTTCATCTTGCCTGGATCATAAGGCCCTCCATAAACTGATGTTACTTTGCTAGTCAGTTTTATCCAGTTGTTTACTGATAAATGTCCAGCAATTGGCTCCTCTCCCCCAATATATATATACATACATATGTATACACACATATGTATACACACATATATATACACACATATATACATACATATATATACATACACATATAATACATATTTATATACATAAATATTATATATAATATGAATATACACATATATAAGTTAATTATACATTTCACTGATGTAAAGCATATGCAGTATGGAATTTATAATTATTAATGACATATATAATAACTCTTATTCCAAAGAGTTATTTGAGTCTCATATAATGTTCCCACTGATTTTAGCTAAACTCATATTCATAGCCAATCTGTTTGTAATGCATGTGAATGTAATGTAACATGAATGTTCGTTAATATTTTCGTTGTGTTAACAACTAAGACAAAGGCAAAACAGAAAAACAAAGTCATCAAGGTTATTTCTCTGAATACCAGATTAAGAGGAGATATGCAGTAGCACACCATTATGTAGTATTTCTGCTCTAATTACAATAAATACAGATGATAGTAAAAAGTAATAAAATAATTAAGAATTGATGAGTTTTGAATTTGTTTTACTTTTGTTTTTAACATAATATACTTAATTGTAAATTTATTACATAGTTTAATTTTTAATAATATCTGTGTTTAATAACACAAAATTCTTAAAAGTTTGAGTTTAAAGTTATTTCAAAATTTTAATATTTTTTGCTCCCGGGCTTGAGGAAGTGTAAAATAGTGAATTCCTTTTTCCAAGAAATAAATATTCAAATAATGGGATCATTATAATGTCCTCTCTCATTCTTTCATTCTGTGTTAAGTTCAATCCCATCTCACCAGTATTCCTGTGCTCATTAAGCTCTGCTTTTTGTCTCTTCAATTAATTGGGGGGCAAGGAGCACCCTGTCTCCTTTGTGTCTTTGGAACACTCCATTTCTTTTTGTGATGATTATTATATGCACTTTAACTTCCTTTACTTACTCCTCATTTCATTTCTAAATGCTATACTTTTCTTTAGCTAGAACTAATGAACAAAACCACATGCATGCACATGTGTGTGTATGTGTGTGTGTGTGTGTGTGTGTGCGCGCGCGCATGTAGATTAAATATTCCATTGGAATAAAATTAGCATTAACTAAGTATTATCTTAGCTACTGGGAGGGTATTCACCGCAGACCTAAGACAACCATTGAGACTGTGGGCTTGTTTTGGTGTGATATGGTCTCACCTCTACGAGGAGGATGACTTTGCAGATTTCTCCACACTGTTTTGCTTTTTATGTTTTCATTTAATGGTGTGACATCCTATGACAATTATCATTATTTTTGTTCCAATTTTCCCCCTGAAGCAGCTTTGACACAGATCAATGCATCTCAGTGTCGTTTTTTATGGAGCTGCAACATCAGAAACTGACAGCTGGAAATCTTAATTGGTCCAGTGACAGAAAATATAATGACTGCTCACGGTGACTTATTTCATCTGACCTTGTGTTTAATTCAAAGGTAAATTTTTCATCCCGCTACTGGAAAAGAGAAAGTTGTAGCATGATGAGTGGGGCAGATAGGCCAGAGAAAGGCCCTTCTTTTGAAAAAAAAATGTTACTGGTTTGGGGGCTATTATTAAATTAGGGGTTTAAGTGTGGGTCTCAAATAATGGATACCAGAAGTCTCCGTGCCTATTTGAACTGCCAACTTTTCTGCTGTGCCTGTCATTACAAATGGCAGCAGGCACCAAATGCAGCATGGAAGTTTGCCCACAAGTGACTGGCTGGAGGCCCTATCACAAAGGCCACCAGACAGCTGTCAAACAGACTGGTATTTTCTCGTTACTGACTTGGTCTGGAGCCCAATGACTTTGACCCAGAGGCAAAAGGTTTCCTATAAGACCATCCAAATTGCCCAATCCTCCTGGTCCTGGAGAGAACGCTGTTTCTGGTATAAGGATATCAGATTTGCCCCCACTGAACCCAGCTATTAAATCAAGTTTTGAAGTGTGCCCTATTGGTAGTTAAAAACTGGTTTATTAAGAAAGTATTAAATCTCCTACATCTTTTGTTCACATTGGGCAAAAGCATAGCATAGATAAGGAGATGACCTGATATAGTGAAAGAAATGCTGGAGTTAGGTTAAAAGGATGTCTCTGAGCTTTATTACCAGAGTCTGCCTAATTCATTGGAAATCAGGAGAACTAAGAGCTTAGATACATATATACATGCTCAATAAATACAAGTCTCCTTCAGAGTTGTGACTAATGATGATGAAGAAGATAAGGATGGTGATGACGATAATGATGATGGTGTTAGTGGTGGTAAATTGAATTTTTTTCTAGAAATATATTATTAATGTTTCCTTCCCATATAAAAACATATCAAGGACACTGTTGGCCAAGGTTACAGTACAGGGTAGTAAAAGTAAAACAAAGACCTGGCTTGGAATTCTGGCTTCAGTACTCATGAGCTGGCTAGCCACAGTTTTGTCTATAAAAAAAAAATTGCTATATGGGTTTGTTGAAAGGATTGAGGTAAAGTATGAAAAGTAGTTAGTAAAATGTCCAACACAATTAGAACTCAGTATATTTTAGTTTGTTCAAGTTCCTTTCAATTCAATAAGTGCTAAGCTAGTCCATTCCTCAGTAACTCATTCACTACATTGAGACTAAGGTTCACTCAACATGTTTCTCCACCAACAGTATCTTTGTGTTAGTTCAAATCTCCCAAATCACCAAGATGATTTCCTAAAAATCAAGGCCTTTGTACAAAAATGGAGATAGAGTTTAAAAATATCAGACCAGGAAGCACCTCTGATCCCAAGTGAAGGAGAGAGGGAGGGAAGTCGGATGGAAGCATCCTAGATTGCTTTGCAGATTAAAAAAGATTGAGTAAGGCTGTCAGGGAGTCCTCAAGAGAGGGTCAGCTGTCATTGGAGTTCCTTGGCTTACAGAGACAAGTCTACTGTGTTCAATCATTGACTGGAAGCAGCTCAGATGGACACATAGCTTTGGTCTAAATGTGGCAATTTAGTTCAGAGCACAGCAGCTGGGTCCCTTCAGCTGAGATCCCTGAAGGTGGAAGTCTGTGAGGCACATTCTCATGGACTCCACAACCTCCATGTCTTTAAAAACTGTGATTGTGTTTTAATAGCAATTAACTCATTCAATACTTCAATTTAAAAATAAATCTATTCACAATATCTGCTAGACTGCTCCAGGTACTGGCTAGTATTGACTGTTTATTTGTTTGCATCCTTCTAATGTTTTCTCATCTTCATAAACTCTTAATAAGCAAAACTTGCCTTTTTCAGTTTCTTACCCTCCTCAAATACTAGACTCATCAAAAGTTTCCCAAACATCTGGGCCTAGCACCTCATTCTTCATCATTTTGCGATGCTCACTTCCAGCAATAAATAACTGCTGCTGTGCCAGAAAAGCCATATCTTGACAAGAGCACTATATCTGTCTTGTCTCCATGGAACCTGACTCTTGAACCCCATGTGAGGCCAGAGTTCAACAGGACTGGCTTTTATTAGTGGAAGGCGCAGACCTTGTTTTGCGTAGGAAGTTTTACAGCTATCTGTCTTTGCTCCTTCACGAAGAGGAAGTCAGAGTGAGGAAGACAGTCAAATGAGTCACATGTAGGAATTTATTATGAACGAAGCAGGTGTTATCACTCTGCATTACAGCAGCACTGGCTCTGTTTGATACTTGAGTCATAATTCAAATGGATTTGATATTTACTGTCTTTTTGTAGCAGATAAACTCTAACCCATGTTTTACTGCTTCAAGATATTCCTACTTCCAGAAATGAAAATCATTGTCCATTTTATCATTTCAGCAGGAGTCTTCTTGCAGGCATATTTTACACCTTTCAGAAAGGCTTGCTGAAGAAAGAAAGAAAGAAAGAAAGAAAGAAAGAAAGAAAGAAAGAAAGAAAGAAAGAAAGAAAG
>CM053510.1:13324467-13364382 GCA_028627145.1 Eidolon dupreanum
TTCACTTTCAGGATTTTGCCACCAGTGCCATGAACAACCACAATGAGAGGTTCCTCATTTCTACATCCTGATAACCAAGACCCCTAACCCCAGCCAACCACCCTTAACCCAGACCTTCATCCAGCTGGAAAGGGGGCAATCAAAGGAATCTGGCAGAAAGCATGAACTCAGCCAAATGTAAACCCACTATTTAGTAGCTAATGATCTGACTGAACACGAAAACAACTACCATCTAGACCTACAGAGCTGAATACGGCAGCTGCTAGCCATAGGTGTTTGTTGAGTACATGAAATACGGTGAGCCTGAATTGAAAAAAGTTTTAAATATAAAATATACACTAAATTTTGAAGATTTAGTGTGAAAAATGTAAAATATTGCATTTATAACTTTTTGATTGATTACATGTTGAGATAATATTTCAGGCATTTTGACCTACATAAAATATATTATTAAAATTAATTTTAACTTTTTGTTTTTATAGTTTTTTAACATGACTACTAAATTTTTTAAAATACACATGTACCTGACATTATGTTTCATTGAATGACATTCTCTAGACTAGGGGTTAGTAAATTTTTTTTTTCTGTGAAGAGCTAATATTAAATATTTTAAATTTTATCTCTCTCACAACTACTCTACTCTGTCACTGAAGTTTGAGAACAGCCAAAGGCAATATGTAAAGAAGTGAATGTAGCTTTGGTTCAATACAACCTGATTTATGGATATTGTAATTTAAATACCATGAAATTTTATGTGTTGCAAAATAGTATTTTTCTTTTGATTTGTTTCTAATGATTTAAAAAGGCAAAACCTATTGTTTGGCATATAAAACCAGGCCATTCGTGGGCCATGGTTTGTCAACTGATATTCTAGACCTTATTCTGCATTTATTAACTGTAGTCCACAGTGAAATGACTTATCTGTATACTTATCTCAAAATAATGATATTAATAGCTTAATTATAGAGTTCTTCTGCTCTCAGAGTTTCAAATGAGGTAATTTGAAAAAAAACTATGTAACTAACACTATAACTTGATTTTCAAAAAAGATGAAATTGGCCAAGAATAAAATAGACTATTTCTAAGAGCAATGATTTTCTAATACTAGAGGTGTTTAAAGTGAGGGAAATTTCTTGAAAAGAATTTTGTAGAGGAGAATTAAACACTAGACATGTGATTTAATTAAATGTGTAATAACCCCCTTCTAGGCCCCAAACACATGTTTTGTTCTGTTATGTGTTAACTCAATTTTAGTTGAAGTGTTGTGGGAAAATTTTAACAAATGATCTCAGAGTTCAGGTTCTGATTTTTATCACAGAAATAATCAATTTAATATATTAAAAAATCATTAATTCATCATAGGGCTTTTAGTAGGAACCTGAAATCTGATTGATTGCACTTTTTTCTATTTCAGTAATAGAATTTAATAAGGTTTTAACACAGGGGAATGAGATTATGGAAAGTAGATTGGTATAATTCTTCCTTTTATCTATCAAGTACTATTAGCACATGATCTGTAATTTATCTGAACACATAACCAGTGATTGGAAATAAGTTGAAATTAATATTTTAAGCTGTACTTTTATAAATATCTGCCCAGTGTTTTCATCATCTTTGCCAATTCCTTTCATGTTCTTCATCTGAGTAATAACTATAGGATGAGTGACACAATTCCACTGAGTTTGCATTTCTTTGGTTAATAAATTGGCCTCAATCACTAATGGATTCTTTATACTAATTGAATTTGTGTGTTGAATTGGTTTAAATTGCAGGACCATATTTCAAGGTTAAATACCAAAGTACGTTAAGCTATTAATTTTGTGTTGCTCTTGGTTTGAATGATGTAGGTTGTTGAAGCTAGAGCAGAAGTTTAAATTAATTTCTGCCTTTGCCTAAGCTCAGCCTTTCTCTGTGTGTCATGTGTGTGTTTGACATTTGTCCTCATTCCAAGATAAAATGAGGAAAATTCATCAGAATGAATGACCACTCCTCATTAAACTGATGGTTTTCAGGGAGATTTCCTCTTTACCATGCAGTAAAATATTACCTTTCTGAAGAATAAGTTTACCAATGAGAAATTCAAACACCAATCTAATCTATAAAATCATCCTAACTATCTCAAGGGCAAAGAGGAGAAAGATAGAATCTTCCATCTGCTGACAATGAAATAAACATGCCTGAGCTACATGTTGGGTCCCATGTGTGAGGAGCAAATATTTCCAATAGATGCTCTGCTTGCTCAAACCCACATGAACTACATATTTATAACTTTGTTTTGGAGTCTGGAAGAGATATGGCAGTGATTTTTTTTAATTAAAAAATCCAACCCTATATAAATGTCCTTTAAGACTAGACCATAAGTCTCTTTCACAGTCTCTCCAGAGAGTAAAGTTTCAGTTGCAAAACAACTCTAATCCTTAAAGCTTTTATGAAAACATAGGTAGAAAGCAGGATAAATAAACCTTTGCAAACAAGCACCAAGGGAATATATGAAGCCCACATCCATTATCTTCAGTGTATCTCTTGTTACACACACATTCGTCTTAGAGAGAGAAAGGAGCAGCTCACATTGATTTTCTTCATATCTCTGGGGACAGAACTTCAAATTGGTCAGTTACAGTATTTCATATTTCCTTGTTGTAGCCTGGGCATACAATAGGTGTCCTAACGGGTAGTCAGAAGTATCTTTTATCCAGTTAATGTTTATATTCCTGGTTGTATGTGAACCAAAATTAGAAGCAAGCTTTTGTTTTCAATGCATAGAATTTTAGAAAAAAATACTTTATTATATTGTGTTATATGATTATAAATGTAACATATACATACTCTAGAGCCTTTAGAAAATATTGAAAAACAGTGAAAATATCCCTTATAGCTGCACTACCCAGAAATAACTACTAGTTATTTTAAATACATATTTCCTTCCAGTCTTTTTTCTATACTTTTGCATTAATTTATTCAATTTATTGCTCAGTACATACTAGGCATCTCATTATCATTTGGAGATATGATGATAAATACAATACACATTATTTTACATTTATAGAATTTTCATTTAATCAGAGATACAAAAAACTAATGCAAAATAATGTACTTTGTGCTGTGATAGAATGACCCAGACTATGATAGTCACATGTGAGAGGCAAAAATAGCCTAGATTTAAGGGACAGCAGAGAAGGCTTTACAGATAAAGCTCTATCTAAGCTTAGGCATAAGTGTGAGTAGCATTTAGTCAGATGAAGAAAATGGAAAAGCATGGACTGACAGGAAGGGTCAGGTAAAAGGCTGGTGGATGTTCTGGGAAGAGAATAATAGATGATTATAACTTCAGAGGGTGAAGAGGGGATTTGAAGAAAAGTGGGGACAGTGACAGAGCAATGCTCCAAGAACCTATGAAAATAATGTATATAAATTAGGCTGAAATCTAAGAAATTCTAAAAAGAGACCTTGTATACAGTACCTCAAACAAGATGGATGCTTATCTCTCTCTCATGTAACCATGCAAGGGAAGGTGAATATTCTAGTGTAAGTGGCAGCTCTCTTCTACCAAATCATCTGGAGACCCAAGTTCCTTTTTTCCTGTGGTTCCCTCATTCCTCAAGGTGCTGTCTACATGATCTTGTAATTCAAATTATATGCACCACTTATCTAGCTTCCATCCCTCAGGAAGAAGTGAAGAGGTAGATAACACACAATTTAAGGTACAAGCATGCAATTGTATACATTCCATTGTTGAGAATTTGGCCACTTGAGCACCTTGAAAACTGTTATTTCCAGTTGGAAAGGCCAAATGTCAACTAATTTAAATTTTTGGAAGATAGATTCTGTACTAAAAAGAAGAGAAGAATAGGAGAGTATTTGCCTCACCATGATATGAATTCTAAATTGCATTTTAAAGATAATGGAAGGCCATTAAAAATTTAAACAAGAAAATATTGTCACATGTGAAGTGTAGAACATACCCTTGGCTATAGTGTGGAAGATGAATTAAACCTTAATAGGGATGGGGAAAGGATTACCAGGTAAGAGGACGAGTGTCCAAAAAAAAAAAAAAAATTATTAGGCAAGAGATAATAGTGTCATGGACTAGGATAGAGGCAGAGGAATTTTAAGAAAAAGAGAAGTACACTTATGAGTCAGAAAGAGTCACTTATGAGGTAGAATTACAGGGCTGGATGCATAGTTTAATGGGGAGGGTAATGATGGAGGAGACTGAGGAGTCAAGGTGTCTGGCTTGGCAACTGGTTGGATGGTGCCATTCACTGAGTACATCCATAGATTTCATACTATTTTAGAGATCTCCAAATCTACTGGCTTAAAATAATAAATCTTTCTTTAACTCATGATTGTATGGGTCAATTGACAGGGCTCAGCTATGCCATATTTTGCTTATCTTAGCTAGACTCAGGTACTTTAGGCCTCTGTGGGTCATCTAGGATTCTAGGGGTGACTGCTTGTGACAAGAGCAACTTGGCCTCAATTTTTCCATCAGTCAGCAGATTAGCTTGAGCTTATTCACCTGGAGCCAGCAGATTCCAAGTGTACAAAGAATAAAAATGCCCCTATGCACAAGCACTTTTAAAGTCTCAGTGTGTGTCCTGTGTGCACTAGTCCCATTGAGCTCTTGGTCACACCCAGACAGTGTGAGAAGGAGCCATGAAAATCTTGAGAAACGTTATTGCAAGAATCAGTTAACCTGATAATGAACACAGTGCAGTGGAAAAAATTTACTGGACTTGAAATTTAGAGATACGAAGTGTGCAGTTTCTTTCTGGGAACCAATTCTATATAATTCTGAGCATCACTTCACTTCCTGGGACTTCATTTTCTGCATCCCTAGAGATTGACCTTGATTAGCCCCTATGTCTTTTTCCTCTCTAAGATTTATGAAACTAATTGATTAGTATTTTGTTTCTGGTAGTATAAACAAACAGCCATTTTGAAACTTGGACTGTCAGATCTGCTTTCATTCAAATAAAGAAAAAAAAATTGGAGTAGCTAATGTCTTTATTCTGTTTAGTTTTTCTATTCTATTGATCTGTGATTCCACAATTTGGTGTTGGTTGTCCAATTGTGATATGCCACATTGTTCTTATGTTAATGTTTATTTGTTTATAGAAATTAGTGTGTCAGCTTTAGTCAGCACATAAACGATCTTATTCTTTGCTACTTTCATTTTTAAAAAACTATATAAATGGCATATGTGTTCTTTACTGTCCATCATGACTTGGGGAAGTATATTACAGATGATTGTTTTCTAGGTTATATTTGTGACCTGTTTAGTAACTTTAACTATAAATATTTAACTAGATAACTTGGTTTGTCTAAAGTTAGCATTCTAACCCCTGCCTAATTAGGATATCAGCTACTGTGGAGACACATGCCAGTATATCTATTCAATTTATCACAGGTCAAGGAACTATATAAAGTCATACAATGTGACTGTAGAGCTAGAAAAAAAAATGTAAATTGCTCTTTTTATAGAAAGACAAAGCACCCAGAGCAAATTGGTCAAGTCATATAGTGAGAAGATTATATAAATTGTAAGTCACACCCAAGTTCAACTTCATCACAAAAGTCAGCCTGGACTAGGATCATATTGTTTAAAACTGAATAGTAGACTAATTATCTATTATAATAGGCAGTAAGTTGCATAAATTCTTTCTGGCAAGGCCATTGTAAGTAGACTGGATATAATGTGGAGTGATAGAATTGCCCTTTTTATTACAGATCTGCCTTTACCAGCTAGTAAAGCAAGTTACTTACTCTCTTTGACCTGCATGATATTGAAGTTAGGCCATGACAGTTCCTCAAAAAATGTTAGTTCTTTCCTTTCACCCTTGTAGGACATTCTCTGAATCATTTGGAATGATCTTGGATTGATTATTGTTTTGTGGAGGATATATATATAAATGAATACATTTTTGTTTTCTATTTTAATAAAGTGAAGGCTTTATGCTCCTAATTTGACAATTGTCCTAGTGAACTCATATAACATTTCTAGATACTCAGAGTATCTTCTGAGAAAATTAATAGCCAGAATATTGAACTGGGTCAGGAGACATGGATTATAGTTCCATTTTGTCATGAGTAAACTCTGTAGTCTAAATTTCAGTTTCCTCTTCTAAAATGGGAATAAAATATATATGCCTGGCTAATTTTATGAGGTAGTTACACAGGTCAAAGTAGTCCTTTCTAAAACAACAAACATAAAACTCTACCAAAAATATGAATGCGCTATTGAAACATCTAGAATAAATATTTTTCAAACAATTGAGACATCATGTAATACCAACTTTTATTACGTTGGCAAATAGAAACAAAAAGGGCTTAAGTGTAAACACATAGTAAAATTCAATTTGCCTTTGGGGTCCTGAAAAGTAAACCCCTTCTGTACTGGATATGAGAACACTGAACCCTATTTGTCTTCAGTATTTTCTCTTCAAATGATTATCTGGCATTTCACCAAGTGATTTTAAGTTCTATGAGCACTGAAACTTCATCATCTACTGTTTAGTTAACTGAATTTTCTTCACTTTCAACTTCCTTACTCATTTTTCCATGTTTTATTCAGACCGTCTCCTCTTTGAAGGCCCCAGAGGTATGGCTATTTATTTCAGAAGAAATATGCTATCTCTTACATATTATATACAGACTGATGCAAATACCAAATGTATCAAAGCAAGCACACACACACACACACACACACACACACACACACACACACAAAACACACATACAATGGCTATAGTTCTTTACGAATGATCAGATTATGAATTTATACTTGCAGTCTTCATGTACTAAAGAATATTTTATATCCTATTCATTGCATTATGTTTTCCCTTCCTGCCAGAAAATGTGTATGTGTATTGGACTATAGATGGTTAAACACACCACATGAAGTATTCTCCAGCCAGAAAAAATGGGAGTTCTGTCTTGCTTTAGATTTGATGAGCTACCAATTTGTGATAGTTTCATTTCAATTTCATTACTGGGCAACCAGAATGAATTGACAGAGAAACCAATCAACACATGATGCACCCACTGAAACCTCTAATACGAAATGTTGGCTGCTTCTGTCAACACAGCCAATTACCAAAGGTACTCAAAGGGTAAGCGATAGCCAAAATAAGCCACATGATTCCATGGACCACATCCTGCATACCTGTTAGTGAATTCATAGTAGACACAGAATGACAGACTGCTTTGTCAATATAACATTTCAGCTAAATGCTCTGTCTGTACTGTATTCTCCAAGCATACACAGATGTTTGTGGTAAGATAAGAGCTGTGTGTGTGTGTGTGTGTGTGTGTGTGTGTGTGTGTGTGTGTGTGTGTGAGAGAGAGAGAGAGAGAGAGAGACAGAGAGACAGAGAGACAGAGACAGAGAGAGAGACTTGCTGACTGCATATTGATTCCAGGATAAAACAAATGCCTTAGGAAAACAATTTTTAAAAAATAAATATATCTAATTTTTCTCACCATATAGATTGTTTCCTGTGCTAGGACTTGAACCTGAAAGTGACAATTCAGACTCAGACTCCTGGGAGCTCATTGACGTATACCTTGCAAACAGCCAACCATCAGTTATTCATTTAACAAATATTTATTGAGCACTTGCCATGTGTAGGCACTCTATGCTAAATAATGGGAATATAAAATTTAAAAAGATAATCCATTTATGACAACATGAATGGACCTTGAGTAAATAACGCTAAGCAATATAAGTCACACAGAGAGAGACAAGCACTGAATGATATCACTTAAATATGAAATCTAAAAAAGTTAAAGCTGTGAAAAACAGTAAAAGGGTGGCTTCTAGGAGACTGGGGTAGGTGATAAGACAAATGTTGTTTAAGGGTACAAACATGTAATGAGTAGTAAGTAACCCATAGAGGTAATACACAGTATAATGAATATAAACAATAATGTTATAACATAAATCTGTAATATAATAAATATCCCTACTTTGGCAATCATATAATATATAAATATATCAATGTAACAAGCCGTACAACTTAAACTTACACAATATTACATGTCAAATTTATTCAATAAGAAAATAGACATCATACTTATCCTCCCGGAATTTATAGTTTGAGTAGGGAAAAAGGAAATTAAGAAACCTGAGCCACAATAGTGTAAGGCAGGAGAAGAATAGGACACTATCAGAACTCCTAATCAAGATTTTGACATCAGTGAAGATTTTAGAAGAAAGTGAATCCAAACCAAGACCTAGGAGTTAGCCAGAGAACCTGGGAAAGCAATGATTACTCCCTACAGTTAAAGCAACACCAAAAAAAGTATGATGGCAAGCAAGCATAAAACATTTAACAAGATAGAGAGATTCAGAATGTCTGGATGTCTATCAGGGTTGGGTAGAAGGAAAATGGCATAGATGGAACCAGAGAGGTAGGAAAAGAACTCATCCAAATGGTAGTGATATTGGCTTTTATCTAGCAAATAATGAGAAATTGAAAGATTTTACCTGTGAAATGGCATGGTTGGATAAACTATACTGTGAAGTCTAATAATTACTCTAAGTAGCTACACATACACATACACACACATACATGCACACACACACAAACACACACTTTAAATACAATTTTAAAATAACCTTGGGAACACAAAGATAGAAGAAAACAAGTATTTCAGGCACTGGTAAAATATTTACAGAAAATAAAACTTTTATTCTAATTTGAGTCTTGAAGTCTTGGCACTAGATGATGTTGCAGCCTACGCTTCAGCAACAACTCAGTGATGGAGAAACCTCTGCTCACACCTCTGGTGCTTGGTGTGGGTTTATAAAGTGCCAGGTACTCTTCCATCTCTGAGGAAATAGCAAGGAATCAGGAAATCACGTTTGTCCTCTCAAGGTGCTGCCTCCCAATCTGTTGAGGTAGATACACTAGTATGTTCTGTTCTCTGAAAAAATGCATGTAAATCAGATACAGTGCATCTTGTAGATTATCTCCAATTGTTACAAATTATTCCTTGGAATGGACTTTAAGTAGTTTGGGAAGGGGGATTCCCACCACTGGTCTTAATTTTATCCTTTGCACCTATAATTTTTTAAAAGTCTAAAATCTGGTATATGTCAATGTGCTGTGTATTAGAAGTGATGAAATGCCCCTTCTAAGTGGTTTTTTTGTAGTCATATAGATTAAACTGGCCCAGTTCCTCCAGCTATTATTCATGTGACATGAAAGTTTGTGATAGTTCTATTTCACTTTCATAACTAGTGAAGAATTGATTGGCAGAGACAGCTATTAGCATATGATATTACCATTGTAACTTCTAATGTAAACTGTCAGTTGTCTGTTAATCTCCTGTCCATCTTGGCTATTGTTCTCTGAATATACATCATTTAGAACAATGAATTCAGAGAACAATAGCCAGAATTGAAGGGGGATTAATAGTGTAAAGTTCTAATTCAGAAATCTTATTCTTTAGGATGTCCATTAGGATATATTTTCAATAAGAAAAATACCTTCTTCAACTAATATATTAATTGGAGCATTATCTATAAAAGTAAATGTTCAAAAACAGATTCAATGCGTGTATGAATTGACTGAGAAATTGATATTTTATACATCAGTGAAATAGTCGCAACATTAACAACAAAGGTGATTATGCCTTTGTTGTTGATTTGTTAAGATGACTAGTTAGTAAATGGTTTTAAAAATTCCCCTTATTTTTATAATACTATTTGCATACAAACTTTGATTTTAATAGCATGATGTCTAGGACCAAATACTCAAGTGCTTCCTGTCTCTCTTCATCTTTCTTGACCTGCATATTTAAGCTGGGTTCTATATAGCTGGCTCTTGGCTTGACTGTGATGTTTTCTTCTCTCTGTGGCATGTAATGTATCATTATAAGTAATAAATCAGAGGATAGAAGCTACCAGAAATAAGAAAACAAAAATAACCATAGTTCCAGCCATAAATTTCCATTATCTGATTCAATATTGTTAAGTTTATTCACTTGTTCAACAGGAGTCTAGTGAATATTTACATAAAGCAACAAGAAAGTTTTATTGAACTCTTATCATGTACCATGAACCCATTATCTAGAGTAAAACGGTAATCCAGGCAAGTATAGTCTCTGAACTCATGGATCTTATATTCTAATTGGTAAAATAAATAATATACAAATAAACAAATAACATTATTTCAGCATATATGTACTATAAGTATAATAAAAATAGGAATTCACAGGTCAGCTTATATTATTCTGAAGACTTTCTCACATATAGTATTTTTTTTCTTTTATTCAAAATTATACTATACTCTTTATATTGCTAAACTATCTTTTTATCTACACTTACCAAAGTATCATAAACATCTTTCTAAGTAAAAAATAAGCTCTACAACATCATTATAATCACTGCATGGTCTATAATTGCATTAAAGTACCACAATTATTAAAAAAAATCATCTTTTTAGAAATTCAGGCTATTTCTATTTCTCCATAGTAAGCAGGTGTTTGATAATCATCTTTACAATTATATCTATACACACATCTTAATTATTGCATCATTATTTTTCCAAAAGAAAAATTAGTGACAGAAGTTATCTTTTGATATGAACTAAAAAACTATCTTCTAGAAAAAATTATTTTCCCACCAGAAATATCTAGAAATGCTTATTTTCTTATAACCTTGACTACACTGGAATTTAAATTTTATTTTTAATTTTAATTCTTAAAAATTCTTTCTGGCTTTTTTGATATTTCAGGCTATTATCCTGGCCACATGTTTCTCATTCTCAGCCTGTTGCTATCAGATGTCATTTGGACATTGGTCCAGCCAGACACAATTGTGCTTCATTCTATATAGGGTCAGGAATTACCCCCAGCTCTCTGTCCTCATGAATGTCTTCCTGTCTGAAACATGGCCTTTCCCTACCTACTACTTCCCAAACTTCCAACTTGTCAACAATTATCCTTGCACCGAAGGGGCAAAGGAGATTTTCTTTTAAATTTTTTTGGTAATCACACAGGGATGGTGACATTGGTACAGAGGGTTCTATTACTCAGAGTTGTAAATCTCATCACTGTCTAAGTTCTTAAAAAAATTTTTTCATGTTACAACAAAGCTCTTTCTCTTTCTTCACTTTTACTTAACTTCAAAATTGATGTCTAGGATGACTGCCAGTAATATTATATCATCCCATATGTTTTGCTTAATTACACTATTTCCTGAATTCATTTTTTGAAGATTTTTCTCCACCTCGTCATCAAAACATTATGAACACTCTCTGTCACTTAGATTAGAAGATAAAACCTCTTTTTAAATGATATCTATTTGAAATGTTTTCAGAGTTTGGGTAGGGCATGATAAATCATCCTGATCATTTAAATCCATGTTATAAATCACAGAATATCAGAATCTTATGTACATGGGATTGAGTTAATCTAAATGGCAAGCCCAATAAAATTCTCACAAGGCTTAGATGTCTTTCAGATTTGAAGAATCTTTTCAATTTATAGTATGTTAAAGCTCAGGTTATTTTTTTCCTAATGTACTTATGTTGATTCTATGCATGATTCATGTATCAATATAAGAAAAATATCTACATAAAATAAATACTTATTTTATACAGGACATTAAGATGCATTATAACTCAAATAGAATGCTCTCTAGGGAGCTTTATATTTCTTTTTTATTTTTACATCTTCAACAAACTGTAAATGATTGAGGTCACTGGAATATGTTTGCATATAGATTTTTTAAAATTATCTTAAGGCAAGTGGAAGATTTACTAACAAAATTATGGAACACCTTATTTTCTTTATATTATTTCTTTTTACCACTTAAAAGAAAAAGATAAGTACCTAGTACATATCACCAAGCTGTAATGTGAAAAACAAATGTCTAATTGTACTAATTTGTTTCTACACTAACCATTCTATACCTTCACTAATATTTTGACACCAATCTGTATACTTTACCTTTATAAAATTTCTCTAATTCTTCTCCTTCACTCTTCCTTATACATCCCAAACTCTTTTACTTAGAATGATTAAAAAAAAAACCCTCTGCAGGTAGAAAAAGGGTAGTTACAGATCTATGAACAAATATTTATTTAAAATATAAAAATGGAAGAGTCATTATATACAAGAGGAGAAGTATTACATTTCCTTAGAAGTAAAGTGTATGATAAAGAGAATGGGGAAGGAAATTATAAAGTGAGTATACTTAACTAAGTCATTCAGAGATTTCAAAATTCAGACCCTCGAAGTGTATTAACAATAAAAAAAAAATCACAGTAGAACATGGAACAAATTCTTGTGCTATAGGATAAGCAACTCCTGCTTAGACTTCTTTGTGCTTCAAGATAACCCTGTAGACAATGTGTAAACAAAGAGCTGCTTCTGTCAGAATGGGACATAAGACACACATTCCTGGGCCCTACATAAGATTAAGTAGGCAAAATATCTAGGTATAGGTCCCAGAAATCTGTAGTTTTAATAAGCACATCAGAAAATTCTGAAGCAATTGAAAACTTAAAAAAATATGTTAGAATTCAGTTTTTAGAAAACATAGACTTGAAAAAGTTAAGCGATATTTGCAAGATTATACACCCATGTGACCACTGAAACCTCAAAACAGGTCTTTGATTCCCCATCAATTGCTCTTTCTATAATGCTAGACTGGATATATATTCAGATTTTCTTGCCTTTGACATTGAACTCCAATTCTTCTCCTTTATGACATCTAGTTAGAAATAGTTATATATGTGAAAGAAAACATCTGGTACAGGACCTGGTACCCAAAAGTCATTATGAAGTTACCAGAAGAAACTGAGTGGCTGAGAAATCCTGTTACACCGACATTACAAAGTAGGAGCTGAGGGTTATTCTCATAGTTCCTATTGATAATTTCAAATTAGCAATGCCAAAGGTTAATCACCAATTATCTATGCACTAAATAAAAGGATTCCCTGACTATACAGATTTTAGATCTTAGAAGAGAGCACTAATGAAGAATATGAGGTTTTCTTAATTATTGTAAGTTTTATCCATCTATATCCATTATAGACATCCAATAAATAGATAAGGAAGAAAACCCTAAGTCTCTCTAGGCCAAGAGTTGGATAATTGGTAAAGGCTTACAATTACCATTAAGACTGTCGAGATTGATGGGATATTTAAAAAAAAATAGATACGATATGATATTGCATTTCTCAAAATCAAAGTTTTGTATAATATACGTACTCCTCTGATTTTATGTGATAGTGAAACCCATGTGAGAACATGAAAGATTGCCAAAATCTGATAAACCATTGTTACTTTCTGCTTCTCCCATTCTCCTCTTTCTCTTTCTTCTCTGTGTCTATGCTATTGTAAACCTGCTGTGTATTGTCTAGTCACAAGGTCAAGAGGGTGGGTCATGAATCACAGAGTATCTTTCAGGTCATTTGAAATGGCAGAATGGGTCAAGAGAGTCAACCTTGTGGGTTGGTCCAGTTGGTTATTTTATCTGAGAGTATCAGAGAAAGACTGAATGAAGATCTAAAGTCAGCTATTGACAAGCTGTTTAGAAAAGCATCTATGATGGAGAAAAATGAATACATAACTCTCAGAAGGAGATTTATCTCTTACTTCAGCAGCTCTTCAGCTCCTAGCAATCTCTACGTTACTCATTTGTCCTAGCCCTTGAAGATAATTTTTAACTGAAAGTCAGTGGCCTGCCCTGTTCCCTTAGGAAGAAAAGGTTATTCTGCCAGGAAGATTCATTATCTGTATATAAACAAGAGCTGTGTTCTTCATCTAGCAGAGTTGGAAGTGACTGAACACAGGGTGACTAACATTTTTATCTTCTATGATTCTTATTTCATCAAAACTTCCAGAAACATAAAGCAATGCATGCTAAACAACCTCACTGCTGTCACTGTGTTTTTTTCCATCCATGTTCCCAACCCTACATGTACAAGATTATCAATTTTTTCTCACTTCCATTTTTATTTCCTCTGTCTCTCCATTTATCCTCACCTTTATTTCCTTCCTGATCATGGTCTTGCCCATCGCATGACAATTTAAAATACTTTTACAATTTAAATAACATTTAAAACCCATATTAGGTCTGTGATCCAGTCTACCCTCTTTCTTCAGAGTCATGTGTGAATCTTGATCTTACAATCTCATATCTATTTTAGTTTCATTTTAATTTGCCTGGAGAATCCCTAATCAAGTCCCATAAAGTCCCTTGTTCAGGAAGCTTTGGTTTGGGGACAGAAGGCATAGCCCTGAGCTCATGTAATTCCAATCCTTTGTGACAGGTACAGCGTAGAATTCATTAAAGGGCCATTGCATCCTGTCATATTAATCTGCACTGCAATTCTTGTTTCACTTGGTCGTGATGTCACTCTTTTGGCATTGTTTGTTCATCCTGGAGTTTCAGAGTCAGTGTTCACATATTTTGAAATTAAATATCCTGATATACTCTACTATTACTATGTTCTTTTTTCCAAAAAAAAATTGCATATTTTTTTTTCCTTTCTGGCTTTGGTTCATTCTGTTAAATTTTATATTCAAAATAAATACTACAACTGAAAGATTTATGGTAGAATCAAAGCAAAATATATTCTTAATGTGTCAATATTTTTTTCAGTTTCCTCATAAATCTTCAATGTCTCTTAAGGAAGTCTATTTTTCTAATTTGGATGTTTTAAAGCTAAATAATGTTGAATTAGCTACCTAAATCTATCTAAAATGATTTTTAATGAAATTATTTAGTTGAAAACAAGCATTATATGTAGGGTACTGTACAGAAGGTAGTAAAACATTCATGTTATTTATACAGTTTAGGTTTCATTTATCCCTTGAATATCCCCACACCTATTGAACTGATTATGCACAGTAACTGTGAGAGCTTCATAGTCTGACACTGGATTACACCCTGCCTTTCCATTTTATATATATATATATATATATATATATATATATATATATATATATATATATATATATATATATATTAATGCCTACAGCACATGGTCTTCCTAGGTGGTCTCTCATCCAAGTACTAACCAGGCCTGACCCTGCTTAGTTTCCAAGATCAGACAGAATTGGGCTTGTTTACGGTGGCATGGCCATAGACATTTTTTTTCTTGACTTTATCTTATCCCCTGAGCAAGGTTACATGCTCTTTGAGGGCTTTGTTTTCTGTTGTTATAGCCCTTTATACCTGACTTTATTTTAATCAAGTGCCTAGTGGCTTTGGTGGATTACTTCCTGATATTTCCTTTCCATTTTTGATGGCTAGGTTCTCCAAGACAAAACTAGGCCTTGGTCCTCTACCCAAGCCTGGGACATTCAGCCTCAGACATTTTGTGAGCACTCAGCAAATCATTCTTATCCTGGAATTGTGTTGAAAACAAATAATAATTTATTTATATCTCTCAGTAGAGCACGGTGCATAGTAGATATTCAACAAATACCTCCTAAGGTAGACGACATAATTAATGGATCCCCTAGCATACGACAACTGCTTTAATATGTTAGCTATCACTCTTAATTCATGGATATGCATCAGGTAGTAGAGACAGATTTTAGGTAGTGAGAAACAACTGATTTTTCAACTTTCATGTTCACAGGGATCCTAGCCTTAAAGAGGTAATTATAGTTTAGGATATTCCGAACAACTTGTGAGCTAGGGATCAACAGATCAGAAGTCTATTTTGGAATCAGTTAATTTAGTTTAACACTCAAGATTTAGCTGAATTCCTTGTTTTATTTAAAGAGACATGCCTGATACTTCTGTAACTGTCTTGTACAGCTAAATACTGACAGAAGTGTGATGTCTAAATTAATGTCAGCCATACTAATCAAAGGTTATTTGCTTTACTGTTTAAACAGAGATTATTCATGGCATGAGCTGATGTGTTTTGATTTCTCAACATGTCAGCTATAAGATCAGACTGGATATTTTAGCCTTTTGATAACTCCCTATAAATAGAGGCATAAATTATAAATGCTCATTGATGCAATTATAAATTGTCATTTGGTATCCTTTGATTCTGGCAAAATATAGTCTTAAATTAAAACCTTACACTGGGGGTGACTTCTATCTCCAAAACTCTATAAGCTAGTAATTCTCGATACAATGATCATTTATTTGCTCTCATCCTATTGTAAAAATTGCCCTCACCTGTATGTTTATAGATTTATCCTTCTCCTAACTGTGCAACTGTCCCAGCCACATCTAACAAGGTTCTTCCAAGGTGCTAAGAGATAGGCATTAATAAAATACAGAGCCTAGCAGTATAGCTAAGCTTGATAGGTTTTCTCAGATGATCATGTGCTCTAGTCATTGGAAGTCTATATTTAGGGTGTTAGCAAGGAAGGTAGAGTTATTATTATTACCATCCTTGGGCCTAGGATAAGATATCACTCCACCTGGTTTAAAATCCCATCTCTGCTGCTAACAAGCTAAAAACTTGGACAAGTAAATTAACTTCCTAGTTTCTACATATTTAAAATGGAAAATGTGATACAGAATTAGTTTTTTTTTTCTTTTTTGAGGCATACATGACATAATTTTTATATTTTCATTACAAAGAAAATAAACATTTTCCCCCTACTAATTCCCTTATGAGTTTTTGATAACTAAGCCACCCCTAGAATTCAAAGCAAATTAGAGTGGGGTGCAATGTGGGATTAATGAAGCCCTGTATGTCTCAGTGACACAGAATATTTTTTTTTATGCCCTAAAATATCTCAATAGGTTTGATTTCTGGTGGCCCTAGTAACTTCTCTCATGTTTAATATGCCTGTTGGGATCTCTGATTTATCCCCCTTATCAAAAATCCTCCTACAGCTCAGAGTTTTCTCATAAAACTTCAGTTTGCTAAATAATAAATGGCCCACTCTTTTTTTCCTCTTTTCATTCACACCTAGAAGTTAGTACTCAATGTATATATCAAGAAAAAGGAAAACAAACAAACAAACAAACAAACAAACAAACTTCAGCTCTTTTCCTTTCTCATACAATAAGAAATTGATGAACAGTAGTAGAATGCATGTGAAACAAGTGAACACATGAATAAAAATATGAAAGAAAAATATCGAGTAACTCTTGGCCCCTCAAGAAATGGGAGAGGCTGAAATCAGGACTTTGCAATTCCTTGTCCTCTGATTTCAGGATATCTCTGAGCTTGATAGAGTTAACCCAAAGCCAAAACACACAAATGAGACTCAGTGGAACAAGTAACAGTCTCAAGCTGATTCAATGTGCACACTAAATTTATCTGGACAATTTGCACAATTCTCTAGGATTGATTCAGGTTGCTGCCCATCTGGCCCAGTTAGCAGATTGCTATTAGTGTGTTAACAATGTTATGTTAATGATGTGTTAATGCTGGTATTGGAATTTGGTACCTGGGCGTTTTTTGACTGGTTCCTTACACACAGTGCTATTTTCTCACTCACCCATGAAATTGCCAGCAATGACATCAGGTACCCAGTGAATTCTTTCTTCCACAAGATGTTTAGCCTCTCCCTTTGATTCTGCATGAAAGCTTGGGCTTTGGGGAAGGGCTCTCAGAGTGTCTTCAAAGTTTTCATCCCTCTAAGCATAACCTGAAAGTCCAGCTTCTTGGCCCAGGTAATAGCTTTTGTAGCTGGCCGCATCAGCCCATAACACTTTTATAGTGCACTTATGGGTGCCATTAGCTCAATAAAGCCAGAGCAATTGAACTTGACATAATTTCTCCTTTAAAAGAGGTGTCACATTTTGAAAGGCCCCAAGGAACTACCAATGGAACAAGAGACAAGTAGTCTGATAATACATCTTACCTGAACCTCTTTCATCCACTGTTATAGATGGGAATGTGTCTAATTGGGAAAAACAGTCTCTATCTTCAAATGAAGGTTAAGTAAGTCAGCAACACTCAGAATCAATCAGATCATTTGTAGGTTACTTTTCTCAATGCATATTTTACTATGTATATAAAATCAGATCAAGGGTTGAGGAGGTTTATTAGGGGATAAAAAATACCTTTATGTGCTGCCATATTTCACCCTGGAGTCAGTCATGCTGTAATGAGGACCAAGCACAGGAGGTAAACTGAGATGGAATGTTTGAGGCAAAAAAAAAAATCTTGATGGAAATTAACCTGGCCTCAAAAGAGTCTTTAAAAAACAAAATACTGCCAACAACAAATGAGTGCAACCGCAGATTTGAAGGTCAGCATTCAAAAAGGACAATAAATGCAAATATTATACCAACCATCTACAAAGTAACTTTGAAAAAAAAGAAAGAATCCATTCAGTCAACTTGGACTACTACTGTTGCTGTCAGTAAAAGTCTCTACTAATTTGCTCTCCCATACCTTTTCTGACACTTGCATTATCCCTTATGATCCAAATATGATCGTAGCCCTGGGGAAACTGTCACCTTCATGGAAGTAAATGACCCTAGGTTTGCTTTTATATCTACAGCAATCACTACGACCTGTTCCCCTATTAAAGAAGTAAATAAGGAGTTAGAGATGGAAATAACATAAAGGAAAATTAATGAATGCTTTACAATTTTTTTTTCTTTTAAAGAATTAATCATGCGTGCTCTGGATAGAATGAAAGGAACACATGATTGCATCTTTCCTTAGGTCATTGTTTTGTAATTCCTGCCAAGAAAGTTCCAGAATGTCACAGAAAATCTGTGGGTATCTGAATCAAATTCTTTATCTCTTTTAATGAGTAATCCTATCAGGAAATTGGGATATTTTATTATGAGAGATGACTCATTCAAATCTAGACTAGAAATAGGTCCTTTTAGTATTATTAGATGGGTTTTATTTTATGCATTTTTCATCATTATATATAAACTAACATAAAAATAAAAGCAAGAAAAGCTAGGAGAGAGAATAGAATGAGTTCTGTTCTATTTTATATAGAATTATATTTTGAAACAAAACATATACAAATAGTGATATCCAAGATATCTCAGATATTGCTGGATAGTAGAGTAAACTTTCTTAATTGCAAATAAATCAAATTGATGAGTCAACAGACACAGATATATATGACATGATAATATTGAAGAGTTTAATTAACCTAGATGGAACTTAAGGGCTTTCTAGAATGAATAACCCAAGGAAGCAACCCACATTAGAATATATGTAGTCTTTCCAATTTAAAAAGTAGCTATTAAGCCCCATCTGGTAAGAAAACAAAAACAACAACAAAAAAAAACATTTGCTATTATTACCACTTATTTGTTTATTGCAATTATATATTTTTATTTCAAAGAGCCTGAAGTGTTATACTGTGACTTTGCTACATATGATATAATAAAAATTTTTAAAAAACTAGAAGAGAGAATGATAATTGAAAAAAAGAGAAATGATGAAAAGGATAATAGTAGTAAATAATTGCTAATTAAAATTTCCTTTGAAGTGTCTATCATACCTTGCAGCCTACCAGAAGTACAAATAGGAAAGAGGATGAGCTAATATTATAGCTATATCATTTAATCTTTACGATGCTCCTATAAGGTTGTTTACTTGCCTCCACATTACAGATAAAGAACCAGCTCTGTGAGGATTAATACATTTGAAGAAGATTCGCTATGAGGAAAATTCTGTAATTTTAGGAAGTGAAGTGAAAGGTCCCTTAAAAGTATTGGGTAAAATAAATGACCAGGGGTAGAATTATCTCAGACCCTAGAAAATGAATCTGTCAAAATCTTAACAAGAATTTTGTCAACAAATACAGCAAACAAAACAATGTCCTACAGACTGCAAACAGTTAATACATATTTCAATCCTCAAGAAAGGACATACCAAGAAGTATAGTCACTGGAGGACCATTGCTCTAATTCTCTACGTAAGTAAAGTGATGCTCAAAGTGATGTAACAAACACTTCTACCTTAACTGGAGCAAGAAATGCAAGATGTTCAAGCTGAATTCAGAAAAGAAAGAGGCACTAGAGACCTAATTGCAAGCATTTGTTGGATATTGGTGTGCTCCAAAGAATTTCAGAAGATGATTACTCTGTTTCATAGACTACAGTAAAACCTTTGATTGTATCAATTATAATACGCTATGAGTTTCTCTGAAAAATTAGGGTGTTCTTCAGAATTTGACTATCCTGATATATAACCTGTATTGTGGCAAGTAAGCCACTATCAGAACAGAATATGGAGAGACAGAATGCTTTCCTATACACAAAGATGTCAGATAGGGGGTGCATTTTATCTCCCTATTTTTTAAATCTGTATGAAAAACATCATACGAAAAAAAAAAAAAACTAGGCTAGACTCAGAAGGAGGAGTGAAAATTGGTGGAAAAAATATCAATAACTTAAGATATGCAGATGACACCATCTTACTGGCCAAAGGTAGCAATGATTTGAAACAAATTCTGATAAATGTGAAAGTAGAAAGTACCAACACAGGACTACATTTGAGCATCAAGAAGAGAAAAAACTATGGCTACAAGAGAAACACACGATTTTAACATAGATGATGAAGACATCAACACTGTAAATATTTTGTTTAACTTGTTTCAGTCATCAATTCAAATGAAGCCTGCAGCTTAGAAATCAATGGAAGGCTGAGACTCAGAAGGGCAGCAATGGAGGAATTAGGAAAGTTTAGAAAGAGCAAAGATGTGCCATTCAGGGACCAAGGGTAATATCATCCACACCATTGTATTCCTCGTTACTATGTACAGTGCAAAAGGTGGACAGTAAAGAAGGCTGATAGAAAAAATATTGATTTATTTAAAATACAATGTTGGATGAGAGCTCTCTGGATTCCCTGGACCACCAGAAAGGTGAATAAATGAGTCCTAGAGCAAATTAAGCCTGTAAAATTACTGGGACAAAAATGACAAAATTAAAGCTGTCCTACTTTGGTTACATCATGAGAAGGCAGGGTTCTTTGAAAAAGACAATAACACTGAAAAAATTAAGGCAGCAGGGAACAAAGAAGATCAAATATGAGATGGGTTGACTTCATAAAAGAAGCCACAGGTATGAGACCACAGGAGCTGAGCAGGGCTGCTGAGGACAGGATGTTGTGAACATTACTCATTCATAGGGTTGCTAGGAGTAGGAGATGACCCAAAGCACGTAATGTACATTGTATTAATGAAACCCGCCAAGGTCAAATGATTGGTCCGTGGAAGCACTGAAATTGGACACAGGTCAGTCTGATTCTCAAGTAAGAAGTTTCAATTACATTCTCCTTCTTCCAGCTAGAGTTTTCAAGATATTGTCAAATATTAGTTCTAAATGTTGAGAAGATTTTAGAGACTATTTGGATATCCTTATTTACTGCCACTTGACATAATTCACTCTTGTCATTTCCAAATTTCTAAATATCCCTGAATCTTAATCCCTTTGACATATGTTCAGAATGACTTGAATTAGAGAGATAGTGCTCAAAAACTCTAATGGGGATTCCACAAACAGATGACAAAAAAGTTTTCTCTGTTTTAATTAGTGTTTGGTTATTGATGCAAGTTCTCCTTGAGATGACTTAATTTTTCCCCACTAAAAAATGAATCATTTTTCTCTTAGATTTTCATCGCATAGTCAGAATTAAAATTTTGACGTGTCACCATGAAATGGCAGGAGTATACATCTGTTGCCCTTATGAGCATATATTAGAAACCCATGTCTGTGGAAACTCCCCTCTGCCTCTGACGAAAATTTTGGGCATAGTGCTGAAAGTGTACTGAAGTATCGTCAGACAGATGGTATAATTAAATATGTTTATTTATCTATATTATGCTGCCAATCTTTGGAAAGACACCTAATTAACATTCAAAATTATACACAAATACACAAAAGAATGTGGTAATAGTTTTTTTTTTAAAGATTCTATTAACTTTAGGAGATTTGCCACTAGTGGTTTGCTTTTGCTTGAGAAATTCCAAAATTTATTAAAAGGTACTCAATGGAAACCCAGTAGGTAATGAATTACCCAGAGTCATATTGTTTATAGAAAAATATAATAAACCTGTCAAGAGTGGATTTCTAATTTGATTAAAGTGGTCTATTGTGACACACAAAAAAAAAGAAAAAAGAAAAAAAAGAAAAGAAAAAAGATTGAAAATATATCAATTGAAATGGTCTGACCCTATAGAGATCAAAACATGAGATCTGAAAGAAAAGACTGAGCACAAGAAGTCTGTTTCTTCAATGGTTCTGAGATCTCTGAGATCATGTAATTTTAGAATACACCTAGTATTCTTGCCAGATGATTACTATAGCGAGAACAGTTTTGAGTGTTGGACCCACCAGCCATGAGTTTGAATACGGGTTCTGTTATATTACTTCATCTGTCTAAATTCATTTCTTAATTTATATAGTAAAGATTATAATAGTACCTACCTCATAGGACAAATCAAATGCAATCGAATAGACAGCAACATGTATAATTTCTAGTGTTTAACAATAGATTTTAACTATAATTATAGGTAATATTTTTACAAGCAAGAAAATTTCAATGCAGTTTTGTTTTCCACTCTGTTTCTTACCATAATTTTGATCTTAAGGTTTCCTGTTACTATAGCCATCATCTCTACATTCCCATACTCACTAAAGAGCAAAGATATTCCTAGGAGATTCCTTTGTCATATAACATAACTTAATTCTAAGAATACACAATGGCTGAGATTCATTTTGTCCAAATGCTATGGTAGTTTATTTGTGGCCTTCAGTAATTCGTTACCAAAAATTGTAGCATAAGATTCAGGAGTTGATCATTTGCATAATGAATGATTTCTGATCACATATTTTTCAAGCCAGTGGTACTTTCATCCAGAGTCCCAATGCCCAACGGCTGAATTTCTGCAGAGCAACTAGATTCACTATTATGCCTGGCCAGTGATATGACACAGCAGCACCGAGAGAAAGCTATCAGTGGCATTGTCATCAGCAAATGATAACTAAAGTTCCCAAGCTTAGAGACAGCAGCCTTCCCCATATAAAGCATATTTCTATGAGCTCTAGATGATCAATTTTATGCCCGAAAGACCAAGATTTGCTTACTTTCTTTATCTGCTCTCATGAAATACTTGTTATGACATGAAATTATCCAGCCAATTTTTAAAACTAGAGACAATATTTGACAGTGATAAGAAATGCTGATAGTTGGTAGCAGATTTCAGCATGCTAAATCTCCCTATACTTGTATTAAATAACATGAAATTTCACCAAGGCTGCAGTTGTTCTACAGTAGGATCGTGGAATAGAATTTAAAGGCTGACCCAATGGATTAAAGGCAAATTTATGGTTGCATTTGCCAAATCAATTATCAATCTCAGATTGGCCACATTGTTTCTTTATACTCCCTTAATTTATTTTTTTCATTTTAAAATCAGTTTCAACTATCCCAGCACATCACTAAGTGGTTAATGCTTTCCCCAGAAGAGACTAATTCTTCTCTCAAATCAAATTACTCCATTGATTCAGGCTTGTGGATGTTCATTCTTTTAACCATGGTATGAAATGTGTATTGTACAATCATCCATAGCCATGAGATACTTAGACAATGCTTAAGTGGTTGTCAGGGAAACAAAGTGAATATTCAATCTGCTGCAATATTGAGCTAAGTGCACGCACACATACAATAGTTGTCAATCAGTTTGTAAAATATGTGTCAGGTAAAGAGAAAATCTTTTTTTCTCTTCGAGGGCATTACTAATTTTATGTGTTTGGGTGTTAGTGTGTGTGTGTGTGTGTGTGTGTGTGTGTGTGTGAGAACACAGATTTCATTTGCATTAAATTCTCAGCATGCTTTCTGTTCACAGTAATAATATTTTATGTTTTAACAATATTTTCACCATAGAGTCTACCGATTCCAATAAATATTCCATTTAGTGTACATCAGATACAATTATTGAATATATTATTCTGATGTAATCTCAGCAGTAAACTTTAAAAATTAAAAGAGACAGGAAAGTTGACAGATACTTTACATGTACTATCAACCATCCCAACAGGCAACAGCCCGGTGGTACCATTATCTCCACTTATATATAAAAAAAAATAAATCATAGAAATGAAACAACCTGTCTATGGACACAGAGGTATTAATTTTATCAAAGTATTAAGAGACAAGTACACAAAAATTCACATTTGTGCCCAGTTCTTTCTCTGATTCAAACCTTTAACCACTATATTATCTTATTCTTCTGTAGATTCTGGCTTACCTGCTTAGTTTTCTAATACATGAGTATTTCTAATACATGGGTATTCCCATGTATTCTTCAAACTAGATAAGGCTATAATTATGAACTTCTGAAAACAGATCAAGAGCAAAGGATTCTATAGATGATTTAAAACATGAAGCACTACAAAATTCTTATTCTTACCTGATTACTATCTAGATTTGAATCTTCTGATTCTGGATCTATCTAAAATACTGGTATCACCAGTTTAGCTGGAAATCTCTTACTCTCTCATTTTAATTGAAACATAGCCTCTTCTGTGAAGCCTTTCCTAACTTCCTGAGAAAAACAGTTCATTTTCCCCTATATACTCTTGTATCTTATACGTTTTCAGTGAAACATGAATGTTTTCTGTTATTTTCTTTAGAGTCTGTTAATTTTAAGGACTATGAGAGGACTTTTTACATCTACATATCGTAATAATTCTCAGACTTCAGCACGCATCAGAGTTATCCAGGACTCTTAAAATTACAGCTCTCTGAGTCCCACCTGCCAGAGATTCTGACTCAGTACGTCTGAATCAAATTAATTAATCAGAGCCCACAAATTTGCCTTTCTGACAAGTTCACAGTTGATGTTGATGAATACTGCTGGCCTGGACCACAATTCAAGAACCACTCATGTATCAGCTGACACATAAAAACACATTAGATGAACACTTTACTCTAGACTACCCTTTATTCCTCAGAACAAGTTACTAATAAATTTGCAATATAAAGAGTGATGAACTGCATAGTGCCAAGTGGGTACTAGCCTAATGGGGGGAGGAGGAAATCACTTTGTGAATAATATGAATGTCTACCCACCATGCTGTAGACCTAAAACTAATATAAAATAATATTGAATGTCAAATATAATTGAAATTTTTTTTTAAATTTCAAAGAAAGAGTGATGAACCAGTAACCATCAGGTTTTGTCTTCTTCTCCAATCTTCCCAACCAGTTACTTCAAATTGAGACTAAGAATTAGAAAGACAGAATTTTAGCTTCAGAGAGGAAAAAGAAACTTCATGTTTCTGTGTCTTTCTTTGAGTCTTTAGGCACCTTGACATATTTGTCAAAAATATAAAAACTAATTCATCTGCATTATTTTATTGGGGTAAATATAACACAATAGGAATTAGACTTGGATTTGAAACATTTTATGGGAATTATTAGATTTAAAATGGTTGTCTGGGCCTACATGAATCAAATTAATTAATCGGTGTTCTTCAATAAAATAATTTCACATTTTGCATAATACCTGGATTGACATGTTTTATTTAAATGACTAAATAAATGACTGATTGGGTAAAAATTATTTACACCCAGTAGAATATTGCCTTCCTTTGTGTTAGCATCCTCTACAACTACAATTTTCATTGCCACTTCATATATCTTTGAGGTACCACAGTTCATATCTTTTATCTCCTCTTCTGTTCAAACTGTTTTTTAAGAAAGGTTCTAATGTTAGTCATTTTCACATTACTATGACTTTAAGACACTTTTCTATGCATCCTTTATTATTTGTTTGAAGTTTAATTCCCAATCTATACCTGTCAAATATCTGTCAGTAAAGAAATGGGAAACAAACATGCACATATACACAAACATAGCTTTTTCTAACTTCATCTATTTATGAATCCCAATTCCACATCAGACCTTCCTTGGATTCTACAAAAGCTACTGAACCAAGAGGATTTATATTTAATTACAGCAGAAACATGGTTTTCATGCCTGATCTTTACTTCTGTGTCCTTTCAAATGAAGGAATATAATCAGAATCATTAATTACAAATTAGAAATAATATTTTTGGCTGCCTAACTAAGATCAAATGATCCTTTTTTTCAGTTGTCTTCCATCCATTCAGTTTTTGGTATATGATCTGAGTTGATATGCTTTATAATGGGTTGTCTAGATTTTGAGTTTGATGCCCTACCAAGTGAATTCAGAGTATAGCGCTCAAAATCCTGGTGAGTAAAAACTTCATTTATTGCTCTTTACTGAGTTTATTATACATCATGGAAACTCTAAACTACTCCATCAGGTTTTCTTAACTTTGTATGACAGCAGTTTCTCAGCCAAAGTAATACTGCTATTCTGTACCGAATAACCCTTTGTTTTGGTGATCTGTTCTGTGCATTATAGGGTATGTGGTAGCATTGCTGTCCTCTACCTACTAAATGCCAGTAGCATATATTGTAACATCTAAACTTATTGCCAAACATTGGAAATTTTGTCCGAGGGCAAAATTGTCCTGGTTGAGAACTACCATATTAAAGAATGACGTGTATTCTTGTTTTTGTTTGTTTGTTTGTTCTCTTTTACTCAAAAGCTTCTAGATTTTTGAAATAATTTATCCATTCTTTCCTTGGGAACCTTTAGGATTTACATATCGAAATTTCTCCTAGAGGAAAATATGATAATATTCCAGCCTGTGGGCTAATCCAATACACCAAAAAAAATGACAAAAAAAGTTACATCTAAGTCATCAAAATAAGAACTATGAATTTGAAAATAATCAAACTTAGTACACCTCCTTATTCCTCATAATCACCAAAACATAATAAAATTTAATCTGATGATACAGTTTAAGAGAAATGTTACATACATGGTCCACAGAGAAATGTACACTAACATTAAGAAACAAGCAACATCCTACTGGGTCTAAAGAATTTCTACTCAAACATAAGTGTAGAAAATATTATTGATGGCATAAATTAATCAATAGCTCAGAAAGTGCCAATAATAGATTTCTTCATAATGATATATACTGTATAACACACACCAATTATCTTCATCATTACCAAATAATGAGCTACTTCTTTTTCCAACTGTGTAATTGGTGACACAGAAAGACACCTGATGAGAGTAAGAGGAAGAATTTCCAATGAATGACTCTTATGTGTCATTAAACTCTGTTAAGAATTTTCAAATCAAAGCTGCATTACTGGCCTCAAAGTCCATCAGCTCTAGCCCAAAGCCATGGTTTGAATAACATCTTCTATTTTCCATTCTCATATCTTCTCACTGGCTTGCATTCTCCTTGGCTGCTCTCATAATATGTTATTTATGAAACATTATACCCATGGCAAGGATTTGTAAATGTTATTTTGGAAATAAGACCCTCCATAGAATAGAACGTGAAGTATATCTAGTGGTTACAGTCACTTGTATTTTAGGGGGAAAAACATGAACAAGCCAATATGATATATGAGCTGGGAACCCTGACTTCTCTAAGCATGTGTTTGTTCTGTTCTTCCGGAAATCGAATTTTCTCCCATGGGTCATTTTTTAGCTGCAAATTTGTATTGGCGACTAATCTAAGGATAAAGACCATTGGGCAAGTAAAGGACACATTTAACTCCCCCCGCCCCCAATATACACATATTCCCACACACACATGCACACAGGCATTGAAATGCTCACACTGTCCCTTTTCCGTCTCTCAGTGTTAAGAACACTTGCAAACTCCTCTGATCACTTCATAGTTGGTAACTTCATCAAGTTCATACGTGCCAAGCACCAATCTACAGCATCTGGCTGCAAAGCTGTTTAATCTCTCTGGGAGTTTATTGGTTTAAATCCATGACTAGCAATCATATAAAAAATATGGCAAAACCAGATGTTTTTAAACTCCTTTCATTTTTTGAAGCTTCAATTTCTCGTTTTCTCGTGCTCCAAAGAAATGCAAACAGATTCCTCTCTGCTCTGCTCTATTCTTTTCTGTTTCCATATAAAGGCACCAGGGAATCAGATCTATAAGTTTCTTGACCTAGAAAACTTCTAAAAAGTTACAGTGCTTTAGGCTGTTGACTATACCTCTATTTCAGCCTTGAAAAGGCTGAGGAGACGGGTTATCATGAGTAGATGTTGTATCATTTAAATCTTGATTTTTTTGAATTTCATAAATCATGCCTCTAAAGATAAAGCGTCTTTGTGAAAATAGATATGAGAAGTAAAAATGATGAAACATACCTTTAATTATCCTTATATAATTACTTGCTTCATATCTCTCTTATGTAAGAATACTTGTTGATAACAATAACAGTTAACACCTATCGACCTTCCAGATTGTCTTAAAAACATGGAATAAATTAAATTCTTCAAATTTAAATGGCCTCAGGTAATGACTTTTATTGTCCTCATTTTAAAGGTAGCTGAGGCACCCAGAGATTAAGTGACTGACTAATGTTCTTAGCTGGAAACTGAAAACTGGGCTTTGAAACCAGACTGTCTGTCTATAGTGATTATGCATTAACTGCCATGCTATTCTGTCTGTCTGCTCCCAATAGTCAGTCAGTTTGGTGAGGACAGGAACCTTCTGTCTCTATGCGTTCATGTGGGTCTGTCTATCTGTCTTTATATGCATGGTCAAGCAAAAGATCAAAATTATTCCAGAAACTGCAAAATTGTGCTATGATCACAATAAAACATTTTATCTTAAGATATTGCAACTTCATGAGAACCCATTGCATATTTCAAGGCTTGACTTTTTATATGCACCTGCCTCTTGCCTAGTTGCAGGTCAGAGAATGTTGTACTTTGGCAAAAACAGGTACATTTTACTACCGTAGATATGATGCTTCTTATAAGGAAAAGATTGTTATGAAGCTAACTTTGTGAGCTAAACTTATTTCATCCAAATACTGTGCAGTATCAGGGAGGGTTTGTTGATTTGTTCTTTGTCATTATTCCTCCCCAGCTGTTAAAGAGGAGTTTCATTTTCCACTTTGGTTAGATCCTTGTAATACCTAAGACCTTACCTATTTGGTGTATGCTAACTCTATTTATAGAGATACTTCATTTTAATTATTACTGTCGAGGAAGGAATATTGGAGTCTGTTTGCTAGTGTTATTTTTCCACTTCTAAGATGGCATGTTGGTAATAAAATAAAAAAGCGTGTTACTGTGTGTGACTACAGAGCCTTAAAGTTAATATTTAATAACAGTCAGCTATATGGCAGAGAAACCAATCTGTTACCTGATTCTATTACCAGAAAATTCTTTCAACTGGAAAATATCTTAAGAATCTCAGGGGATCCATAGAGGTAATTTCTACAATTTTTTCAAAAATTAACATAGAAGAGTATAAAGAGTTTAAATATAGTCGCTTGCCAGCTGTGTGACTTTGAACCTTTCTTTCAGCCTCCTGTGCTTCAGGTTTTCTCATTTGTAAAATGAGGAGATTTAAGATGTGATCTCAAAGTAATTTAGGTTTTATTTTCTCCCCATCATTAAAATTCAGATATTGAGATTCAGTGCCCAATGATAAATGAGGCTCTTAGAGAGGTAAATATTGTGCCCTTATTAATAACACAGTAACATTTTCTATAGGATGTAGAGAAAAATCTTGGAGAGATTTAGCAAATTACTCCCTTTCTGTTTTTCTTTCTTTCTACTATGCTTGCTGGGTGTAAAATGAACTCCTAAAAGAGGCTGCTTGGAATTTCAGAGTAAAATACGATAAGAACGTGGAAGAACTTGATAAAAATTCGTAAACCTTCCTGCTTCTCCAGAATCTTTGTTTTTGTTTCGTTTTTTGCTAATACCCTCTTTGTTTCCCTAGCATGTATTAAGTATTCAAAAATTATAGATATTTATTATTTTTATGATATGAATTTGCATAGGAAAACTCGAAGTCAAAAAGAAATAAATAATTAACCCATTAAATAATAAGCAATTCGAGCATAGGAACTATAACTATTTTTATCCACCTTTGTACCTTCATACTCTTAACATATTATGTAGCACAGAGTAGGAAATTAATAAAAGGATATTGAGTGAATGGATAAGACTACTACTACCCATAAGAGTCAGGAAAAACATAATAACAACAACAACCACCACCATCACTGAAAACATTTATAACTTTTGTGTATATTAAGCCCTTTTCACTCACTATCACAAAATGGTCATATGATTCTCATTGCCATCAGCAATGAATGAGATTTATCCTTATTTTCATCTCCTCGCCAATGCTTGTCATTATTAAACATATTAATTTTTGGCAGTCTCATACAGGATAGTGATATATCTGTTTGGTTTCATTTGTATTATACTGGATCCTAATTATTAAACTGTCTTTCATAAGTTTATTAGTTATTTGGATTATTGTCATTTTATCTATAGATTTCTCTTTTGATATGTTTGTCTACTGATATTTCCAATTATCTCTTTATCTATTGATTTGGAAAAAGTTTTATTATAACCTACATATTAATCTTTGATGATTGTGTGTGTTGCAAATGTCTTTTCTCATTTTACCACATGATTTTAACCCTTTGTGGTATTTTTTTATGGACAGTTAATTCTTCATTTTAAGTATGGAATTTACCAAGTTTTCCTTTATGGTTAATGCTTCTTGTGCCTAGTTTAATGAGATATTGTTCTCTACCCCCAAGGTCATGAAAATATTTTTCTATATTATCTTATATGTGCTTTGTCATTTTGTCTTTCAAACAGAGGTCTCTACTTACACGAAACTGTTTCTAATGCATGGCGTGAGGTAACAATTAATATTTAACTTTGTACATATGGACACCCAATTGTCTTTGCACCATGTTTTAAAGGATTTGTCCTTTGATTGGAAAGGCCAGGCATGCATGTGGGCAAAACTAGTACACCATTACCAGACATAGTAGTCCTCTATTTATAAATAATAGTTGCACATCTACAGCACCAGCCATAATTGGCTAGGTTATTCAACCTACTGTAATAGTGAAAAAAAAAAGAATCTGACATTTTGTGGTTTAAAATTTTCTGATTCAGTCCATTATGGGTCAGCAAGGAGTCTCTGCTAGAGTTGATCAAACGTCCCTACTTTGTCACTTAGGAGCTAGATACTTAATCCCACCATGTGATCAGAAGGTCATAAATTTTGTTGAATAGGTCTACTAAAAAATAGTCTGCCTTTCTGGTCACCAAATATACAGCTCACTGTTCCTCCTGCTAGTATTACTTTTTTTCTAAACAGGTTATCCTGGATTATCTGAATAGTCTCAATCTTATCTCAGAAGCCCTAAAAAATATAAAACTTTCTCTACATTGAAGCAGAAATTTATGATCCAGAGCAGATTTGTGCGTTTCTCTGCCTGATGTCCATTAGTTGTCAGGAATTCATGAAATCTCATTGGACAGACACTGAGAAAACCCCTAATGTTCTTCTATTAGGCTCCAATGTTATTGTCAGATCGAGTGTATTGACCCTGCTTTTCAAAGAGTTCTCTGGTATCCTCTGTGGCCATATCAGAAAAGGACACTGAAGAATATGACCCCTTTGGAAATGAGCACTTCCTCACTTGTTGCCTATTGGTTGAGTCCAATGAGTTGTTTTATGTCTCAATCACAGACATTTTTTAGTCTGGACTCATAGATTTTTTTGATAGTACACATCTTAGAAACCTATTTGATTCCATGAACCAAAAGCCACACCCATGGTTCTTTTCAATATATCCTTCTCAGATTTCTATTCTTAGATTTCTAGACATGCTTCTAAGAAATACTTCTATATTTGTATGCTTCTAAATCCCATACTCCTCTCTTCTCTCTCTCTCTCTCTCTCTCTCTCTTTCTCTCTCTCCCTCTCTCTCTCTCTCTGTTTCCCCCATCTCCTCTTTGCTCTCATTCTCCCCACCATCCCAACTTAGCTAAAAGTAAATTCTATGAGCTTATCAGGCTTAAGTGAAAGATCAATATTTTCCTGAGCCATGTTGTCTAGTTGGGAACATCAACCTTCCTTGCATCTTTGTTCTGATTTATTTGTGCCTCAATGTTCTCATAGAGCTTTGTATATACATCTATTGTAGAACTGACCATATTTTTACATTTTGCTGCAAATTTCTCTGAGCCATTGAAGGCAGATACTTTATCTGATCCAGCTTACATATTCATCTTCTAGACAATAGACTGGAAAATAGTTAGTTGTTGGCTCGCTAGGGTGTATTAAACCCATGATTGTATCTAGAAAAGTTAATATACCAAATTGCTTCTTTTATATACCACCATCATCTATAAAATTTACACTCAGTTTAGCAATTTAGGCAAATGGGAGATTGTAGTAAATGAATTGTTTATCTAAGTAATATATGGTAACTTAGGCCAAAGCTGCAAAGTCCATACCTCTGGATTTGAGGGAAATATTTTCCCACCAGTAGCATTGTCAGAAATATTCAAAATGTATTGTCTAGACCTTCCCTATCTGCAAAGAACTATTTCCTCAACTTTTCAGAGCAGACATGGCCAAAACATATATTATCCCAGCTGGACAAGCTTGAGTAGAAGCAAACTGCAATTTATAAATAGGGGAATTGCTTGCAGTTAAAAACAAATTGACAAATTCAGAGACAATTAAGGAATTTTTAAATGAGAAAATGAGTAGTTGAAAAGTTATAATCCAGTGCTTCAGTTTTATGGGAAGAATGCCTATAATGTGAGTATTTTCTACATTTTTTTCATTGATGTCATTGTGATCTATCAAGCAGCACTTGTTATGTAAAAGATTAGTATTTCTGTGTCTAAGGGTTGTATTTAACAGGATTCTTCAAAAAGTCTACATACAGTGGCAATTAAATAGGACTCATTCCATGTTAAAACTCTGCAAAGGATTTGCCAAAATGAACTAACAAAGGATCCATTTTAAAAGGTGGGCTTATAAAAATCTAGAATCACTGAAATGAATTGAAAAAATTTTTATTTTAATGTTTTCATTTTCAGATTTTTAAAAATAATTTTATTTTATTTTGGAGATTAAACTCTCAATGAGTAGTATATACTCTTTCTGGCTCCCTTAAACGCCATGCTAGAATGATTTGCTAAAATATTTTACTGAAACGTTATCCAGCTTTGTTCTACCTCTTGATGCAGAGAGTGGGCTGGCAGAAGACCTCTCAATGTGTTATTTTGATTTTGTGTTCATGTGTTTTTAAATCATAGCTTGATTACCCTGAGTATTGATATTGTTTTGAGACTCCTCTTTGATTTTGATATTCTTAGTACATTTTGTTAAGATTGTTTACAATATGTATTAAGCTTTTTTGTTGTCGTTTTCTACTTTCTCCTCCCTTTGCTAATCTATCTTCTGAGGATGGGTTTAACTATAGAAGTTACTCCACATAACATCTTCCCTGATCTTCTGCCATTTTATTTTAAAATATTTTATTCTACTTTTCCCTACCCCCCAAGAAAGTGGAAATAATCTGATAAATATAGAGTGCCCATAGAATATTTGCAAGTTTGCCACTTTTTTCTTTTTCTATTTGATATGTACATCTTACTTTAAATTAAAATTTTGGAAATAATGTCTAGGTATCTGTTTATTCTGTTTAAGCATTCTGATACCTATTTTAAAGACTACAGAACAACATAAGGGAAAAGAAAATAGGGGAAAAGAGAAAGATGGGCCCTTTAAGTTTACTCCTTCCTGGCAGTGACTCTATAGCAGGGAATAGGGCTGATTCCATATAATTATCATGTGGAGTCAACTGGTTTTCACCTTGGGGACAGGCTTGTGTCATGGCTATGACTGTGCTACCGTATATATAGGCACAAACTTAGAACATAATAGTAATTGATAGGTTTCTATTCAATGAATGTAGCAAATAACAGCCCCTCTGCCTTTTACTTATTATGCATTAACCATTATCTATGGTTATCTCATCAACCATTTTATGAGTCTCATCTATTTGCTAAGACAGTGTAGATACTTTATTTACAACATCTAATTAATCTTACAATATCCTTTGAGGTGGGCATTATTATCACACTGGTGCAGATTAGGAAATTGAGGCTCAGAGGGATTTAAAGACTGGTCCAAGCTAACGTAACCATTAAATAACAGAACACGAATTTGAAACCTGGTTTGTCTGCAAACTGATAAAACAGCTCTATCATTCACATTAGCACTGCTAAAAACATACATCTTTGGAGAGCTAAATACCAGATCATGGAAAGCTCTTATTTGCACATGACATAAACTCACTCACACTAACTAGCTTATGAAAAAATAATAATAACAGCAGCAATTCAGTTATAAGAATGCATAATCATATCCTAAAACCCAAGTTGCAGAGATGCAATCGTGCCTGAAGTAAAGCCAAAATCAGGAATTGGAAGACCCAAGGAACTGAGATCATTCTCTTATAAAGCTTGCTACACACAAACACATATAAAAGTGTCCCTGTGTTAAATGTATTGAAGTTCATGGTGCAATGAGAAAAATTTGATTCGGGCTTGCACAGATCTTATGTACTCTGATCTGAACACTGAGGAATCATTAAGTAGAATTAAAAGCATTAGAGAAAACATTACAAGGCAAAGTCTTCTTACCTTTCCAGACTCCACTCAAAAGTTACTACAAAAATATCTTCTCTGATCATCCCAATGTGAATTGCATCCCTATCATTATTTTCCCATACTTTTTGTACTTCTCTTTCATGTCATCTTAGTGCAGTTTGGAATTATTTGTATGTGTTGATTTTTTAAATACCTATTTTTCCTACTTTGCTATGTAATTAATATAAATATTTGAGCCACCTTCAAGAATGCCCCTGCTTTAAGGCAACCACAGTCGAGGGTCATAAGTAAAAATGTAGCTGCCAAAGTTATCAGTGATGGGAAGGGATGGAAATGGCTAAGTCAAGAAATGTGTGTGAATGTACATAATTTATACACACACACATTCACTCACACACTATATTTAAGTAACCCCTATCTGCTGAAAAATTTCCATTCATTTGTATAATAGGGGTAAATATTATTCTTTTAAAGTTTTTCTCTGTAATCTTATCATGTCCCCAATACAAATCCTCATAATTCTCTCAGTTTAATATTGTTCATCTTAAAAATTCCATCCTGAATCTCAACTTCTTTATAAAGCTATTCCTGAAATCCTGGATGACAATATCTATCTAGAAATTTAAGCCTATTCTAATTGTTTCAAGTAACACTAAACCTAGTACCTTGAACATAGTAAACATACAGTAATTAATTCTGTGTTAAATCTAAATACACTTTAGTATCCAATGATACTATAATTTCCTCTGGGGTAGGAAGTATATCTTATACAGGTTTATATTCCCCACAGGTTCTGGTAAAACTTTAAGTACATAGATACATAAAAGGGTTTGTAACAGGAAATAATCTTAAGAATAACCTAACTTAGCCTCCTCATTTTATAGAAGGAAACATATTTTTTTTTACTAAAATAGGCTTTTTTCTCCTATATTATGGAGCTACTTGGTTTTGTTGAGATTAAAATTCTCGTCTCATAACATTCTGATAACACAATATTGAAATCCTCAACTGACATTCAATAAATACTTGTTGAAATAAATTTAACTTTGTAGTATGTACATTAAAGTATATATAATATGTATTCCAACTGAGATTAATTTAAAATATTATTGATAGTATGTATTGGCTTGCAAATTCAGATATAATAAGTAAAATGGAGATAAGCTTATACCTCATCCAACCCACTTAGGTACTTTAAATAGAATAAATATTTGAAAAAATCATGGTGACAATGAAGGTAATTGTTCTCACTGTATCAAGATTGGCATCTTTGTTCTGTGTCATGAATATCTGCCAATCATCAGCTTGAGTCACCACCCATGACATTTTCTTCTCCTCTTAACATACTATTGTAAAAAAATAAAGTTCCCTCCTCCTTTCTTTGATTAATACATCACCCTTCTTAAAAATCCCCCCTGAAGCTTCCCAAGCTTACCTTCAGTTTTCCCTTAGAACCCATGTGACAAGAGTTTGCCGAGAAAAGACATTAGGGAGGATGTAGTACAGGGTAAAAGAACCACAGAATTTAATGAAGGCCAATGCCTTTCTTTTACACATGAGAAATGGAAGCATGGAATGAGGAAACAACTCCTTTAAGATTACATATTTGGAAGTAGAATTGCAAAAAGTATTCAGGCCCCTGACCTCAAGTTTTTTAATGTAGTGTTCCCTCAGGAAGATGATGTCAGGAAAAAAAATATTAGCATAATAGATTATAGTGAAAATCTCATTCAATATATTTTTAAAGCACACTTTTATTTTTTGGTATATATACTAGACATATTATGTTTTAAACAACTAATTAAATTTTATATTTCTCCAAGTATTTGCCATTTCCTGTATACTTCTATCTTGTGTGTAGATGCAGATTTTGATCTGATATCATTTTCCTTTGCCTAAAGTAACATTTAACTTTTCTGTGGTGCCTGTCTGATAGCAATGAATACTCTTTGGTTTTAAATTTCTAAAAATGATGTTATTTTACTTTTATTTGGGAAAGCTATGTGAGCTGTATATATGATTCTGGGTTAACAGGCTTTTTGTTTGTCTTTATCGGTACTTTGTATGTGTTGGTCCACTTTCTTCCGACTTACATATTCCCTAATAAGAAATCTCTCTTTTTATCTTGTATTTTTAATCTTTTATTCCTCTGTAGGTAATTTGTTTTCCTTTGAGTGCTTTTTTTTAATCAATAGTTTTAAGCAATGTGATTATAATGTGATGTTATGTTATTTTCTTCATATTTCTCTTGGTTTTTTGAACTTGTTTAACTAATGGGTTTATAGTTCTCATTGAATTTGGAAAACTTTCGGTCATTATTTCTACAATTTTTTTTTTACCCATAGTTCACAATTCTGAGACATCATTACATAAATAGTAGGATTGTTAAGTTGCCTCACAGACAAATGGTGCTTTTTTGTTTGTAGTCTTTTTAAATCAGATTACTTTTTTAGAGAGTTTCTATGTTTATATTTTTAAGTTATATTTCCACCTCTAGTGTCTGATCTGTTTTTAATCCTATACAGTATGTTTTTCTTCTGAGACAATACATTTTCTATCTTTAAAAGTCATTTTTTATATTTTCTATACCTCTTAACGTATCCTTGCTTTTCATCTACCTTCTTGAACTTATGTAGTATATCTGTAATAGCAGCTTAACATACTATTAACTGATGTTTCTTTTCACTGTTGATCATATGTCTATGCTTCTTTGTATGATTGGTAATTTTTTTATTGGCTGTCAAATGCTGTAATCTTTATGTGAGTGATTGCTTAGATTTTTATTCTATATGGTGGAAACATAAACTTCTCTTCTCTTGTGAACCACATGGATTTGTCTACCTGATCCTCTCCAGTGATTCTTTTTCCAGACTTGCTAGCTTCTTCATGCTCATGTTTTGATCAGTACTCTTCTAAAAACTTGCATGGAAGTCTCAGTAATTCTCTAGAGCTCTTTTTGGTACTCTCTCCTCTTTTGCTTTCTGCCTGTCAAATTTTAGACCTTTTTTGCCTTCCCAAACTTTAGATACTGTCTTTACCTCAGGAGGAGCAGGCGATTCCATTTGGGTTTCTTCTCCCTTTACAGAGTCCTAGAATCTCTCTTCAAGTTGTCACTTAGGGTAATTTTAGGATCATCTCATGTATCTTTTTTCAGAGACCACTGTCCTACACTGTCTGTGGTCCAGTGTCTGAAAACCATTGTGTCTTAATTTGAGTTGACCCAAGCAAAGTATCATAGACTGGGTGCCTTATAAACAACAGAAATTTATTTCTCACAGTTCTGGAGATTGAAAATTCAAGATCAAGGTGATAGAATACCTAGGTTCTGGTGAGAGCCCTCTTCTGGATTGTAGACTGCCAGCTTATCCTTAGATCCTCACATAAAAGAATGAGAAAACTCTGAGCTCTTTATCTTCTTATAAGAGCACTAATTCGTCATGGTGACTCCAACCCTATGACCTCATCCAAACCTAATTACCTCTCAAAGACCCCATCTCCAAATACTATCACATTAGGCTTTAACATAAGAATTTGGAGTGGAGGGTGGTGGGGTGATTGGGAGCACAAATATTCAATACACAGCACTTTATTTAGTATATTTTCTTATTTTTATTTGTAAATGCTTTTAATTTTCTTATGTATGCATAAAATGTTGATGATTGTATCTGTTTTTAATTTTCTGTTGTTTAAATGTAGAAAGTAGTCAGCCTAATTTTCAGCAAGCACTGTTTTAAATTTTTTTTACCCTCAGTCAATAAGCTATCAAATATATGTCAACTGGGTATGGATAAGGTGTGAATTTCATTTTATTTTTGCTTTTTCTAAATCTCATAGGCACTATTGTATCAGATTGCGAGAAACCTTTCTAAGGCTACTGGTCAGATATTCTTTTAATCCTGACTCTGATTTTCAACTAGAGAAGTTTTAGATGGCATAAATTATTCATGGAAGTAAAGTAGAAGAGATAAGACTGGACAAGGAGTTGATTCAGATTGTTTGTGTCCTTTACTGCTTTGGTAGAGAACTTGGAGTATAACCTATAGTGAGTGGGAAACCAAGAGATTTTGAAGCAGTAAGATGTTCCCATCACAGAGGATAAGAGGATTAATCTGGCCATAAAATAAATTAAGTTGGGAAGATTGGAGACACGGATGCTTAGAGGGTATAGCTTATTCTAGGCATAAGGTTCAGAATCAGCACTGTGATGTTTTGTATACACATCCCAATTAAATTAAGGTATGGGCTTAATTGACAAGCAGTGAAATTAACACTGAGTCCTCATTGCAAATAATGAACAGCTTTTGGGGAAAAAATGTTATCTCTACTGAGGAAACTGAACTTATACTACTGGGAAGTTCAAAATGAAATTACAGCTTATTTCCCAAGCAACCAGGATGCAACATGTACTTCTACCACCTGGATCTGCTCCCCAGAGCAGAACCTTGCTCCATCTTTGGCATAGAAGATGTGATGTTTGGCTTGCAAAATGTGCCAGCTTTTGATTCTCACAAAGGCCACTTAGTGATGCTGAGCTTTTGAGATGAGCACATGTATCTAGACCATTTTTCAATAATGAATTACTTCTTTTGTATCACTTGCCAACACCTTTCCTTAATACTATCTGGCACATTACCTAGGGGAAAAACACTAGCTTTACTTTTTTTTCTAAACATTTTATAAAATTGACTCTTTTTTTTTGTTGTTAAACAAAAGGAGATTAATTAAACCAGCTCTTTAAGCTGATGAAAATCATTATCATGAGACAAGTAAAATATTTATGTTTGTGTGAGAAGGAGCATGCAGGAGAATCAGTAAATATTCTAACCAGCCACCAGCTTATATTTGGGAGCTTTTGTGTAAAAATAAAAATAAATAAATAAAATTGCTTGTTTGGTGCCTTCCCAAGGACAAAAGATGATCACTCTTAAGAGAGAGAGAGAGAGAGAGAGAGAGAGAGAGAGAGAGAGAGAGAGAGAGAGAGAGAGAGAGAGTGTTACAGAGTATTTTCTAAGAGGAAAAGGAAACAATTTTATGTGGAAACAGAAAGGTGTCCAGTGATTCTCTATAGGTGCATGCGGATTTTTGCAGAGGATTGGATAAGCACACAAGGAGATCTGTCTGTGGGACCATCAGTAGTCAATATTAAGTAGGCATCCTAATATAGGAGAGAGAGGCTATAATTAGCGTTAGGATAGGGCAGCTTTGATTTAAGTTCCCAAATTTTGATCTTCAGCATGATCCTGAGCTAATCATCTCACCTCTCAAGCCTCACTTCTTTTATCTTTAAAATGGGAAGACTAGACTTAATTTGAGCTAAAGTCCCTTGTACTTCTAATTTATTGTGTGATTTCTTGTTTCATGCCCAGGACACTTATTCCTTACTGTGTGAAGGAAGAAGAGTACTTTGTGGGCCTCGCAGAATTCAGTGGGCAGGCTTGCTGAGTATGGGTA
>CM053510.1:13364882-13466095 GCA_028627145.1 Eidolon dupreanum
CCCTCATTAATTTGTAAGGTGTGAGCCTTTACTTTTTTAAATGCTTAAATTTAATTTTTAAGACTTAAATTTGCTCCAAATTTATGTATTAATATGTTGGAAATAATACTAAAGATGATTAATTTTGCATAATAATATTCTTGAATTTCTCAATCGTATGGCTTAGATACAGATAAGCTTTACTGTATTTGCCTGAGAATGATTTAATTGTCTTGCTTTAAAAAAATGCCGGTAATATAATAATCTTCATCAAAATTCAAAGCATAACACTGAACTATAGTTTATAAAGAAAACCTCAGAAAATCCTCCATATTAACATTCAAATATTCAGTGTTATCCCTATATTTTTCAAGCAAGGTACACCAATTTGTAATTCTTTTTACAACTGAACCTCAACCTTCTCACTCAGGCAAAGATGAGATATGAAGAGTGGTATATCAACTGTGATGACTGTCCCTGCTCTGTCTTTTGAATTTTACAGGAAGATAAAGCAACAAATTAATATAAATTTTAAAGTTTTTTATAGTTCATATGTTTTGGTGAGGAAAGAAATGAGAAACATTAGGCATCATTTAATTTAGGGTTTTCAACATTTGCATTTCTTTTCAACAGTCTTTGATGTTATAACACCGATAGACACTTGCAAAGGACCCATGACAAGTTCAAGTTTCCTTCCTTAGTTTGTTTTGTGCTGTACCTACCACCAGAATGACATATGCCTAACAGAAATATATGGATTTGTGAGTTGATCCCAACTTGTAGACTCTTGAGCTTTCAAATCATCTCCCACCACAGATAAGCTGTCATGTGGACTTAATTTTTGGCTTATGCAATTTATCTCTTCTTTCTTTCCTTTGCTCTTCCATATTTATGAAAGATAAATCTCATTCACATATATTTTTAGTGAAGGGGAAATAGAATAAACAGATCTGAGATTTAACTTCACCTCTTCTATGCAGCAGCATCATGTTATTAAACAGAGTCGTTGACTTCTGTAGTCTATAATTTCCTTTTTGGTAAAAATTTTTTATTATGGCATGGGGTTAATTAAATGAGGGAGTGTACAATGCATACATGAGAGTGTCTGCACATAATAAGCAGTCATTAAAAATTGTATACATACACGTACATATGAAATCAAAAAATTAGCTTTCCAATTCCCTCTATATGTCTCCACCACCACCACACACACATTCTTAATCACAATGTATTTAGAAGAGAGAAGTTTTCAACAAGTTAGCTGAGTGAAAATAGGTATATGATCGCATACTAACTCAACACTTATTTTCCTGTTTTCTCTGTCTCCTGTAGTAATATAATGCTAAGAGTACTAACACTTGAGAACTCTCTGCTGGCCCAATGGTGAACTTCTCATGTTTCTGCCCATAGAAGCATAAGAGAAATCAGAATTCCATATGCAGAGTTTCTTTCACCTATTAGTTTTGTATGTGGGAAAATATAGTATATAAGATAGAAATAACTGTATGCCTGGACAGGATGAGAAAACTTAGATTATACTAGAGCAATAGGAAATATAAACAACTTTAATAAAACTTTTTCTAAAATAAAATGTCTAGTTATTCATTTTAAAACACCATAAAGAGTGACAAAAGTTATATGTCCCTGCAATATTTAGATGTTTACTCTGTTGGAACCATATATGTCAAATTTCCAAGTAAATGCTAGTTTTCTTATAGATCAAAGGATCAAAACCACTTTTAAATTTTATTACTGTCCAAAAACAAAGTTATCCTTTACCATTGCTCTTTAGAGAAAAATCACAATAAAGGAAGAGAATAAGTTAATAGAATTACAATTAATAAGTTCTATTTACCTGTCCAGTTGGCCACCTAATATACTTCCAATATTACAAATAGTTCATTAGGATAAATAAAAAGTTTTTGGCAAAATCGTATTTTACCACTGATGATCTTGTTTATGTTGATTTTAAAAAAGTTTCAGTATACTAAATAGGTTCAACCAGTTTTAATTAAAAATATATATTGGGTAGCTGTTTTATGCAAGATGCTGCTTGCTGTAGTCATCATAAGGTAAGATGGAGAACAACATGGTCAAGGTAACTGCCCTGTTAGATTTATATTCTAGAAAGAGGTCCCCAACCCCCCGGCCACAGATCAGTACTGGTCTGTGGCCTATTAGGAACTAGGCCGCACAGCAAAAGGCAAGCAGTGGGTGAGGGAGCGAAAACTTCATCTGTATTTGCAGCCACTCCCCAGCGCTAGCATCACTGCTTCAGCCCCACCTCAGATCATCAGGCATTAGATTCTCAAAGGAACATCGATTCCTGGTGCCAAAAAAGGTTGGAGATCACTGTCTAGAATATCACAAATTTTTAACCACATTAATTCATACAACAACCCAATAAAGTGGTCTAATTATTTTTTATTTCACCCATTTTAAAGATGGAAAAATAGGCCCACGTATATAAAGCACTTTTTCTAACTAATAAATGTAGAGTTGGAGGTGTTTTTGATTCTAAAATCCATGCTTTTTCACTATATTATGGAAAGATAAGGTGTCCTATAGTTTGGAACAACCACTATACACTGTCCAAAGAAAATATAACGCACTTGACATAACATTCTTTTCTCATACAAAGGAATTGCTGATAGCAAAGTGGTTCTATCAATTCTGAACCAATCTAAAGACTCCAGCTCCTACAGCATTAGATAATAGGCTCCTGGGAGGATTCCAGGTATAGAAACACTACCCATCACACTTGGGCTGTGAAGTGTACTTTAATAGAGGAGGAAAAGGTGCGAAAACACACTCTCATTCTTTATAACTGGTTACTTATCTTGAAAGAGAAATAAGGAAAGGGTGAACACAAACATCCAGAAAATAGCATTCATCTGTGGCTTTCTGGAGGTCCCTATGTCAAAGGAGGAGTCACATCTCTGCTCTATTGCAAACCTGTAACATCAGGAACCTCTTTCCCTCTTTATAATCTAATGGCCAGAAATAAGACCAAGCTTTTTTCTCTAAGTCTTCCCCAAATTTTATTTTTAATGAAGATCACTCAGAACAGGTGATATTCATGCATATTCTATACAGACCTCTGGAGAAATTTTAGATGATATTTCCCTAGAGTCATTTTCATTTAAAAAAGTTACTCCCCAAATGGTTTCATCATGAGACTATTACAAAGAGAAGTTCTCTGAGGAATGAGATTAGTGCAAGTGTACAGACTGAGTGGTAGCTCTATACCCATGTTGGTTATGATTTTGATCATATTGGTTGCTGCTTTTGGATTATTTCAGATTAAAATTTATTTAAAACTACTGTGTTCCAGAAGTGAGTAGCATGCATTCTGCAGAAATTTTAGTTCTATGAGATGTCCTATAAAAGTAAAAAAATAAAATGGGAGAGAGATATTTCTGTAGTCAATTAAATTTAATAAATACTCCACATATTATCTTACTTCATGGAAAGTCATGATGCATAAAATCATGTTTTTAAATTCTCTGAACTACCCTATAAAAATTGGATCTGATCAGCATATTTAGTTCAATAGATACAAAACATACTTGGCTATCGAACGTCTTTTTCTTCATGAAAATTATTTATTTCCTAAAGAAAACAGATTCTTTGAAGGCTTGTGTTAAATTATTATAAATTATTATAGAAAGAAGTCAAGCTAAGTTCCAAAATAGCCACATGTTCATATTTTTTCATACAGTTCTATATAGTCAATTGTTAAATTGTACTTGTTCTGTTTTAAAAAAGATTTTTAAAAGCATTTTTAAACTATAAGTTGAGGAAATGTAAAATGGATGTGATAGTGTATAAGGGTAGGAAATATAGAACAAGTTTTCCATAGTTTGATGAATTATGTCACAGTGCAATGTCCAGCTCTGTGAAGCATATGTGGAGAATTATGTTTAATTTCGGCTGAATTTAAGAAAGATGGTCTCAAACGCAAGTGCTTCTGGGGGAGGAATAAATAGGATGGCGAACGATCTATAAATTTTGTTACATGATAAATGGACAAAACAATCTAAATCAAAACACTGATATGAGAAAACTTGGGGCTGCCATTTTATTGTTTTTCAAGCTACTATAATAGCTTCATAAGTTATATCTCAGCTTTAATTCTTACCATAAACCAACCTCTACACAGGAGCTAGAATGATTATTTTTAAATGTTAGTTACAGTGTGTCATCTCCCTACTGAAAATCTTTCAATAAAATCTACAATCCTTGCCATAGTCTGTGAATTCTTAGTGTGTCCCTGGTTGCCTCTAAACTCAATTTCTACTCAACTCCAGCCCACGTTGGTTTTCAAGTGATGTTTTGAAAACTCCAAGCACACTCCTACACCAGTCTTAGCTCTTGTGATTCCCTTTGCCTGGAGTACTCTTTCAACAGTGATACATGTGTCTCTCTAATTTATTTACTCAAGTCTTACTTCACATGTTCCCTTCTAAATGAGGACTTCCCTGACCACTCTTCTCCATTCTCTACTCCCTTTCCATGCTTCTCTTTCCTACCAAGCACTTAACACTAGCTGATATGATTTGTTTACTTAGCCTCTCCATGTTAATAGAAGTAACGCTACATGCTATAATGCTATGAGATAAGTCTTGTAATTTTAATAGCATGACACAAAAGAAAATCATCTTCCTAAGTGTAGAAAGTCTGACTGTTCAGGGCAGCAGGGAGGTAAGACTGGAGATTAGCCCCAGATAGTCATTCAGAAACAAAGACCGACATTTTGACTTGTGGCTTTCAAGGACATCTGGCATCTCTGTAAAGTCAGCAGGCAATGGAAGAGAGTGGATGGCATGTGGGCGATGTGTATGAGCCATGAAAATAGTACACATCACTTCCTTTCACAATTCTTCTGCTAGAACTCAGTCCTATGGACACACATCACTGTAGGGATAGTTGGGATATGTAGTTCAGCTGTGTGTCAAGAAGGAAAAGTATATCTCATCATAAGAAAAAAAAATGTAACTATGTCGTGATAGATGTTAATTAGACTTCTTGTGGAGGTCATTTCAAAATATACACATATACTGAATTATTATGTTGTACGTCTGAATCTAATATGTATTACATGTCAGTTATTTCTCAAATAAATGAATAATTTTTAAAGAAGAAGGGAGAGTAGAGAGGTTTGCTGAATAACTCCCTAGGTTCTGTCACATCACTCAAATTAGAAGGTAAATTTCATAAGGCAAGGGTTTTGGTTTGATTACTATTATATCCCCATCACCTAGAACAATGCCTATAACACAGTAGATGCTCAAGTAGAAATAAGTAAAAATAAAAACATCATATTCATATGAGGCTTAATATGTGTCAACAATGGGTCTGTATGCTTCATGTAAAACCCTGCAAAATGACCTTATATGGTAGGTGCTATTATTGTCACATTTCACAGATGAAATTAATGAGACAAAGAGATGATGGAACACTTTCATGAGGTCATAAAGATAGTAAAAGTTGGAGCTGAGATTTGAATTCAGCTTGTCTAGATCCAAAACTCATGTTCTCAGCTGTTTCATACAATGCCACCTTATTATGTATTAAATGAATAACTACATAAGTAAGAAATGTCAAAAGTTTAGCATGTCCATTCTTTTTGTGATGGGCCCCTTCATAAAAAGGAAGATTTTCTTTGCTGCCAGTATATTACCAGAGGCAGGATGGCAGCATATAAGGACAGTGAAAAAGAGATTTCTTCCATGGGTAGACATCAGAACTAGGTACATCCAACAATTTTAACTACAATTCTAAGATTTTCTGCTTCCCTATCCTGGTCACTTAATACGTTTTTCATCCTGTAGCAAAGTAAATAAAATTAGAATCCATTCCATTTTTATTAAAGGTCTTAATTCTCTCTTTTTCTAATGTTTTGGCTCTTTCATTGAGAATGATGCTTGAAAAGCCCTTTAATAAGTGCCCCTTATGTCTTACATCCTAATAAAGAGAGGACTTATGTGTAAGGTTCATAGACTGCAGAAATGTTAAGCTGAAATTCTAATTCAGAGATCTATTTTTGTAATATGCCTTTAAATGTCATCCACAAACACCCACCTTCTTCTTCATATAGTATAAATGCATGTAAAGTAAACCTCATAATACAGACACTGACTGACTTCTGTGTTCTTGGAAGTGGTTTCTTAACCTCAAAGAATGGACCACAGGAAACAAGAACAAACCTAAGACTTAACAATGTAGAAAACCTTTTCATTTAGAAAGGCCCTGGTTTTTTTTTGGCGGGGGGGAGGTTTGGTTTCTATATTTTCAAGATAATATAAAATGTGTTATTTATGCGCAAAAAAATCTATTGTCACCTAGTTATTTTAAAAATTCTAAATACATAGGATTTTGTGGACTAACTTGATGTGTTACCTAATTAACAGTTCTTTAAAAATATTGATAATGACCAGGTAAATGATTATAGTGATTTCCAGGGTCCAAATCAGTTATCTCTTTGCCATTTTGTCTCTCATTTTGTTTTGTTATTGCTGGGGGGGGGAGTGTTTTTGTTGTTTTTCCACATAATTTTGTTAGGATATGGAATGTAGAAGGACTTTGGATCATTGAATTATATGTTGTTAATACTGAGCCTTTTAAATATTTTGGGTTTGAAAAGAGATATAAGTTTTTACAAATTTGAAGGAGAGGAAAAATATGTTCACTAATAATTCCAAGGGGTTGTCATATCTAAGATATAATTACCATTCAGGAGAAAGGTTGTAAGACAGAAGTGTGAGCCCTCAGTATTAGAATTTTAGACGATGCTTTCAGATTAGGTTTTCCTGAGTTAGAGCTGACAATTTGTAACAGAGAAAATAGTGAAATGAAGAGAGAGAGAGAGAGAGAGAGAGAGAGAGAGAGAGAGAGAGAGATTGAAGGGAGGGAAAGAAGGAGGGAAGAATGAACAAAGAGAGAGGAAAAGAAATAAAATAAAAGTATGAGATAGATAATCTCAATTATGTTGATACTTTATTATACCTTACTCTACTGATTGACTGGCTTGTTTGTGTATGTGTGTGTATTTTTTTTTTTTTTTGATCCATGGGTGTAGAGAGCCAACTGTATGCATTTCTCTACTCCATTTTATATAAGGGACTTGACCATCCCCAGATTTTGGTATCTGTGGGTGGTCCTGGAACCAATCCCCCAATGCATACAAAGGGACAACTGAAGTTTTGGGGAAGTCAAAAGTTATATGCGGATTTTCAACTGTGCAGGGGATTGGCACCCCTAACCTCCACATTTTTTAAAGGATCAACTGTATATATTTATCTGGTGACTTCAGTATTTTGCTAAATGCTCTGTTCATTATTATGCTAATAGTTGCTGGATTCTTACAAGTAACCACAAAACAATTATGAGTACACACTCCCAATGAGATAGCCTGTAGATTGCATAATAAAATGTAATTACCTTCCTCCTCTACTCACACTTGGTGGTGTATTACTGTGAAGCACTGATATAAGCTGCTCTTAAAATGTTTTATTATGTCCTCAACTTATTTTCCTAAACTCTAGCCTACTGGCCTTATAGATAATAGTACCCAGTGGCATGCTTTTCTTGACGGTATCTTCTGAAACCATTATGAAAAGTTTCACTGAAATGTTTCAACTGTGTCTTTGGTAATAAGGAAATGTTCCCAGTAGATACAAACTTAATATTTAGAAATCATGTAGCATCCTTACCCGAAAACTTTTAAAAGCATGATAGGTACCCCTCAATATAAAATGAAACAGGATCTCTAGTGGCATTCTCTCTGTACAAACTAAAGCAGAACAAGCACAAATACCAGATCATTTTTTTCCATCTTGAGCACCAAGCCTGCAGTAATCACATCAATTAAGCAAAAATTTTCCCCCTTGGTTGATTTTATAATTACATATACATACATATATGTGTGTGTGTGTGTGTGTGTGTGTGTATGTAATTAAATAATATGAATGGATACATAATGATGATTCATTAGAATAATTCTATTTACCTACTTAAAACCAATGAGCCTAAAGAGTAAGGATTGCCTTATAAATAGTTCTAGTTTAGCCAAGGAGGAGGCCACAAACAAATTGCTTTAAAAGATGGGATATTTCTTTTTAATTTTATTTTATTAGTTTCAAGTATATAGTACATTAGTTAGACATTTATATAGTTTATAAAATGGCCCCCCTAGTTGTTCTTTCTCTCTGGCTTTAAGATATTTTTGATGGGCTTCACTCTGTTTTCATTTTAATATCCAGCACTCCTCACACATTTAGTTTTCTTTAGATACTAACATGGGCCATTGTCCATTTATTCATTTAGTCATCTATTACTCCATTAATTTATTAAAAATATTTATAAGTGATAAATATGGTTCCTGTTTTTAAATAACCTACAGTTTCTTATAGAAAGATAATTATAAACAAATGATAGTGATATGGTCTGATAATTGGCTAAGTGGAAATATATGTAGATGGTATAATGAGAACAAAGGAAGAAGGACACTCAATTTTGACTAGCAAATATAAGATGATGATGTTGCTAAAATTTGGAAAAACAACTAGAGAATTGTCAGGTGGACAGAGGAGAACACTCAAGTCCATGAACAATTATATAAGAGAAGATGATGTGTTTAAGGAATTAGATGTGCTTCAGTTTGGTTTTTATTCCAAAGTAAAAGTGGTAAGATATTGGGAGTTGAAATCCAGAAAAGGAAGGGAATTAAAAAAGAAAACGCAAAGACCTTAATTCACACTTGTATTGACGATGAAAACAAGTAAAACTGCTTATTGTGAGTTAAACTGTGTTTCCTCAAAACATACACTGAGATTTTAAACCATGGTAACTGTGAATGTGAGCTTACTTGGAAATAGGGTCTTTGCAGATGTGATCAAGGTAAGATGAATACATACCAAGTTAGGGTAGGTCCTAAATCCAATGACTGGTATCTTTCTAAAGAGAGGGAAATACGAGAATACACAAGAGACCCACACTAGAGGGAAGAAGGCCATGTGAAGACAAAGGCAGAAATGAGAGTTACGCTACAAGCCAAGGAACACCTAGGCTCACCACAAGCTAGAAAAAACAAAGATTCTCACATAGAGCTTCAGACAAAGCAGGACCTACTCACAACATTTTTCCCCAGTTAAATTTAAAATTCAGACAAGCAGTGCATGTATTTGAGACATACTTATACATAATAATTATTCATTGTTAATCTGAAATTCAATTTTATTTTTACCAGTTTTATTAAGATATAATTGACATGTAACATTGTGTAAGTTTAAGGTGTACAATGCAGTGACTTGATAAATGCATACATTGCAAAAAGATGATCAAAATAAGGTTAGTCAACACATCCATCACCTCACACAATTATAATTTTTTTTGTGTGTGTGTGTGTAGTGAGAATATTTAAGATCAACTCTCAGCAAATTTCAAGTATATAATACGGTATGTACTTTAGGTCCTCAGAACTTATTCATCTTCTAACTGGAAGTTTTCACCCTTTGACCAACATCTCCCTATTTTCCCAACTCCCCAGCCCCTGGTAACTACCATTCTACTCTCAGTTTCTATGAGTTTGGTTTTTTTATGATTTTTTTTTTTAGAATCTCCATATAAGTCATACTACAGAGCATTTGTCTTTCTCTGCCTGACTTATTTCATTTAGCATAATGCTCTCAGAGTCCATCCATATTGTCATAAATGGCATGATTTTCTTCTTCCCTATTGCTGAGTACTATCCCATTGTGTGTGTGTGTGTGTGTGTGTGTGTGTGTGTGTGTGTGTGTGTGAGAGAGAGAGAGAGAGAGAGAGAGAGAGAGAGAGAGAGAGAGAGAGAGAGATTGATTTTCTTTATCCTTTCATCCATTAATGGACACTTAGGATGTTTCTGTGTCTTGTCTACTGTAAGTAATGCTACAATAAATATAATGAACATGAGGATGCAGATATTTCTTCAGGATCTCGATTCCATTTTCTTTAGATATATACTCAGAAGTGGAATTTCTGAATCATATGGTGGTTCTATTTTTAATTTTTTGAGAAACATTTACCAGTTCCTACCAATAATGCAGAAGGATTGCTTTATAGCTGCATCATGGTCAGCATTTGTTATTTCTTGTGTTTTTGAAAATAGCCATTCTAACAAGTGCGAAATATTTCATTGTATTTTTTAATTATTTATTTATTTATTTTTATTAAGTTTGTTGGTGTAACATTGGTTAATACAATTTTATAATTTTCAGGTATACATTATAATTTTGCATCTATATATTCTATTATGTGTTTACCACCCAAAGTCCAGTTTCCTTCAGCTACCAAATATTTGATCCCCTTTATGTACTTCACCCTCCCCTACCTCCCTATATTTGACCCCCTTTAACCATCTATCGACCCCCTCCTTCCCCACCCCCTACCCTCTGGTAACCACTAGTCTATAGTCCATGTCCATGAGTCTCTGTTTGTTGGTCCTGTTCATTTGCTGCTTTTAGGTTTATATCCCACATATAAGTAATTTTCAACTTTTTCTGTCTAGCTTATTTCACTTAACATGATTATCTCAAGGTCCATCCATGTTTTGATTTGCATTTCTCTGGTTATTAGTGATGTTGAATATCTTTTCATGAACCTGTTGGCCATTTGGATGTCTTCTTTGGGAAAATGTTATTTAGTTACTTTGAACATTTTTTAACTGTATTATTATTAGTTTTCTTGCATAACATTTTGAATATTAATCCCTTATCTGAAGGATAAATATTTTCTCTCATTCTGTAGGTTGCTTGCTAATTCTGTTGATTACTTCTTTTTGTTGTGCAGAAGCATTTTAGTTTGATATAGTCCTACTTTTTTATTTTTGCTTCTGTTTCTTTTGCTTTTGGTATTACTTCAAAAAATTATCTCCAAGACAAATGTCAAAGACTTTTCTCTATGTGCCCTTTTAGGAGTTTTATAGTTTCAAGTCTTACTTAAGTAAGAATTTTTAAGTCTTTAATCTATTTCTAATTTTTTGTAATTGGTATAAGATGGAAGTCAAATCTCACTCTTCTGCATATAAATATCTACTTTTTCAACACTATTTATTACAAAGACTGTCTTTTCCCCATTCAGTATTCACAGTTCCCTTGTCAAATATTAGTTGACTGTACATGCATAGGTTTATTTCTAGGCTCTCTATTCTGTTCCATTGGTCTATGTTTTTTTTTATGCCAGTATCATGCTGTTTTGATTACTATAGTTTTGAAGTATAGTTTTGAATTAGAACGTGTGATGCCTACAGCTTTGTTCTTCTTTCTCAAGATTGCTTTGGTCCTTTGGGGTCTTTTATAGTTCCATTCTAATTTTGAAATTTTGAAATTTCTCTGGAAAATGCCATTAAAATTTTTATAGAGATTGCATTAAATCTATAGTTGGCTTTAGATCTAGTATATGTCTAGGACATTAGTACATGTCTAGTATAGGTATTTTAACAATATTCATTCTTCTGATCCACAAATATGTGATATCTTCCCATTTATCTGTTTTTCTTCAATTTCTTTCATCAATGTCTTATAGTCCTCAATATACAAATCTTTCAACTCCTTGGTTAAATTTATTACTATATATTTTATTGTTCTGATGCTATTAAAAATAGCATCAGATTGTTTAATTCTTTTTCAGATATTTCATTGTTTTGTAACTGATTTTTGTAAGTTGATTTTGTATACTTCAACTTTACTGAATTTGTTTATTAGTTCTGATAGCTTTTTGGTGGAATTGTTAGGAAATTTTACATATAAATCATGTCATATGAAAAAAAGACAATTTTACTTTTTCTTTCCAATTTGGATGAGTTTTATTTCTCTTTCTCGCCTAATTGCCTAGGCTATAATATTGAGTACTATGTTAAATAGAGTAGCAAGTGTGGGCACTCTTACGTTCTTCTTAGAGGAAAAGCTTTCAGTTTCTCACCATTGGCATGATGTTAGCTGTGAGTGTCTCATATACTACCTTTATTATGTAGAGATATGTGTTGAGAATTTTTATCATGAAAGGGTATTGGATTTTTTCAGACATTCTTTTTTCTGCATCTGAGAGGATCATATTGATGTGGTATATCATATGTATTGATTTGTGTATATAGAATCATCCTTGCATCCTGTTTGATGGTGGTGTATGATTCTTTTAATATGTTATCGAATTTGTTTTGCTAGAATTCTGTTAAGAATTTTTGCATCTATATTCATCAGGGATATTGGCCTGTAGTTTTCTTATAATGTCCTTATGTGCCTTTGGTATCAATGTAATATTGAAACACAGAATGATTTAGGGACTTTTCCCTCCTCTTCAGTTTTTTGAATGAGTTTGAGAAGGATTGGCATTAATTCTTCTTTAAATGTTTGGCAGAATTCACCAATAAAGCCATTTGATCCTAGGCTTTTTTTTGTTGCTATTAGGAGGTTTTTAATTACTGCTTCAGTCTCCTTAATCATTATTGATCTGTTCAGGTTTTCTATTCTGCATGATTCCGTCTTAATTGGTGATATATTTCTAGGAATTTATCCATTTTTTTTCTAGGTTATCCAATTTGTTGGCATATAATTATTCATAGTAGCCTCTTAAGGTCCTTTGTATTTCTGTAGTGTCAGTTGTAATGTCTCCCACCAGGTCTCTGGGCAGACTAGACTGGTCTCTGACAATGGCTGGAGGGACTGGAGCCAAGTATAAAGCTCACAATCTTCAGGGGCACAGACAAGAGTGTGTCTTGCTGGCAGACTGGCTGACTGTGGCTGTGAGGAAGCTAGATTCATACATACGGTTTTTTCAGGATCTCTGGGGATGCAAATAGGAGGTTCTCTTGCCTGGTCCCTGTGGCAGCTGTTCAGCTTATGAGACGAGGCAGGGGCTGATGCCTACTATAAGGTCCTGTCAAGATCTCTGGGGGTGCAGACTAGAGTGTCCTCAGCAGGGTCCATATGTCAGCAACAGTGGTCATGAACTGTGGCTGGGACAGGCTGGGCCCCAGTTCCAGGGCCCCTGAGAATCTACAGCCTGACTAAATTTAAAAGGTTTATCTTCAAGTGTTCCCACACTCTGGCCAAGAGTGGTTGAAGCTGGTTCCTGGGCCACTTCAGGATCCATAACCAGGACTGAGGTCTGAATGCGTATTATCTTATACATGGGTGGATGTGACTCCTTCTGGGTCTCATGGTATCTGGTGCTGGTGACAATCCTAAAGCCAAATGGAGTTATCGCCAAATTCTCAGGGTTCCAAAGCTATTTATGTTTCTGTGATCAAAGTTTATAACCAGTGAGCCCTTTGCCTGGTTGCAAGCTTGACCAGCTATCTTTGGACTTGGGTTTCACTGGGGTTTCACAATCTTCTACCTGGATCCCTAAGTTCCCATGAAAGCATCTTTCTCTATGGATGGACACTAAATTACTATTTTTGAGAGGAAGATATGTGCAAGGGACATCTTATTCGGCCATTTTGCTGCTGTTACTCTCCACATCTTGATTGTGACCTTTTGGCCTCCAGAACCATGACAGAATAAATTTCTGTTGTTTTAAGTCACCCCATTTGTGACACTTCATTATGGCAGTCCTAAGAAACTAATACACTGCTAAAGTGTATTGAATTTTGAAAAGCTGCATATGTGGAGAAAGCTTTAACAGAAAACACTGCTTTTCCAGTGATAATATTTATATTATTGCACTTGGGCCAATGCTAGTATATAATCCCATCTCAAACTCTGCCACATAAGCAACGAAAATTCTTATCTTTTCATATTTCAACTGTCTCTTCTTTATAAAGTTAACACCAAACTGGCTTAACTCATTGGATTTAGAGATGACATTACCCCAAGTGAGAAAATACCAAGTGGCTGTGTAGCTTCTACCCGAATACTCAAACGACGATAAACTCACTGCCCTTAAAAGAAGCCTATTCCACCCTTGGATAGTTTTCACAGCTTAGGAACTTTTCTCTTATGTTGAGTGAAATTGCATTTTCTGTCATCATCATTTTGAGTTCTTGTCCTATGCTCTGAGGCACACCAAACAGGTTTAATTGTACTCCCTCAGAACAATCCAGGAACCCTGATTTCTGGCAGCATCCTCCAAGTCTGTATCCTTCAAGCATGGCTCGTGTGACAACATTTCAGTTCACAGCACTGTTCCAGTTGCTCCCCTCATCTTGTTTACATTAACCATGGGCACTGGCATTTCGGCTCCATGTTTTTTTTGCTGTTAGTCAATACAATGTCGGGCTCTGTTCTCCCGTGACATCGCTGCATGGCTAGCTTGCCCAAGTAAAACAAAGTTTAATTAAATCTTAATGTTGCACCAGGCTCTTACAGAACTGTTTTTCTCACATCCTTGTGCTATTAGCAGAATACATAATGAGAGCGTATGGAGCGCCGAATCCGCCCCACTAACAAAGAGTAGCATTTTGTTAATCGGTCTCCTTTTATTAAGCTTACCTTTTAGCTCGCCACAAAGTTCTCATTTTTGTCCTCACAGACAAATAGACATATTAGTGGCAGTGTTTGTTCTTTTTGAATTACAAAAGTAGCATCAAAAAAATCTTAAAATAGATTACTATAGCTAAATGAAAAGATGTAATATTTCATGCAGAAATTTTTTTGAGGGTCTTCATCACCTGCTGCTATTATTCAGTTACCTCTTTCACATTCATAAGTTGTCTAAATTAAAACTACTTTTCTTCCAAGAACTCCAAAAGTTCAATAGCCCATAAAATAATCTGTATTTGAACTGATATTATTTCTCTTTTAATTTATGACAGAAATAATCATCATGGTTATTACTCTGTGGGGGGGGGGAGAATAAACTGAAAAGTAGTACTACCCAGAAATCTCTGAAATTACTAACTTTTCCAAACTAGACACAAATTCTTAGGAAATGTCCCATTCCTCCATGGCTAACTAAGAGTTAATAGTTGACTATTGTTGCCTGCATTAGAGAAGTACAAAGGAAAATACGATTGCATAGTTTGATATATAAAGTAACTTGTCAGCTGCTTTTGTTGTCTTCAATGACTAAAGGCAAACGTGAAAAAAAATCACAACATACAGATTTCTTGTACTGTATCTTTTAACTGATTGTGAGATGTATGTATTTTTTCTGGCAATTCACTTCCTGATTCCTTAACCTTTTTTTCTTTTTTACTACAAATAGTAGTAATGATATGCTCCGTTTGTTTTGTGGTAAAACCAAATTGCCAGTAAGACTTCCTAGATACCAAGCTCTAGGCTACATGATTTCCGTGTTAAATAAGAATAGTTTAAAGTGGCTTTGTCGATCAACTCCACTTTATATTAAAATATTGGGGCACAGAATGTTGACAGTGTCCTCCTTTTAGCTCTTTCTATGCAAACTGAATTCTTCTATAATTTATATGAAAATATTCAGGTTAAATAGTATACAGACCTAGCTAGTGTTTATATTACATGTCCATTATCATTTATAAAGATCATGAAATTATATATATGATGATTAATCCCATTCTTTGGAAAAAAAAAAAGGAATCAAGTACATTCACAATTAGAAATTGTCGGTATAAAATAAAATTAAAATCTGCTTTTCTAAGGGATGTAAAGTTTTCATAGATAGAATATAAAAGCAATTGACCTTATTCTTTCTTTAATCCTTAATTTTTGCAATAGCCCCAGAGTCAGTATAGAGTGCAATAAAGTCAGTTTTCTGAATTGCACTTGAAATACTTTTTGTTAGAGTTTAATAGACTGTATATCTTGGAGACATACTGGCAAAAGAGGAGTTATATAAGACTCATTGCTAATACCTGGCCCAGTGAAATGCTAATTTATAGTAAATGTTTATAAAATGAATCTCTGACTGGCAGACTAACAGATGGAATGACTGACTAAATCAATGTCTATGAAAATACATTCATACACTGAACTAAGAGCCAAGAATGATGGTGAAGCTCCATATATTTTGATGAATATTATCTTTTTAATGACAGCAGATACAGATAAAAGCCCTTTTCTTGGTCATTCATTTTCTACAAGAGAACATCAAGGCTCAATGAATTTGAAATAAATTTGAAACACTGAGACTTCCCATTTGGATCTTCCTATTTATGCATAGAAAACGGTCCTCCCTGTGTGAACAAGTCACCTGACATGACCACAAAGGGCATGGCCCTACACACGTAGTCTTTTTTGAAAGTCCTGTCATGGGAATAAGCAACTTTCTGCAGGGATCGATAGGGAAGTCAACAGAAGGCTTATAGCATTTCTTCCTCTGACATTACCAGAGACAACCCTTAGCAGTAAATCTGAACCTCAGCCATCCCCCGCACACCCTCTCTAGCAGCTCCACTCGGCACTGAAGGTTTTTCAACAACTGCCCCAAACCTAGTAGTCTTTCCTGGTTCTATTTTTTACTCCCAAATCCACAAGCAAATCCTATTGGGATTTCTTCTAAAATACATCTCAAAGTCATCCACATTTCTTATATCCATTTCTATCACTGATTCTGAGCCTTCATCATTCTTACCTGGACTTCTGCAATATACTTCAATTTTCCTCCCAGTACTCAACCTTACTTTTACAATCCATTTTCTACACATTGGTTAACATCATTTTTAAAAAATTTCAAAACAGATCGGTGGCACTCTTCTTATATCTTAGAAGAGTCCTATGACACTAAGAATTATATCTAAAAATGTTGTCAGGAGCTACAAGTCCCTGTATTGTTTAGTTCATGCTACCTCTCCAATTTTGATTTCTAACAGTATCTTATCAAGATTCAACAATTTTCTGTTTGCTCCTTGGACAAGTTAAATGTTGCAAATTGATCTAAGCTGCTTTGGTCCTGTATAACACATAAATACTAGACTCTTTTTTGGTAGCTTATAAAAGGCAAAGGAGGCTGAGCTGGATAAGTGTTAGCTATACACTTGTTACTAGGTAACAGGAAAACAAAGTCACTGACCCTATTTGCCAAACAAACAAGTTTATTAGACATACGTGCTTGCATTAGTGAGTAAGCCCAAAATACTTTCAACAACAACCTGTTTTGAAAATGCAACAGTGTTACATCTTTTCATTATTTTAGGTGCTCCGGGTGCCACCTTTCAGCAGACAATATTCCAGAGGCAAAACTAGTATACCCTTGTATACTAACATAGTTTAAGAATCTAGTCGTGTATACCTCATATCCTTAGGTTAGGGGAGATACTTGAGACTTGATTCAGAAAGGGTTCTAATAGTGGACTCATCAAAAATATACAAAGAACACTAAAAACTCAACAATAAGAAAACAAACAAGTCCATTAAAAAATAAGCCAAAGGTCTGAACAGACACCTCACCAAAGAAAATGTACAGATGGCAAATAAACATATGACAAAGGTGCTCAAAAGGCACAGCCACTGGAAGACAATATACTCATCATAAGATCCAGAACTTGTGCTTCTTGCTATTTTGTTGAAAACTTATGTTTACACAAAACCTGCACACAGATGTTTATGGCATCTTTATTTATAATTGTCAAAACTTGGAAACAACCTAAATGTCTTTCAGTAGGTGATGGATAAACAAACTGGTACAACCAGACAATGAAATATTATTCAGCACTAAAAAAAAATGACCTATCAAGCTATGAAAAGATATGCAGTAGCCTTAAATGCATATGACTAAGTGGAAGAAACCAATCTGAAAAGGGTACATGATTCCAACCATATGACATTCTGAAAAAGGCAAAACTATGGAGATGGTAAAGAGACCAGTGGTCACAGGAGTTAAGGGGAAGGATGAGTAGGTAGAGTACAGAGAACTCATAGGGCAATAAAACTGTACTGTTTGATACTGCAATGGTAGATATATGCCATTATACATTTGTCAAAACTAATAGACTGTACAACAGCAAGAGCAAATCTAATGTACACAATGAACTTTGGATGATAATGGTGTATCAGTATAGGTTCATTAGTCGTAACAAATGTACCACTGTTTTGTGGTAAATCCATATTGGGAAGTTTTTGCATGTTTGGGGATAGGAGATATATGGGAACTCTCTGAACTTTCCACTCAACTTGCTGAGAACCTGAACCTTCTCTATAAAATAAGGTTTATTAAAATTTAAAAAAAAAAAAACCAGAACCTCTATGTCTGCATCATTTTAAGGATAATATCCAAACTTCTTGGTGTGGCATATGCAATCTCTTATTAACTTGTCCCTGCCTAATCATGCATATTCATTTGTTAGACCCACACTTGTTTGCATACACATGCATACAAACCAACACGCACACACCCCTTTGCCCCACCTCTCACACTCTAATCATTCGGGACTTCTTGTTCATTGAAGCAAAGTTCTTTTATAGGCTTTTCCCTCTGAATGGTGGGATTTTCAGCTCTTCTTTGATTAACTTATGACTACTTGTCTTTTGAGTTTCATTTATTCAAAAGGCTGCTCTGGATCGCCTCCAATCTCATTCAGGCGCCTCTGATTGCACCCAGTATGCACCTTCTTTTATCATAGAACATGTCATATTATTCTATAATTTATATATATGAACTTATCCTTCGTTGGGCTATGTATGAGATCATTAAAGTCAAATCCGTGTTGTTTTAGCATAGTTCTGTATCCAGAGCAGGTGCTCTAGAACTATTTGTTGAATAAGATTAATAGGGGAAAAAATAAAGAAAAGGCTCATTCTAGAGCAGTCCCAGGCCTGACAGCCATCTATGGCAAACTGCCCTTCAGGGAAGGTGTGTGCAGTTGCTGGAAGCATTTTACATCTTTAGTGGGTAGAGACAGCTTCATTCCCTGGTGATGTCAATATGGCACCTTTCACCAGCCTGAAAATCCTCTGGCACTGAAAACACATAAAGTCTGGAAGTTGTTTATGAGACTGAGAAGGTGAGTCAATAGACTCTGTTCCAAGTTGGCAAGAGGGTACACAGTCCTAAACATCTAAAGCTCTATAATACACATTGAACTTCTCATTAATTTAAATGTTAATGTAAATTTAAAACATGTTGTATTGATTTGGAATCTATTTTTGTATGAATATTGCATAATTGAGCTCTCTAACTGCAGAAACCAAATGGACATCCCTTCACATCAATTTACGATTAGGAAAAAAGTGAGACTTTCTCGTTCTCTCATTTTGTCGTGTAAAAATTATTGGTTTTTGTTACAAGGTCAAGCTATGAGAAGCTACAAGAACCTCTGCCTATAAATGCAATTGAATTGGACAATCCTGAGCAGAAAGATCAATTTCTGAATCTATTCTTTTAGAGTAGTGAACACATAATTTCAGATATGTGTAGAAATTAGGGTCTTTCCCATTTCACTAATGAAGGAACTAGTCTCACTGACTCTGCTGGTAATTTCATTCTATTTTGTTAGTTCTTCTACCAGAATCTCCTTTAAATAAGGAGATTAACATTTCCTTATTTAAAAAGAAAGCATAGGGCATTATGCTGAGTGAAATAAGTCAAACAGATAAAGTCAGACAGATAAAGATAAATCTCATATGATTTCACTTATATGTGGAATCCAAGGAATAAAAGAAACGAACTAAATGAAAACAGATTCACAGATACAGAGAACACACTGGTGATTGCCAGAGAGGAGGTGGGATGTGGGGCTGGGTGAAAAAGATGAAGGGATTAAGAAGTACAAATTAATAGTTACAAAACAGTCACGGGGATTTAGAGTATAGCACAGGGTATAGAGTTGGTATTATTGTAATAGATGTGTATAGAGCCAGATAGGTGCTAGAGTAATTGGGGGGAATCACTTCATAAATTACATAAATGTCTAACCATTATACTATATACCTGAAACTAATATAAAATAATAAAAAATAATAATAAATGGAAAAAAGGAAAACACAATTTTCAAAGGATGTCTCATTATGTGAGGCTGGTATAAAGAAATTATGGTGATGGTAATAATGATGATGAGAACGATACCTGGAAATTTTTGTATATGCTTACTGTCACTGTGTCAGACCCTGATGCAAAGTCTTTTATAAAAAATTCTCACTCAATCCCCAAAGCAACACAGCAAGGAGGCTGCTCTCATTACCCTCTATACAGGTTGGGAAATCATCCGATGGAGAAAGTAAGTCACTTGCCTAAGTCTTCCAATCAGAAAGTGTTGCTGACTCTAGAATCCTGGTCGGTCTGACTCCAAGGTTTTCTTTAGAGTAGTGCATTTCGTTTTTAAGATATGCATATAAACCTACAAGTGAGGATTCAATGCTGCTATTGAGAAGCTGGGTGGATGGATGAAGCCCAGAAACCCAGTTTCTAGTTTGTGAACACCTCGTGTCATATTTCCTTCCCCTACACACTGTAAAATTCGAACTAGCTGATTACCAAGGCCTCTTCCAGCCCTATAGTCTGTGAATCTGTGTAATGGTATGATTCACTTTGTTCCAAATGACAAACCCTCTGCCTGGTTCTTCTCTTCACAACTCCCCACCACAGTGCTTCTTCACACCCTATGCCTCTGCCTTGCTCAGTTCTCTGTATTAATATGCATGCAAAGTAAGCATTCTTCTATTGGCACATGTCTTTGAAACATGCAAAATACCAGGCAAAAAGAGCTCAGGCTAGAAGATGGAAAAAGTAGCATTTTGTTCTCCTGCACATAGAAAGGAAATATAAACATCATAGTCCTGAAGAGGAATCAGACAAGGCCTTCATATATCAAAAGATGAATAGTAACCAGTGCATTCAGAGGCTCAGATAAATATAGGCCTGAGGGATCCTATTGAAACTGAATATTTATTGGCCTCGGTAGAGCCAACAAACATTGCAGTGCTGGGATACACAGCGTAGTTAGAAGGCATATAGGATTTAGGATCATGTACACCTGATAACTCTGTCACTTATTATCTCTTTCTGGACAATTAATTCATGTTTCAGTTTCTTCACCTTTGAAAGGAGAACCATGGTTCAAAAATTTTATAGGATATTTATGAGGCTTAAAAATAACATAAAGTGTTTATTTCAGTGTCAAATATATAGGACTGGCTTAAATTATTCTCCATTATTCTAATAACAACAACAAATCTCATCTTAGTTTTAAAATTATTTTTGTGAGTAGTAATTTCAGTTATAACTCAATTCCCAATTTGAGGGATTATTGTTTTCGAAATATAATTAAAAATAAAATGCAAATTAGGTATGAGTATTTCACACAGCAACACTTTCCCTTCTTGGAAGGTAACTGGGTGAAGGGGAATTGTGATATAATGCCAATTTTTACTGTCTGTCTTGCAAGTTGCCTACAGTTTCCCCAATTCCTTCAGAATTCCAGCTTCTCCCTTCAACATTAAAGGAACAGAAGGATAGTAACTAAACCACTGGCCATCAGGCCACAAAAGATTATGAATCCTGTGAGCTGAAAATCAAATTTTACTCAGCTTCATGAAATACACAATTGATTTTTTTCAAATCAATAGGTAAATCTGAAATTAATTAATTATATTCATCTTAGCATCATCTACCTGAAAGTAACTAATTGCCCAACAGAAATAGAAGCCAATAATTGGGAACATAAAATAAATTTATAAAAAATTCAGGCTTTATCTAAACATGGGAGTTTTGCGACCATAAATTCTTCCTAACCATTCTACCTGTATCAAGCCACATCCTTAGCAGTAAATTACCATGGGATTTGAAAGATGGAAGGGGCCTCGGAGGCAATTTGTACAAAGCCCTTAATTTTGTACGTGAGGAGATTAAGGCTCAGCAAGATTTGGATACTTGCCCCAAATTGCCTGGCTACTTATGGTAGGGTTATGAACTGAATCCAGTTCTGATTCTGAATCCAATGCCTGTATTTACTTATTTTCTTGTGGCTATATCAAACTGAGGAATCTATAAATCATATTGTATATTTTCTAGGTTTTTTTATGTCTATTAGGCTATTAGGGTAGAAACAAACTGATTATCTGTATTGTTTTAAGCTCACAACATAGGGATGAGGTGAGATTAAAATGTCTCTCAAATTATGTACAACAAGTTATTCGTAGATAGAAAATTTCTTCAGTGAAATACATAGGACACATTTTAATAACAGCATAATGAGCGTTGACAAACGAAAGGCTAGCAAATCTAGGATGGATAAACTAAAGTAAATATGTATATTTACTTTCTATCTATATTATTATCTTTATATCTATATACTAGAAAAATTAATGTTGCATCCTTTCAAATAACTAAATCTTATTGGGGAAGTGTGCCAGGCAGGAATGTCTAACCCTAAATTTCTTTTCATGTGTGTAATATGATTTAAAAAGATACTATGTGTGTTGTCTTATTCCAGGTATAAAAGAAATATCATCTACAGAAATCCAGAGTACTTCTTCAATTTCTTTGGGTTTTCTCAGAAAGATCAGGACCTGCTGGAGAAATTTCGATAAGGTAAGTTCTAACTCCTATTAATCTATTTCCATTCTAGCTGCCCAAGTTCAGAACAAAGTGAGGTTTAACAAGTCAAAACAATAGACAAATAAATGGTGAGCCATATACCACTTTTATTAATGATACAGTTAACATATGGGAGTGTTGTTTCAGTGTGTGGCAAAAAAGAAATAGGCTCTTAACATCGAACACCATCCCTAGATAGATTTACCTATCCAGTTCCAGGAAGTGATGGGAAATGCTGGCTCCCCTAACATGGCAGCATGCCCTCCAAAATTTTCAATGAGGAGTAGCAGGCTCTAATGCATCTGTAAGCAGCCTGCCCTAAAGATGAAGAGAATGGGTTAAACTACAGCTGACAAAGTCTTACTCCCAAGTTCACCAATCAAATAAACAACTCTAATGACCAAGGCAAGGAGAGAGAAAAACGAGCAAAAAGAGTCCAGGAGAGCTAATATGATGGAGTATTCTTAATACGGAAAAAAATATATACTTAAATAGAGAATAAGTATTCCCTAACATCACTGAGGAATAAGAGTGACCTGCCAACAAGAAGAAGTACTCTTTAGAGTTTGCATCAGGATTTTCTTAACCTAGTAACACACTGAGAGAATTCCTCCTGAGTCAAGGAAGCACTGTGATTTCTCCTGCTTTAAGAAACAAGCCAGATTCTTGGCAGAAATTTTGCCAATTGCCTATTAAAGTTATGTGTTTTTAGATTCACAATGGATATAATGGATATGTTGTCGGTATTGTTATAAAGCAGATGACCATATGGTAAACTGCTGGTGTATGTGGTTTTCGCTATTAAAAAAAAGAAAAAAAGAAAACATTAGTATAATAATTTTTAATACTCAGGCATACTATTAAATTATTCTGTAAAGAGGTTGTGGAGGGAATAGTTTATCTAGGTAGTAAGTGACCTTCGCTAACTCAGTGGACTTGTCTCAATTGGAATTTGTAATTGTAATTTAATAATTCATCTATATCACTTGGATTTATTTGCTAGAAAAAATAAAACCAAGAAAGAAAACTTACTAAAAGTGTAGAAAAAGAGTCATAAGCTTCAAGAAAAGTAACATAATAGGCTTGGTACAGGAGTATGAACCAAGCCAAGCATCTGTAAATGTTCCTGGTAGCAGAACTCACTTAGTATTTTCAACCAGATGATACCTCTAGAATGAATGAACCCTGTTCCTTTCACATTTGTTTCTTCATCTGAGATTCAAGATCATGCAAGAAAAAAATTTGATTTATTTTAGTCATTCGATTTGGTCAAATTTAGGTGTTTTGCCCTCCCCTTAGTTATACTGGAGTAGCAAAGGAAAAATTATAATGGATTGGAAAGTTTTGTCTTCTGTAATGGAAGGGCAGTCATCTGGATTTACCACTCTATCACAAATATATATCATGGGAAAGAACCAATGAGATAGAGCTATCATCAGGGAAGAAGTGTGGATATTTGACGTTATTTAATACTCACTGCTTTCTTGCATAGATGGTATACCACCTGTTAACATGAGTATGCCACAAAAAGGTGTGGACTACTGCAACATTTAGAAAGTTGATTATTAGCGAAGGTCTCTTGGATACATCCTTAAAGAAAGTCAAGGGCCTACTAAACTGATCAACCCTTTAAATTTGACAGTCAAAACTTATACTTCTTCAAGTTATTATGTAAGCTTGAAAGTATGATTAAATCTTAAGGGTCCTGATATTATCTTGTATTCTCTTTGAAAGAAAGGGGCTATTCCTTGTCACTAATCCCCTGCTCCTGTAGGAAATGTGGACATCAAATGTTCAAAAGAGGAACCTGGTTTCTCCTATCTATGCCAGTCAAGTATGGAATAGAAATGCTTTATATTTAAAATAGTCTGCTAGCTAAATTTAACCCCAAAACAGCACAGTGTTATAATCTTGGTAATGAATGTCTAAAATTAGGCTTGAACTAATGAAGCCATGGAAGAGGAATGGAAAAGAAAACAGTTCTTGGGAGCATGTAGGGTGGACCAACAACATTTCAGTACCTAGATAGATGATGTAAAAGGTTTTGGGAATCAGGAAGTATGACCACAAATGCACAAATTAAGGAACTTGCTTGTCTTGTCTTCTGTTGTCAGTGAGATATGAATTGGAGAGAAATGGGATAAATAGATAATCTGTTTTCAGCTCTAGAATTTGGAGCCATGATTTTCTTCTGCCAGGATGCCAGACTAGACACCTAGCTATAATTAAGTACTGGGGAAAGTAAAACACTTTCAATAAAGAGAAATTGACTAGTACCCAAGATGAAAAATATTATGCTAAAAGAGAGAAGAGTAACAGTAAAGAAATAGAAAGACTGGGATTTCTCTGGGGAGCCAAACCTAAAAATCCCTCTTAAAATGGAGACTTTCAAGGAAAAATAAAGTGTCCTAGGTGAGCAGGCTTCCTGCTCCAGGAAGAAATCAATGCAAATCCTATTTTAGGACTCTAATTTAATAGCACAGGATTCCTCCAGATTGAGTTCAACCAAAGATATTCTCATCGTTGATATTTAGTAAATGTTAGTTAAATAAATAAAAGAATAATTAATTATGAATATCTGACTATCTTCTAAAATATCTATGTTTGCCTTTCTATTTCAGAATGAGCCAATGACAGTTTGGTCTCTTTTTCCCATATCTCCAAAACCTTTATAACATCATTCTTTTAGCATATTAGGAAACCAAATTAAATTAAATAAATAACCGGTAACAAGAGAAAGCTATATCCATCCCTGATGGATCCATCCTAAAGAATTTCTCTCAGTAGTTTAAAGCTATCAGGTTTCTGGGTACCAACAAATCACAGCATGATAAAATCAGATCACGTGGGAGCTTTCCAACCTTAATTTCGCCTTGAGATTTATGAAGTTTCTGATCATATTTAGAATCAGTTAGTAAAATGAATGGATAACAGGTTCTAAAAGAATGTTTGGATATTCAGGGGAATTTTCTAAGAACCTTTTGCAAAAACATTACAGTTTTAGGGGATATCAGAAATATAACCCCTCTTTTGATTAACTATATAGCTCTTCCACTTCTGTTGTGCCTAAGTGCTGACATGCAAATGTTTGTCCCATTTGGAATTGTTATCTTAATACGAAATGACATTATCACTTTATTTGAGTTTATTTCTGACTTCTCCTTGCTAAGGGACTGAGATTATTTTGTGAAAGGTGATTAAATGAACAGAACAAGAGACTGGAACAAGTAAAATTCCAAATAGCCTCGTCGAGTTTGTGATTCATATACAAGAAGTAGACATCTGAATGGTTAAGTGGCAGTGGTTGCTCTTTCATGATTGACATTTTTATTTAGAAACAGATAGTGTCTCATTTATTCCAGGAAACATATCTGTAAATTAGATCCTCCAGTGTCTAAAATGAGATAGGTAATTTCAAGTGAAACAATGTTATTGCTCCAATTTAAAGAGAACTAAAGGGACATTTGCTATTATCACATGCATTTTTGATTTAAATATGTGTGTGTGTGTATACGCACATATATATACACACACACATTTTTTTTTCTCTAGTTCGGTTTGTCTCTCAAATGTGGCTATGTTGGTAGTGACTGAAATACTTATTAGATCTGATTCATAGAGTTCTTGGTAATAGAAATGAACATGTCCACATTCTCATGACTCAGGCCATCATTAACAAACCTTTGTACCATAAATCTGATATGGCCCTCCCTACTCAGGGACATCTCAAGCCCTAAGGGATGCCTCCTCCTCACTCTTTAAGTTAGAAATTGAATTGAAACACTCAGCAGTGGCATGAGTATAGAGAAAGATGTTTATAAACTGCTATTGAGAGTATAAGTTGGTGTAACCCTTCTGGAGGCCAATATGGCATGTTATCAAAAATCTTTAAAATATGCCTGCTCCTGACCTAACATTTCCTTTTCTAAGATTTATTTTAAAGAAATCAGAAATCAGCAGACAAATAAATGAAGATATATACACGGGCATGGTCATTGGAGAATTGTAAATAGTTTCAATATATGAGAAACAACCTAAATGCCTGAAAATAAAGGACTTGTTATAATATGGCCCATTGGTATAATAAAACAGTCATCAAGAATGATGCTATTGCTCTGACAGTATAGGCATGGGAATATATTCACAACACATTATTAATTTAAAAAATCTGATTATAGGAAATTAGGTTAATGTGATAGTAATAATTTATATATTACATATATTATGCATTTATGTGTAGAAAATATCTGAGTAATGAAATTATGGCTTATTCTTTTTATATGTTTTATTTTTTAAATGAGAAATAGACATATAAGTGCATAAATTGAGAAAATAAAATAAATTGCAAACTAAGGGACAGTTCTTAAAGAACAATAGATGACCCTCTATTTCTATTAAAAGACACACCAACATACTACCTCCTTATAATTCATGTTGTTTTCACTCTAAAAGGAGGCCTTGAAGGAGGTGGATCTGTGGACATATCATGTTTTCCTGGGAATGGGGATTAGTTGTGACTTCTATTGTCCTAGTTTACAACAGTGACAATATCTCTTACCTCTTATCTCTTATTGTTATAAATCAAAGAAGTGAAAGGCTGTGACCTCTAGCAATATGATAAAAAGGATAGGGGAAGGGCTTAAAACTAATATAAATTAAACCAATTGATCATTTACAAATCAGACTAAACAAGAAGAATGGGAGATCTAATTCCCAGGGTTAGGGATTGAAAAGATACACTGAAGATAGTTGAAAGGGAAAGACCATAATACACGTGCCACTCAGCAAGCAAGTAAAGCCCAAATTACTTCTGGCATGGTAGGTATTTGGGGCTGAGTGGCAGGAGTGCATGAGTTGTGGAGTGAATAAAGTGACAGACTCAATTCTTCAGTCCTGCAATATGCAAGGAAAAGAGCTCAGGAAAGAAGCCAAGGTATTGCTTGGGAGACCTCAAGCCATTGTAGAACTACTATTAAGTCCTTGGGAGCAACTAAATATTCAAGTAAATACCTTTCACACTAAGCCCCCTCCTCTTCCGTCCAGAATGTTGACCTCACTCTAGAATACTGGAACCACTCCCATACTGCTTCATGGAACAGTTAGTAACCCTGAGGTGAAGAATGGGTCCTGTCCACCTAAAACTAAGACAGAAGCTGCCCCTTAGCTCGAGGGTCCCTAGAAATTGCTGTTCACTTAGTTTTCTTAGATGTACCTGTGTTAGTGGCCATGAAAGGTTAGGAATCCCTTTTTAAAGAGGTTTTGAATTGTCCATTTGTGGAGGCGTCTGCTTATCCCAGTCCATTTATCATTACTATTACCATAAAAATAATGGCCAGTAACAGTCACAGAAGAAGGAGAAGCTAAATAACTTGTTCGAGGGCATTCAAATAGAAAGGAGATGGGTATGAAATTAAAATCTAGGCAGTGTGATTCAAATCTTCTTAAGCTTCGGCAGCTCTTCGACTCTGTGTGGAATGGAATACATTATAATGTTTTTATGGTGACCATTGTTTAAAGTAACAATAATAATTTTAAAAGACTGACATCAGATATAATCAAGCAAGTGGCTCACAGGACTCAGAATTTCAATTTTTCAGATTTTTTTTAATAACAAAAGAAAGAAGTTGGTGAGTTAGAACCCATTGTTTATCTTTCATTTTCTTCGTTTGCCATAACCCAAGGAATACATTCATGGTAAATAACAAGATATAAATGAATTCCATAGCTTTAAAAGAGAAAAGTGTGCAAAAAATATATATCATCCTATTATAGTATCGTATCTGAAGGAGGAAAAGCACACTCTAAGTATGGTGTATTTGGTATGTGGTAATCATTTGTAAAACAGAGGCAAATGAAAATTACCTGCTAAGTCTCAGCTGTTCCACAATGCTTTTCAGCTGTGAATCCTTAAAAATAAAATACTCGAGAAGGCAGCTCTCTTCAGTTATATTTGTCCATCATCTTAATTTCTTTGTGTGCGAGATTTTCCTTCAAGATTGTCACAGTCGTCATTGAGCACTCACCCATTCAATAAATGTTTACTGAACATATACGTCATTTCACACAGCTAGGCACTGGGGTCAGCCAGGTGAAATGTTCTCTTCTGTGGAGGGAAGCAAGGACACACCCTGGGAGCTTAATATCTTAATAGCGTATGGTAAGAGATGAAAGAACAGATGCACATTAACATAAAGATATATATGCTTGCCCACATATACGCATATGCTATCTTGCCACGCTGCAGGAGAGAAATATCAATCACACTGAAGATATTAACAGAATGTCTGGGTGGCTTCCGCCTAGATCACAGAAGATTTCATGGATGAGTTGAGGTTTTAAAAGTTTGGGTAAAAATGACAGAATAAAGTATGGTGGCACAGAATATGGAGACATTTTCTTTTTTGGCAGAGATAATGACACAAAGGATCTGAGGAGTTCTCAGTTTCTTTGAGGAATATAATTTGAATTAGGAAATAGCTCAGGTGAACCCTTCAGTGGAGGACTGAATATCAGAATGTATGCATATGTTTTTCAGAATATGTCTAAGTGGAGTCCAAACAAAATAAAACAACACCTCTTCCCAGATCCTTTCTTTAGAATCTAAAGTCTTTGTATACGCGATAATATGTAATTATTGTACTTAATTCTAATAAATAAAATTAAACCAAATTCTTTTTAAGCTTTGGCTTTAAATGGGCTTAAAGCCCCAGCTTTGTGAATTACATTTAAAACTTTAAAAAAGTTGTTTATTTCTCTTGCCTTCAAGTCTTTTATTAAAGGAGGATTATTGTAAGTCAATGCATGCAAAGAATTTAGCACACTGGCACATAGCACATGCTCATTAAATGTAAACTAGGTTATTGTCAAGAATACCTCTTAACTATTTTATTAAGAAGAATATAACATAAAGGCATCCACACACTGATTGATAAACTATAATACAATATTGATTTTTTTTTGCTTCGACCAAATAAATTTATTGAGATAGTACTACATCCTAGAAATTGTGGCGTGGCACAGAGGGTAGGGTCCTATCTGCAAGGCAACCAGCATCTATTAGAATACATTTTCAGCTAACCACAATAGCTAGCTGGGGGTCCTGATTTGTTCATTATTTATTTGTCTATTTCTAAGGAAATCAAGGATCTCTAAAGCATTGTTTGGTCATCTGAAACATTTCTAAATGCCTCTAGCACAAAGTACTTTTAAAAACATGTTCTCATTAATAAAATCCTTTTACATTCGTTAACATACATTCCCTAGGAAGCATGTGAGTTCTGGCATGTATTTAGAAAATTGTCAGCTTAATTCAAACCACTCTTTCCCTTCTCTAGTCAAATATAATTTCCTGTTTCTTCTGGGTGGCTGGACAGTCATTAAATTCACATCTCTGCTTCTTTCTCCTCCTTCCTCCACAGACAAAAGCAGTCTGTCCTGCAGTCATAATAACTGGAATAAAACGTAGTTTATCCATACAATAGGATAGCACTTGGCAATGAAAAGTAATAAAATAATAGTATGTCCTATGACGTGGCCAAACCTTGAGAACATTATGCTCAATAAAAGAAAAAATACAGAAAAGATCATATATGATATGATGTCATTTATATGAAATATTGAACACGAATATATGAATCCAGTTCTGTATCAGTTTGAATACAGAATCAGTACATCTATAGAAACAGAAAGCAGATTAATGGTCCCCTAAAGCAGTATGAGGACAAAGGGAGATGACCGCCGATGGGTAGGGTGTTTCTTTTTGAAGTGACAAAATTCTGTGGTATGGTTGCACAATTGTGAATAGACTAAAATTCATTGATTTGTACATTTAAATGAGTAAATTCTTGGTATATGGATTATACTTCAATCAAACCATTAAAATAATAATGGAAATGGCCAAAATCATGTTTGCACATGACAAATAGTTCACATATATTAACTTTGCCTATTTTAATTTTGCATATCTATTTAACCCTGAACACAACTCTCTGAGGCTAGTACTATTTTTATTCTAATTTTTTAAATATGAACAAACTAAGTAAAAAAAAATTAATATTCTTTTCCTTCCTAAGGATCATTGTGATTACTTTGGGCCTGCCTAGATGATCCAGGATAATCTCTCCATCTCAAAATCCTGACTCATTCACACCTTCAAGATCCCATTTACCACATAAGGTGACACATCTGCAGGTTCTGGGGATTAGAGTATGGACACCTTTGGGAGGCCATTATTAGTCCAACGTAGTCACAGTGCTATTAAGTGGTAACGTGGAGTCTTTAACCCATGTTTCCCAAACAGATCAGTTTCTTTCCTACTTTATCACAACTGCAGCATATAACAATGGCTGTATATAAGCTTGTCTAGATCTCAAACTCTTGAAGAGAAGAGAATTTCACCTACCATAGCAAACGTGTGTGTATGAGTGTGGAGGAGTGCTCTTTTCTAAGAGAGCAGGTATAGTTGGGAGAAAAGTTCGATTTCACTTGTAACTTGCATCATTCCACATTGGCCGTTGTCTCCTTGGCCCTCCCTCTTTTATTAGATAAATCATTTCTAGAAGAAGAGCACAGATTCCACCAATAGGCAAATCACTTAATAGTTTTAAAATGACAACTATAATTCTTTCCCAGCTGTTTCTATATGTGCAAAGAGAAGTGCCATGAATAATTTAAACAATAAACCTCTATTGGCTCAGTTATCTGATTATTTCAACAAGCATCTGGATAGAATTTAAATTTTTTATTCTCTAATGTTTCTGGTTTAACATTCATAAGCATTGCCTTTTAATAAATCATTTATTTCTTCTGTGTCCTAGATTCAACCTAAGAAACATTTAATGAGCAACTAATATATGCCAGGAACTGTGCTCATGTCTATAGTGGCAAAAAAGACAGTAAACAAAGACTCTCATTTTCCATGGAGTTTTTAGTACCAACATGAGAGATGATACAATTGCACTAATAACTACACCATATGATAGAGTATAAAGATCATGGCAGAGGTGCACAAATTATGGTCAAAGTACTTACAAGGAGACATATCATTCAGCTGGGCAGAATTAGGGGAAACCAGGTAGAAATATTCTGAAGGATGAGTAAGAATTGGCAAAGCAGAGGTAGGGTGTGAGAGTGTTCAGCAGAAAGAACCACAAAGGAGGCAAGGAAACCTATGACAAATCTTGGGAGCCACAAGACCTCTTGTTGGAGAACAGGGAACATACACCATGGTCCCAAGAATGAAAAGACTGAAAGGGACTGTTTACGCCCAGCATCTAAAAGTATCTAGTTTATTTATCCCAATACTCTAGTAGTTTCCAATATATTGGTAGTGAGGGGATAATTAATCAATGTCTAAAGATCCTTTAATCTTTGAAATTGGAGTGGAAGGAGTTGGGGAGAGAAGGGATACTGCCATCTAGTGAGTAGAGGCCAGGGATGCTACTAAACATCCTATAATGCATAGAACAACATCCCCCCGAAACAAAAAAATTATCTGACCCAAAATGCCAACTGCCATGGGTAAGAAACGCTGCAATAACCATATGAGGTTGTAATATTATTTTTGTTATGTTGCAGATGAGGAATTTGGGATCTTTTGAAATTATAAATCTTGCCTGAGATCATTAAATAGTGAAGGGCAGAGCAAGGTTAAGGCCACATGATAAGGTAATGAGGAATGTAGATGTAATCAAGTAGCTAATGAGATTCTCTGAATGTGGGCATGTCAACCTTTGGATCATGCATGCAAAGTGCTTGGTACAGTGCCTGACACATAGTAAGCACTCTATAAATGTTCCTTGCTGCTTTGAATGGCAGCTGGTGTTCTCAGTCATGAGCTGTGAGTGATGTTCACTGGGGGAGGGAGGCAACATGACTAAAAAGATGGTCTGGGACTAGGGCAAAGTGTTCAGAGTCTGAACTGGAGTGAAAGCATGTGAAGTGTGCAGGAAGGGATACACACAAAGTGCTACCCAGGAGGACTAGAGACCCTGATGAATGAATGAATGAATGAATGAATGTGTGGATGTAGGGAAGTTTTGAAAATGACTCTGGTTTTGAAGATGAGAAACTAATTTCCATCTCACTACCATGAAGTGAGCAGTTGCCGTGTTAGGAATTGTAATACTTAAAAAAGACAAACTAAGACCCAGAAAGGTAAAGCAATTAGTTCAAGGTCATACCATATTTTAAAATTTCTTCAGAAACTCAGAGAGAAGAAAAGTTTGACCTTTCTTTAAAAGATAAGATTAGTAAATCTTTATAGGAAAGATAAGGACAAAATGACATTTTCTTTGATATACTTCCAAAAACAGTTTTAATATTCATCTTGCTATGTATTTGTATAGTTGAATGAGACACATCAAGATACCAATCAAGAATTTCCCAAAGAGCACAGAGTGAGGTTGTTTTTTGTCATACTTTCTGCGTTGTTAAGGGATAGCAAAGTAAATAAATAAATAAATGACTCAGCTGGTCAGGTAACAACATGTGGAAGAGAAGAGAGGACCCAAGTAACTGAATTTTGTTATATTTATTAATAACAGCAGATACCACTACTACTTCATGGTTACTCATTAGATGCCAGTACCTGGACCGTTTCACATGCATTATTTCATTCCAGTCCTCATAACTGTGTTTGATAGTTGTGACCAATGCTAGATGAGGTATTTTAATCTTAAAGAGGTTAAGTAACTTACCCAAGGCCACACAGCTAGGATGTAGTGGAGCCAATATTCAAATCTCAGGCATTAGACTCAAGTGGCTAATCTTTCACCCAATATTATATATGAACGGCTAAAAGTTAGGATATAAATTCTTTTTTTTTTGTATTTGACAGAATATAAGACTATGGATGCATAGTCATCATTTACTTAATCCCTATCTAAGGGCGACTATAGAATAATTGCTAAAGGGACCGCATTCCTCCTTCTCAGACATCTACCTTTCCTTCTTATCAGTGCTGTACAGTTGGCTTCCAGATCTAACTTTTAACCTTTTCACTCTTCTTTCAAAACCTTGAATTCATCATCTTGTCTGTGAATTCCGAGTAGAGGATATAGCCATAAACCAGAAAGACGATGCCCCTGCTCCCATGAACACATATTTCCGCAGAGGCGGACAAGTCCAAAAAGACAAAAAGAAAAAGACAATTAGATAAGTGTTCTGTGTGCAATTAAAATAGGGTGTTGGGGTAAAACTACTTCAGCTGCTTGAGCAAGACAGCCTCTCTTGGAAGATCACAGACATCAGGGCCTACAAAGACCAGGGAGGAGGTAGACTAGGCAGAGGGAAGAGCTGATATCAAGACCAGAATGAGGGTCCTCTGTATGGCTGGAGAACTAAGGTACAGGAGGAGCTGGTGTAAGATAAAGTTGAAGCCAGGAAAAGTAAGATTTTATAAGTCAATGTAAGAAATTTTCAGTTATTTCTTGTGCAATGAGATGCCTTTGGGTAGATCTTAGCCTCTTTCTCCCAGGGACTACTGTCCAAAGGTTAACTTTTGGAGTAGAAAAAAGTAAAAGATACCAAAAAGACCTGACTAATTTTTACCTTGATTTTATCAGTAATATTTCATATGAATATGAGAAATAGGCTAGAGAGCCCTCAAAATCTTTCAGTAGCTTCATATATATCTGAAAGGCACATTTTTGATGCTTCAGTCAATCAGTGGGTGCCATTAGTCTGCATATTGTGTTACAAGAAGCTGCCTTTTTTCTTGATTTTCCCTTTTTGTTCTTCTCAGGAAATTAATTCATGTCATTTCCATTTGAAATCCTGTGGCATTTGACTGCACAGGCACTTAGAAGCACCCTTCTATGACTTGAAGCTTACTTTAATGGCATCGCTTGTCAGTAGCACCTTAAGGGAAAATAATCTGGCCTGCCAGGCCCCTCAGGACTCTGAAGTTACACATGAAAAATGGCTTGACACAGGTCTATAGGTCTGTATGTAGGATCCTCCAAAATAGTTGACTTTGGTAAGTGATGCTGGCAATTTAGTTTTAACATTTTCTCAATGTTGTATTTTGCTGTGAAAGGAACATTTGAGCAAGTGTTTGTAAGATGTCATCAATTTCAATTTAGAATTTTGCTCTCTAAAAAAGGCTATACTTGGAAACTTTGGGAGCGTTCTCTGCAGTTATCGTCTGAGACAACTGATTTGTTTTATGAAAGGTTGAATAACGTCAATCACACCATTCTGTTGATCTGCATGAAAGCACTTCTCCAGGCCAACATATTCTAATAAAAGCATGAATTTAAGAGTCCAAAGAGCTCTCCAAAGCCATTAGTCTAGCAGGTCCCAGATTTACCCCCTTTCATGTCATTAAAATGAATAAATATATAGTGGCTCAAGAGAGTGTTTCCAACTTATTTTGCCAGATGCTTACATTTCAAAACATTACTAGGTAAAAATAAGAAAGAAAATCATAATTGTAAAAATATAGGAAGGAATTAAAATTGAAGATTTTTGCCTTTAATTCAACTAATCAGTAGGACAAACCCACTACATTGCCCTTACTCATCTCATTTTGTTATAGTGGATCAGGGGAGATTTAATCGGGGACAATGCATGGGAAGTGTTTATCTAATCATTTATCTAATCTAAGCCTGCCTTAGAGACCTAACCATAACTTGCAGCCTATGCTTGAACAACTCCAATAACAGTCTTACAAGAAAGCCCATTGCCTGTTCAGAAGAAGTACTACCCTGTTATTTTCTGGAAGTACTTTGTTACATTGATTGGAAGTTACTGCACTTGATCTTAGCCAAAAGGCTGAGAAGCAATACATTGATTAGAAGTTATGCATAGACTCCAAATAGAATGTCACACATGCACACACACACACACACACACACACACACGAACATATGAACAAACAATAAGCACGTAAATTAAAATTTTGTAGATTCTAGCTCTTGGCTTTTCTTATACTGGTTGCCCTCTCTCCACCCCCAAAGCTGCTGCCTTAGCTTAGATCCAAATAACCTTCCATAGTTTATTGTTCTCCTAGGTCTAGTTCCTCTTCTCCTCCAGTTCATCCACAAATAACCCCTTGTAATGTCTTTTGAAAATCCCAAACTTATCATGCTACTTTTTATTTTACTATCACTTTAATGATGCCCCATTGCCTTTTGGACAAGTCCTTCAAAAAAAAAAATCTTTATTCTGGCTTTGTAAGCAGGTTCATTTCTTGGCATTTCATCCCCTTTTCTGCTCTACACTGTTTCTTAAGCTCCAGCCCTAAAGTATTTGCAGTTCTCCTAAAGTACAAACAATGAATATTTGTCAATTCAAATCTAGGTCTACGCAACTCCAAAGTTGCTGCTCTTGGCACTGCTCCATGCTCTTTCCTTGGATCAAAGGTATCACCTTTCTGAGTATATGTTAATCCTTTCTAAACATGTAAGCATCTCTGAAAAATAATGAAAACTTGCTAAAACCTTGCCCAGACTTAGTACACAGAAGCCATTGAAATTGGTATTTAATAAAAATTTGTTAAATAAATTTTTGTACTAAATTGTTAATTAGCATCTATATGCACTTATTTTTCCTTAATTATCTTTCTTCCTGGAGAAGGGAAATACCTCAGATTGAGGCCTTAGGCTTACAAAAAGAAGAATAAAAAAAAGAAAAGGCACTAATGAATGGGGTGGGCCTGTTCGAGGAAAAGCTTTGTTTTAATATAATCACGGAAGTGAAACTGAGACTAGAAAAAGCAAGAAAATACAATGGCTTTTTTATGTAGCTACTAAAATCAATAAGAACAATAACAAAAAATGAGGAATTATTAATAAGAATAAAATCCATCAAATTTCAAAGTGTCATTTTTTCTGTATCATTTGATCTCTTTTTTCCAACTTTACTGATATAATTGACATATAATATTATGTAAGTTATACAGTGTGATGATTTGATACACATATATATATTGTGAAATAATTACCACAATAAGGTAAATTAACACCTCCAACACCTCACATAATTAATTACCTTTGTGTGTGTGTGTGTGTGTGTGTGTGTGTGTGTGGTGAGAACATTTAAAATCTACTCTCTTAGAAACTTTCTGGTATATAACACAGTATTTTTAACCAGTCATCATGTTGTACATAAGATCCCTGGAACTTGTAAGTTTGTACTCTTTGGCCAACCTCTCCCCATTTCCTCCACCCCAGTCCCTGTTAACAAGCTTTCTACTCTCTGTTTCTATGTTTGTTTGCTTTTTAGATTCCACATGTATAAGTGAGATCATACAGTATTTATCTTTCTCTATCTGATTTATTTCACTTAGCATAATACCTTTAAAGTCCACTCATATTGTCACAAATTTTCTTCTTTCTCATGGCTGAATTATACTTCTATATATGTATATTTTTCTTATCTATTCATTCACTGATGGAGGAGGGGAGGAGAAACAAATATCTTTTCAAGATCCTGACCTCATTTTCTTCAGATATATACACTTAGAAGCGAGATTGCAACCAATGATATGCTAGTCCTATTTTTAATTTTTTGAGGAACCTCCATACTGTTTTCCATAGTGTCTGCATCAATTTGCATTCCCACCAGCAGTGCGCAAGGGTTCCATTTTCTCTATACCCCAGCGAACACTTATTTTCTTATCTTTTTGATAATAGTCATTCTAATAGGTGAGAGATGATATCTCATTGTTTTTTTGATTTGCACTTCCCTGATGATTAGTGGTGTTGAGCATCTTTTCATGTGCCTGTTGTCAATTTGTATGCCTTCTTTAGGAAAAAAAAATGTATCTCTGGTGTGGCGTAATTGTTATCCTAGTGAAATATTGAACTTCCATAAAAATTCTTAAAATTTTAATAGAAATCCTTTTCAGGAAAATAGTTAACTGAAGGTTGTAGTAAGATGTCAAATGCTCAATTATTTAAGTCACCAATGTCCACTCTGTTCAATAAGACCACAACTCCGAGACACACAATGTTCATTTGCCACAGGGATATTTATTTTATATCTCATTTCCCTATAAAACTTACACAGTTGTTGATGGATTAAAAAGACCTGTGTAGTGAATCAAAGGATTCTCAACTTCTTCCCATTTTGAAAGTTGACTCTGAATAGTATTGCTTTATGTATGTTTATTGTCAGTGTTTGAAGAAATATTTCATTCAAGCAATAAAGGTGTTTTCATGTTCCGTGCAAATACCATAGATTAGGTTTTTGAAATCTGCAGCATCTCCTAGACAGTCATTTACATCCCTCAAAAATGCTGTGCATGTTAGAAACCTGGACATTTAAAAACGCAGATTGTCTGACATTATTTGAATCATGTGCTACTAAATCAGCTGGAGGCCTTGGATCACAGATGTGCTGATGCATCTTCGATGTGAAGAGAACTGAATTTTGAGATCTATGTACTTCGTTTCCTGAAGACATAATGGTGATATGGTGGAGAAAACAAGGCTATCATTTCTTGAATCCGCACTACATGGCTAATGCTGAAATAAAGTGACATTCTTTACGAGTTGTTTAGTATCAAGTGCTGATTTAGCTAGATAAAATGCAGCTGTCTTCCCAAATTACACAACTGGATTCACACCATCTACTAATTCCTGGTGGAATTTTAAAGATACCTTTACGGGCAATTTTTGTCTCGGTGCAAAGAATCCTAATTTAGAGAGTACAAAAACACTGCCAGTAGTTTCAATGCACAGATACCATCTCCCTTAGAGATATTTGATAAAAGAGATTGTGTTCTGTAAGAGATTGGTCACCATTTAAAAGGATTTCTAAAATGTAATTGAGTATAAATTGATTCAAGATTGGTTGCCAGGTTGTCATACAATTGTTTCTATCAGCATTTTTCTTATTACTTTGTGTCACCCTGGAATTTGCCATGTTGCCTAGTGGGTCTCAGAAAGGAAGAATCTTCCCTCAAAATGCTCCCCTTCAATGAAGCTCTTCTTTCCCAAATGTCATTTTGAGGAGATTGATATCCTCTTCAAAAGAACATTTTAAGACAACTTTCAAAATCTGAATTCTCTCATTTTTACATGCTGTCTAATAGTCTGATCAACAGATCCATAGCTGAATTTAGCAAAGCTTTAGCCCTGCTAATCTTTGAGTCACAAAATATTTTTTTTTTCTTGGAATGTACCTTATTCTCTGTCCTCTGGCCACAACATGGGCAATCCTGCATTCAAAACTATACACTAACATTAATGAAGCTCTACTATATTTTAGGTTTTTTATTTGCAAAGTCCCCTGGGATTGTTCCCACATAAAGGTAGCTAGTGCCTCCTCTGCTCTGCCAGCTCTTTACACTTACTTGTCATAAAATTCTAACCATATTGTGTCACTATTGCTTATAATTGCCATACCTACTCTTTACCCACTTTTCTCCCCCAAAGAAGTAGATAGCTCATTCATTCATGAATCAGAATGTATTGAGACCAAAGGGCCAGGCACTGTGCTAAATAACACGGGCACCAGTAAGCATTAACTATACCACTTCTTCTGCAAACTGACTAGTATTTTCCCCTACTCGTCTGTCAGGTTATTTTTGGTTTTCTCTTTTTTTTCTAATAGTTATTTCAAAGAAGTATTTGTGTACATAAAATATGAATCCTTTGTTCTATGCACTGCATAGTTTTCCCAGTGTTGTACTTTCTTGTTATTGTACATAAGGAATATATTTTTTTCTTGTATGGTTTCTTTCTTTATATTTTATCACAGCTTTTCTTTTTCAGATGCTAACTAGTGCTAGAGAGGAGATGGCATGGGTAAGAAGAAGGATTAATGGCAAAGAGTCCACAGAGGAATCTGAGGGTTGTCTTTGGAAAGTAATACGACAAAAAGAATTGGGCAGATAGATGGCTGAGATAGTCCTAATTAGCATCAATGGATATGAGCAGGAAAGTTGGGATAGCAGAAAAGTTAGTGATAACTTCTATAATACTTGGTACACAATGGGAGGTTATTAGCAAAAAAGTGATAACTTCCATGATACTTGGCACACAATGGGAGGTTACTACCCATCCTTGGAAATAAATAGGTGAGAAATTGACCCCTTATGTGAAGAATTTTCTTTCTTGTAAACCACAGTAGTCATTAAGATTTGTTATTTGTAAGGGCCAGAAGTTGGGCTTGATTGCAACAATTACCCTAATTCTTCACTCTCTTTTGTCATGTTTACAATGACCTTTCACTGTGGATGGAATGACCTGTCCTATTTTGTAACAATGGGCTCAACCAAGTGATTTGCTTTAGCTAATGTGAAGTAAGCAGATTTGATTCACTCAGAAGCTTGAGAAAGTACTCAAACTTTTCTGCTGGCTCTCTTGGACTTCTTTTGTTGCCAAGAGATTTTCATGGGCCAAGCTCATGAACAGGGAGAGAGAGAGAGTCACATCAGATAGAGCTGAATTGCTCCAGCATCCTAGTGAAAACTTTCTTAGACCAGCTAACAACCTAGCCAAGACAAAAAAAAGTCACTTAACCAATCTCTAACTTACCTGTAGACTCATGAGAAATAATAAATGATTGCTATTTTCAGCTACCAAGTTTTGAGATAGTTTATTATATAACAATAGCTAACTGATACATAAGTAATAATTCTCTGATTAAATTATTTATTTGGTGGCGTTTTTATTATTTTTTTTATTTGCAATTGCAGTATCTCATTTTTTCTAACATCCTGTGTGCCACAGTGAAAAGAATATTCAGTAAGAGACAAAAGACATAGGTTCTTCCATTTCCTGATGTCATAATAAATATTTATTTATTCAACTATGTTCACAGCATTAGAAATACAAAAAAAAAAGTTTATGAAATCAATCAAGGTTTAGGGGAAAATACAGACATTAGCAAATCATTTCTATCTAGTGCATCTGTCGTTGACCAAAACATCATTATGCAGGGCATGAATGTGCATGGGGTGGGGGCTGGGTGAAGGGGTAGCCACTGTAGAGAAGACTTTTTAAAAAAAAACAAACAGAAACTTGTGAATCTACTTGGACTCTAGTATGCTATCTATATTTCAAAGAACAAAAGATAGATTACTATTAGGATATCTGCTAGCCCTGAAATACAACATTCTCAGAGTATTGTCTAGCATAACATGTGTAATAAGTTCCCACTAAATGTGGTATTTTAACATTAAAGTAGTTTTCAAAAAAAGTTGTTCTAAAGAAGCTAGTTCACATGTCATTCATTATGTGTGACTATAGAGGTAAGCTAGATATGATTATCCCACAGGATATTCTGGTCCCTGTTTAAAAGTATCAAAAGTGAAAAAGTACTGTCTATCTATTCCCAGAATTTGTAACATAAAGATTCAAATCTTATGTATTTTTTCTTGAAAAGAGTAGCATACAGCCTGTTAAATAAAATTAATAAACAGAATAGACACATCCGTATTTTCTCTATTTTTAAGCTAAGTAACTGAAGTCTTTCTTTTTGCTATTTTGTATTTCTGATTACAAGATACTGTCCTCTGCTGTTTGCTAAAGATTACACCAGGTAGAGTCACTACCAAAAAGTGAAATAACATGATAGTTTTGTTTTACTACCCCAAATGCCTACAAGTCAGCAGAGGAAAACATAGAATTCTTTATGTCCACAGAACAAACTTGCCATATAAGCAACACGTGTCCCTCTTCTCCCAAGTCATCTTCTTTTAATGGCATTTGTTCTGTTTTCGCTTTGGGTAACTAGATGGGCTAATTGAAGTGTGACAATGTGATTAATACATTGCTCATTAGGTAATTATGTCTTCTAAAAGAGCTTTTATAAAAAAAAATTATACTTGAACACATACCCTGTCATTGCTGACAGTACCTGACAACTCCTACGAAATAATTTGTTGTTATTTAATAATAATTTAATTTGCATATATATTTGTATGACAGCTTGTTTACTACTTACTACTATCCTTTTTGAGTAAGGTCATTCATTCGATGACAAATGTGACAACTCCATTCCCTCACAGGGTTACAAATTCACCTCTGGGATTCGGTGCTGATAACGACAGCCTGAAGGCTCATGCGTGTCTTAGATGTACTCCTCATGTTCCCCAGACCTAGAAATTATAGCAAAATTGGAAGAACTGGAATTAAATAGATCTGAATTCAAAGCTTATTTGTGTCACTTACCAAATATGTGGCTTTAGCTTCACTTTCCCTCTTTAAAATCTCTCAAGGGTTGTTTTGAGTTTTAAATAAGGCGATATACATGAGAAGTCAGCTAAAGACCTTGCCATATGGATATCCAATAATAATTGGTTGAGTCTGAGTCAAAAAATGAAAGCCAAATGACTAATTCAAGGTTATATAATGTGAATGAGTAGCTGATTTGAGAAAAGAAATTGTAGTTGCTGAATAGGAAAGAAAACGGGAATAGGAAGCCTTTTCTTTTTCCTTTTGGCTAAAGAGCACTGATCCTTCCCTGCTGCTTTATTTGATAGATTAATTCATTCTGAAAGCCTTTAAAGATGTCTGGTAGGTAGCTAATAATAAGCTTTGAAAAACAAATCATTGGCCTTTCCCTTGCTGTCAAAGTCCCTAGAAAGCAAAATTCCATTTCAAATGGCTTCTAGCTTACTTCAGAGGGTAGGCTCCTTTGAAGCTATCTAGAGCAGCTAGTGAGTGCACTTTTAATGGTTTATTAGTTGGTAAATTATAATTGGCATAGAAAGATAAGAGCTCAAAAGGCAAATTAAAGTTATAGTCAACTGCCCACTAGTGTTATGAATCTATCGGTGAGCATTTAAATAAAAATAGAAGCAATGTCATTACCCATCAACAAATTCACATTTTGATGTAATTCATAACTACATCAAAGCTCTCTAAATAGATTGAGAAATTGTAATAAATCACAACCCATGTGTAAAGAAAGACCTGTCTGTCCTCTTACAGGTGCCGATATCTGAAATACATATTATAGTATGTGCTTAATACCGCAAGAAGTGTATTTGTGTAATTCTTTTTCTTATTTTTTAACTCTAAATAAGGAATTATGTATGTACTATGAAAAGAACAGGAAAGAAAAAAAGAACATTTGGTGTGAACTTGGATGCTTCTGATGTTCCTTTGGCAAAAATTTACTTTTTGTCTAATGCCATTTCTCATCATGATTTGTAACATAAAGACTCAAATCTTTATGTATTGTGCTTGAACAGAGTAACTTACAGCCTCTTTAAAACTGGTTTTAAACCAAGTACATATTCTCATCTCTCAAAAGTAAAGAAAATTGGCACAGAGATAATTAATTGTGCAGCCTGAAACATATTTATTTGCCTTCCTCCCCCAATATATATAATCTTTTATTGTTTGAATTACCATTCTTCATTTTACCTTTTTTATATCTCAAGGTTATGTATCTGAATGACATGAAATAAGTAATCAAAGCTTACAGAAAGGGCTTCAGGACGATTGTATAGTGAAGAAAGAAACCAACATAATTACATTATTAACAATATTATTTTGTGGGGCCCTCCATCTTTCTAAGGAGACCCAGTGAAATTAAAATGTGTCACTCTCCCCGCTAACGTGAGTCGTTGGAAAAGCCCACAGCCAGGAGACTGGGATGTTGCAATTGAGTTGTCAAACTGTCCTGGATGTCTTGTACAAACCGAACAGGCCAATTTACTGCAACACTGCATAAGCTGAAGCTTCTATCTAGCCTTTACAGTGCTTACTCCTAGTGAGATTATCCAGCTGGGCAACAGGCACCCTCGCTCGCAGCTTTTCAGCTACTCCTAGATTCCTCTGATCAGCCCGTCCTAAGTAATAGTACCGTGTTAATCCTTACCTTGTGACCAGCCTGCTTGGCTAGAGCAGGGTAGAGGATGTTACCCACCAATCCGAAAGCAACGGCTTTGAGATTTTTGAATCCTAGTGGTGATTTGATTTCATTGTCTTCCCCTTTGTAGCTCCAACTCCTGGCTTTCAGGATGAAAACAGGCCTTTAGAGGGGGGAAAAAATGACAACTTCTCCCACACAACTCTTGAGTTTCTTTGCCCATTACTAACCTCCGAGCGTGGGGGTTGCTTTGAAACTAGCTGTTCTGACTCTGTCCTCCAGGTGGCAGCGATGCCACACCGCAGAGGCTCCAATCCCCTCTTCCCTGACTTCAAGTGTTAATGCAATTGACCAATCAGTGCTAAGATGATGGGAGGTAATTGGGTAATTGTATTTTACTGATCGCAAGCAGAGAAAGGGGATGGAAAGAGGGGCAGAGGAGAGAAGGGGACTGCAGCCCGAGAGATTTGGGGGCTAAGACCCTAAACGTCGGGACGTGGCATTGGCCGAGGGAAAGCCTAGACTGGCTGGAGCTGCCGCTCGCACAGGGAGCGCATTTATTTATTGGGGGGAAGGAAAGGAGAGAGAAGCGGGAGGGGAAGGAAGAGAGTTCAAGCCCAAGTGGATGGAAGGGGCCCGGGGTTTCTGCCGCGCAGGGCGATGGCGCTAAGGGCGGCGCGGAGTTAGCTGCGCCTTCGAGAACGCATCTCCTCGCAGACGACTAGCCGGCGTCGGGAAGGTCTGCGCCAAGAGGAACCAACTTGTGGCTCAGATATGTACCCGACGCAGCTGGAAATGAGATCAAAGCTGCAGTTTCATTCGTGAAGGATGAAAGGAGCCAGCGATTAGGGTTTTTTTTTTTTTTTTTTTAACCTCCTTCGTTCCATTTTCTATTTTCCTTTTTCATTCCTTATTATTAATATTTTTTAATTGCCTAACACCCCGTTGTTCCCTCACATCGCCCGCCCCACTTAAAATAAAAGCCCAGTGTGAACTTCTTTCGCCGCAGCGCCCCCGGATCCGCTGTCCACTGATGGAGGCGAGGGGGACCCGGGGACCGGCCGGGGCCACCGGCGAGGGACCGCGTCACGCGTCTCCCCCGTGATCCTGGCCCTGCTCACGGAGTTCTGCATCACCTGGAGGAACTGGACCGGGTGCCGGGGTGGGGGCGGGGACAGAGGAAGCGAAAGCCACCCCGGGCCTTAAAAAAAAAAAAAAAAAAAGTAGAGGGGGAGGAATGGGTTTCTTCTTGACAGCTGACGGAGCCTTGAAATTTTCCTCCACTACCTCCGCCCCCGCCCCCGCCCCCGCCCCCCGCACTCCATTTAACGTGAGATTATGAAATTGCAGAGGCGGTGGAGGGAAAGAGACAGGATATAACAGGGAGTTTGGAGGGAGAGGGGAAGGTGGCTGGCCGGGTGGCTGAAATCAAAAATCCAATTGCGCACCGGGTTGTGATGAGAAATCTAATCAGATCTTTGGAGAAGGGGCCAGCCGGAAGGGTGGCGAGCGGGGGGAGTTGATCCCCAAATTCTTCGAAAGGGGGGTCTGGAGACAGGAATCGACGATGTAAAAGGAGACTTTTTTGGTGGCGGTGGCGGTTGGGTGCCTTGCAAAAATGAAGGATGCGGGACGCAGCTCTCTCTTGGAACAGAACGCAGTGGATAAACTGATCGTGCAAGAGAGAAGGACGAACGAAGCTTTTTCGTGTGAGACCTGGATCTTAACGCAAATGTGTATATGTGCACACAGGGAATATTGAAAAATGAAATAAACCAGTTTCAGACCCGCGGGAGTTGGTGTGCTCTGACATAAATAAATAATAATAAAACAGCTGCCCCCCTCCCCCCAAAAGGATGATTGGACATGGAGAACCGAGGATCCATAAAGAAAAAGTATGTTCATTTTTCTCTATAAAGGAGAAAGTAAGCCAAGGAGATATTTTTGGAATGAAAAGTTTGGGGCTTTTTTTAGGACAGTAAAGACCTGATATGGTGTTTTCTTTTCTTTTTGAATTTCCCACAAGAGGAGAGGAAATTAATAATATATCTGCAAAGAAATTTCGGAGAAGAAAAGTTGACCGCGGCAGAATGAGGCATTGATTGGGGGAGAGAAAACAGCAGAGCACAGTTGGATTTGTGCCTGTGTTGACTAAAATTGATGGATAATTGCAGTTGGATTTTTCATCAACCTCCTTTTTTTCCTTTTTTTTCTTTTTGGTGTCAAGATCATGTGTTTTCGCTTGTTCTTAACCACCTGGATTTCCGTCTGGATGTTGCTGTGATGAGTCTGAAATACAGTGAGTGATCCTTATTTTCTTATTTATTAGTGAAGAAAATGTCCATTAATTTAGTGTTCCTAGTCCCTTCATCCCATCGCCTTCTTAAGTGGGATTTTTACAGACATCACTCTACGGGGCCAGAAATAAGAAAGAGGGTGGCCCACGCATTTGCTTCATCAGTCTGTGCTCACAGATAAACTGGTTTGCTATAATGATGCAGGTTGTCTGCATCCTGGGCAAATGCCTTTGCAAATGTTCACCAAGGGAAAAAAAAATCTCCCCAAGAAAGCTGCTGCAGTGTGGGGTGCTTGTGTTGTGTGACTGACTCTCTAAAATGCATTTAAGTTGCATAGCAGCCCTGGAGTTGGATATATAAATGTTTAGCCATTGGAAATCGAAGGGGCCCAATTTAAATTTCATTATTCAATCTGACACTGCAGATCACCAGGATGTATTAACATGAAAATATGATAATAAACCCAGCAGTTGAAGGTTGGCTTCTGGCCGGTGGGTGGATTGAGGGAGGGAGCGTGGGTATGGGGGAGGAAGTGGTGGAGAGAGGTGGCTGCACTTTCCCCCATGCACATGCTCAAATGTGGTCTTCGGATTGCCTAGATTCTTGCCAGTGCCAAGAATCAGAGGAGGAGGACCCGCTTATCTTCAACTCCATTCCCTCCTAACTACTTCTTTGGATAACAGAGAGGCTTGCCTACATTGAGGAAGGCTCGCATTTTGCAGGAAACCTTCTCAACATCACCAGGACAGGGCTCTTGAGTAAAAGGCAGAAATCTAGTGTCCTGTGGTAACTTAGATAAAGGAGCTAAAGAAATGGTCTGTGTGTTGAGCCCTGGTACTTCTCATGTGGCAGCTTTGCCTTGGGAGAAAGAGGTCAACGAAGAAAAATAAAAGGAGGGTGAAAATCCTTAGAGAGACTGAGGGCCTGTGGGATCACCCCTCTTTCCACCTCCTTCCTCTCCATAGCTGCCAGGGTCATGAAGCTGGCTTTTTCCCCTTCTTTTCTTTTCCTTTCTTTTCTTTCCTTTCTCTTTTTCTTTCTTAATTTAATTTTTTTTTTTTTTAAACAGAACTCTTCCTCTTCACCCTTCTTTATTCCTCTCTGGGGCCTTCTGTCAGAACCATAGGCTCATATAACTTTAGAGCCAAAAGACTCTTCAGAGATGTCATGCCAATAAAAAAGGAAACTGTGGCCTAGAGAAGCTATAACTCCTTGGTTAATGGCCAAACCATATGACACAGGTAACTCACACAGGCCTCAGAACAGCAGACAAAATCAATTCATAATCCAAACTGGCTGAGAATCAGCCATACATGGCATGACTACTTCTATCCCCACAGCTGCCATTTTTATCTAGAAGGGTCAAGGAAAGTGCCTTTCCTGAGGGACTGAAATAACTCTTGTCATGCTGGACCTCAAGACTAGCCCGTCCCTAACACTCATATCCGTTTTGAGTTTTTATTATTATTATTATTTTAATGGCAGAGCTCAGATAACTCTAGCTTTAATACTATTAAAAAATAATAATAATAAGATCCATAACTCTGGCATATCCTGAAGGAGATGAAAGTCAGTAGTCTCCTGGGTCTCATTTTGGTGCTGGGCGCATTTAATCCGGTGAGCGGTGGTCCCTAGAGAGTCATTAAAGAGCCATGGAGTTAGATTTATATTAGAGAGGTGATAATAGAAACCAGAGACACGTTGCTAAAAGCATCTGAGTCTGTTCTTCACTCACATCATCTGTTCTTATCCTTTTCATTACTCCTTAACTAAACTAGCCTACAGCTGAGCACTTCCCTAATTTATTTTTCTGGGCACATGTTTCCTGTTGGGACACAGATCAGGCAATAAATTTGCCAACCCATGAAAATAATCATGCAGTTCCCCCTCCCCCTTGATCTCTCTGTAGGCTGCTACATATTTTATCATTCCTTGCAGGTTTGTTTGTTTGTTTGTTTTGTTTTGTTTTTACATGACCTCAGTTACCACTTGTGGTCATAGATTCAGATTGTCTTAAATTTCTGCTCAGTTGTAACTTAGCACAGCTGACAAAAGGGGAAAAAAAAGAGGAAAAAAAAGTACTTTGACGTTTTCACTGTGCAGTTCAGTTCTGGGCATCAAGTGGGAAACCCAACCTTGCAATCATTTTGGCTCTGCCAATCGAGGAGGGTTTTTTCCCTTTTTTTTTTTTTTTTTTTTTTGACAGAATTTCTTCACTGCTGCTCCAGTTAGACCTCAAGTGTATTCCTGCCTTCACATTGTCATCCCCCTCTCTGTACCCTCCACATTTACTCCCACGTGCAAACTTTTCTGAATGAGGGGGGAGAGGGGTGGGGAGCAGAGAGAACGATTTAAAAATTGTGGGCTGAAATGTTTCCTCCCACCCACCTCCACTTAAGCGTGTACCTCAAATCTGGAGATGATGGAACATCTAAGGATATCATCGTTTTTCGTGCTGGTGAATCACTCGCTCACCCAGCTCTACATTGCCCAGCTTGGGATTTAGCTGCTTTGGTTTGGCAGTCAGAGTTGGCTCTGCTTTTAGGCAGCTTGGTCACAATGCCTATTATCACCCCTATAAAATAAATCTTTCACTGATGAGAGATTTATTGCCATGAGAGACCTGAAAACTTACCTCATGGGTTTAATTCATGGCCGAAGTTGGTGCCTACTGAATAACATTTGTGAGTAGGTAGTTGGGTACTGGGATTCTGCTTAGAAACACAGGCCCGAAAACTGCTTGGATGTGCAAGTTTCAAAGTTCCCTTTTCACTTATCTTTCTCCTCTAATTTAATAGCCCTACCCTTTGGGCCACACCTTTAATTTCCTTAGCCCTCTGTGTTCACAACTGCAGGATGGGAATGATAATGCCAACAAATTAGAATTCAACTAATTAGAATTGTTTTGTGAATTAAAAGTAATGTTATGCAAAGCCCCAGGCATAATAGGCCTCTCTAAAGAGGGCTGTTTGTTATGGTTGTTCTAGGATTAATTTGGATTAACTTCCTGGGAATGAATGCAGGCTGGCCAAGCACTTTACTGGCTACACTTGAAAACTAGGGAATGTGCACTGACCTAACAGTACTTGCCAGATTCTTCTTTTGAGATCTTAACAGTACAGATTGGCTGCAAGGGATCATTTTAGATATGAAATGCTACTTCCAGCTGGAAACCGAAAAATCAAGATTTTCCTTTTTAAAGTGTAGAAAAGTAGATCTCAGCAAAAAAAATATACTTAAATGAGATTTTAGGGAGGAAATAATGCTATTATTGTGTTGCTATTATTTTGGTCTAAAAGTTGCAAAGATAGATCTTGTATATTAAATGCATAATTGTAGCTGCTTATTACATTGTCTGGACCTGAAATGTACAAAATAAAGGCAGATCTTAGGCAATAATATAATTTAAATTAGATAGCATAAAATTCCATTACTAACCTGAAGGCCCACAAATTCACAATTTGGATTCAGAGCTATAACGAATCCTGTGTTAGTTAAATATCTTCACTTTGTGATAGGATAAAGGCTTGATGAAGTGTATGGAATCAAAACTTTATGTAACATGTCTTCCCGTTTGCATGTTCAAATCCACCAACAACTCACCAGTGGTTTCCTGAGGCAGCCAGTCATGGTCTTTGCTCATAATTTCATCCTCTACAACAGCAGCCCTGTGTTCTGTCCATTTCCTCAATATGCTCCCGGAGACCTAGGGAAGAGTCCTATTGTTGTAATGATTGATATTCTTGATGTTGTATCCATAGGTTGTAACGGAATGGTCAGACTGAGGAGCTGTCCATTGGATTTTTATACTCTTTCTTTTCAATTCAGAAGTCAATTTGAAATCTATGTCAGTTTTGAAGAAGCATCCTAAAGTTAATCATCTTCACTGATCTTAAGAAGAGATTATTATCTATGGGAGTTCTTAACCATTTGATAGATGTTACTTTTGTGTGTGCTTCGTAAAGGTGACTGAGAAATTTGGCAAACTTGGACTCTGGCATCCTAAGTGAGTTTAAATATTCAGTTTCTCACTGGGTCACGTGTGTTACATGCACCATTTAATCTCTCTGAGCCTGTTTGCTTATCTGTAAGATAGAGGTTATAACATCCATATGGAACTGACTACTGTGAGTATAAAATCAGATTGCATATGTCATGCACAGCAGGCATTCAATAAATGCACATTTAAATTGAGCATCTCTGAATTTAGTTTAGCTAATGCACAGTTTGCAAAAAATAGGTCTGGCCTTTTTTAAAGGAAGCTGTTAGTTTAAATTTATGTCTGTAGAGAGTAAAAAAGAAGTATATAGACAAGATTAACGTGGGAGTAGCACAAATAGTTGCAACCATTTTCGGTAAAGTCCTACACTTTTAAAACTATTTGTAAGTACTTTAGTGAATGGCATTCCCTCAGGAAAGATAAAAATATACTTTGTGAATTGTGGAAAATATACTGTGTCCATGTAAAGTTTCATTAGATTGCCAAATATTTTATAATACAGGCATAAAAAAATAATGATTTGTAAATGGTATCTTGGAAAACTCTCCAAGGGGATCAAGAATCTGTTGCATCCTCCTTCAAAATGATTTATCTAGAGAAATGTAAATTTGACAGTTGAAATTTGGTTGGACAGATCTCGTGGTTGAGACAGTGCGCTTGTAACACTCTCTGGAAGGCAAGGATTTTATTTGTTCCCTGACATGCCTTCAGCATGACAAATAGTGTGCATGCAGTAAACATTCCTTGACTAACTAACTGAACTTACTTTAACAGATATTTTCTCCTGAGGACTCAAATGCAGGTACCTACCTATGCAACTTATAGAAGCTAAATTAGAAATACCAATGAGTGTATTGCCTGCATGTGTATGTATGTGAGTGTGCACAAATATGGCATTTCACACACATACACACACACACAGAGAGAGAGAGATATTAAGTACCATTAAGTGGTTTCCTTATGTTGGAAAAGCTGAGATCTGAAAATTAGGTGATGCAGTGTATTATTATTCTCGGCGCTGTCAGTGATGAACTGTAACAATCTGTACAAGTCACCTGGCCTCTTTTAGCTTGGTCTTATATTCTTCTCTGTTAAAAGTAAAAACTAAGATTCTTTCATGCACTAAGATTTTAGGATTCTGCATTCATAATTGACTACCTAGGAATTCAGGATTCCTAGGAATTAAAAATATAAAATCCTGAATATCAGAATACTAGTTATTAAAATGTGGAAGAGAACAGTATAGATTCTTAAAGGCAGAATCGGTATTATAATGGCTAATTATAGAGTAAAAAGGTAAAAGAAATCTTTTTACTCTTGAGGGTTTGTAGGGGAAATACAATGAGATTTGGAATTGACAAATGGATTCCAACTTTGTTTTACACCCGTTGGCTGGGAAATCTTAAGTGGACCAATTAACCTTGCTGTGCCTTAGTTTCCTCAGCGATAAAAATGAAGATCATTTTTCTTGCAGTTATTCTGGGAGCATGAACACGTCTAAATATTTGGCACATAATCAATACACAGTAAATGCGAGCTTACTTTCTTTTAATTGAAATCTTTGGTTATTTTCCATAGAAACGGGAACATTTAACTGAAAGTCTGTGAGCGTTTTATGTTTTACAGTTATTGAGTATGTAAATGAAAATCATTTTCCAATTTAGCTATCAAAGTTGGTAATACTATTTTTAATAATTTTTTTCCAATGTCGATCAGATTTATTAAGGTAGTCTAAAAAAGATGAAAAACTTATGTAAGATTAATAAACTTTTATTTCAACTTTGACATAAACCAATAGTAGTTTTCTATGCTTATGGAAGCTTTCTACACTTAACAGAGATTATGGGTATTATTTCTTAATAGTAATAGTAATTACCATTTATTGAGCATTTGATATGCACCAGGCACTGTGTTGAAAATAAGATATATATTTTTTCTCCTTAATTCTCACTTGCGGAACTGAAACACAAAGAGGCTAAGTAATTGTCTAAGGTTATACAGCAACTAAGTGATAGAGCTGGAAGTAGAAACAACATTTTTTCTGACTTTAGAAATGTGATCAGAATTAGTAAATTCAAACTTGTTGACTTGGTAACAAATAAATATGGCACTCGCTGTCATCTACCCTGGCACTCAGTCTGAATATTTTAATTGGGGTTGAGATGTCTGCAGGCTCCCTTTCCCCTGCCTGAAACAAAGTTTATAACCAGATGCTTAGGTCACATATACCTTGCATATTTTTGCTAGTCTTCGGTAGTAGCCAAATGTGCCTATAAGTGAGGAAGAGACAACTTCTAAGAAAGACTTGGGAGAAACTGTACTAACTCACTCAATGTAACTAATGGACAGAAGGCTTTGCAAAATACTATGAGATTATCTAGAAACTCAGAATTGTATGAAAAATAAGGTAAATGCTACTAATAAATTTGGAGTTTAGTTACAATATCCTGCCAGCCCGACGGATTTGATCTCAGTCCATGTCATGTTTGATCTCTCTGTGGCAATTGATACCCTTGCTACTATTGGCTTTCCTAAATTCTTTCAAGGACTTGGGGTGCTGCTTGCTATTGCTTCCTGTATTTATTTCTCTTAATCTTCCTCCTACTCCCTTTCTTAAATGTTGAGGGCTTCCCCATGAATCTGCTGTAGTCCTGGTCTCTCCGCATCCCTGAGAGATGTCAGCTGGACTTGATGAGAGAGATGACACTCAAATCCTTGGCCTCAGCCACCTTGTGTATACTGAAGACTCACTCCGAAATGTCCATCTCCAGTAAGATCTCACTTCCTTACCTAGTATTTGTTACACACTTAATACAAATGCAACTGATTATTTTCCCTCCAGGAAGATATATATCTTATTTCAATGATATCATTATCTCTTTAACCTTCCTCATATACAACCACTTATCAAATTTATTCACTATCTTAAACTCAGATTTTTCATCCCTCAGTCCAGTTTCCACCATTTCTCTCCTAGATATCTAATTTTCTAGTCCTTCTGATGACATCTACTTTTTTTTCAATGTAGTCCCTTATTTATTTTTCCCTCAGAAGAACCATCCTAAGAAATGAAGCTAAAAAGCCCCATCTATATCATCTATAAATATGTTTATAGAATAAAAGCCAGATTCAACTCTTGAAGAATCTGGCCAGCCTATTCATGTCTTGTCTTGTCTATCTGCCATGCTGAACGTTATATTCCTCTGGAGGCATATCAGGCTACTTTTGGTGCATTCACAGGAGCTACGCTATTTGTCTAAGACATACTCTTCATACATCAAATGTCAGAGCAAATTACCTCCTCTAGGAAAATCTCCCAGCTTCCCTTGACCAACTAAGTCTCCCTGTCCTCTGTATACCAACATTTTGTTCATACATCTGTGATAACTCTTCTCACTATTATAACATTTATACTTACTTGACCAAAACTGACTAAATTGTGACATCTTGTAGGATACGGTCCTCATCTTACTCACCTTGTCATCTCCCACATTTAACATAGCTAAGAGGAATTTCAATATATTTTGGTAGAACCAATAAATAGTTATTATTTTTGCTATAGTAACTCATGTTTTGAAACTTTTTTGCCCAATGAAAACATTGCAATTTGTTCCTCCATTTTTCCTATTCAAAAACACATACTTACATCATTCTTGAAATACACTAGAAGAACATTGCTAACTTGAGTTGATAAAAATTGAGTCAAAAGGAAAGCTGTTTTAATTACTTTATGCAATTGTATGAGAATTTGCATGATTTCTAGTTGACTTTTTGAAATATTGATAATAGTTCTATATTTATAGAATACATTTTAATGCTAAGTTGACGCTCTAATTCATAGTTGCTAATGGCTCACTACAGATTTTGTGGTGCACACTCCTTGGTGGTATTGTTCACAAAAATATTGTTCAGAAAAATGAAGCCCATTGGAGTTGTAAATTGCACAAGCTGCATAGTTATATGGAGCGGGCCTTCCTACTCATGAATGACTATTGGGAAGAGACTATGACTTTTAAGATTGAGTTATGCCCAAATATAGAATGATATAATGGGAGAATAAAAAAGATCTCCTTAGTAGAATTGTCTGCATTGAAGTATTTGGTGAGCTGCAGTCACTTTTTACCATATGTTAACACCTGGTTTTATGGAGCCCCGTATACATTCTCAGGAGATGCTATGGCTTCATGCTTCAGAAGGGTGCTTCCTCCCTTCTCTCATAAGAAGCAGCAGAAGAGATTGGATTAGATGAAAGAAAGTGCAAAATGGTAATGTACTGTTTAAGCATGGTCTAATTTTGTTCTTCAGCCTTTGAATATAAATGCCTTAAATATGTTGAATTGGAACACTTGTTTTCTTTTTTTTTCTTCTTAAAGTTTTTCTTCTAACTTTTGATAATTTCTTTCCAATTTAGAGATTACTATTATTAATCTAATAATAGTAGTAGTAAATGAGAGAGCATTAATAGTAACGCTTCACAGTGATTTTAATATCTAGCTCTCTCTTTAAATCCTGTCACCGTTTTGGTCTCAGAATGTCCAAAGCAATATTCCCTAATTACTACATCCCTTGTCATAAAGTATCAGGAATTGGAGAGGTATGCAAGGGAAGCCTTATTTAGAAGAGCCAGTGCTAAGTGTGGTCTCTGGTTCTTGAGAAAGTGCAAACTGCTGAGACAACACTGTTTTTTTGGAAGGGATTCATTTATTTCATCCCATCAATTTAGACCAAGTCATTGTATGGAATGTAGGAGAATTTAGTTATTTGATTATATGCTTTATTCGTTGTTCAGATAGGTATCTACAATGGGAGGTAGGTATCACAAATTAAAAAAAAAGTAAAGTCTTTTTTCTTATGATGACTAATACGATCTTGTTATTATTAAAATCGTTTTTTTTTATTGTAAATGTGTTCCTAGAACAAGTTGACTAATCGATTTGTAATGCTTTAATAGATATCTTATTGTTGATATTGTTGATAGAGCTAATCTTTGTTGCTGTTGTTTTTAGCCTAGAAACATTATACTTAGGAACTCATTTTCAGGACAATAGACATGTATTCTTTTGAACCAATGACTTGATAATGACAATGGAAAGTTCAGTAACTAAAATATGGGTTTTTAAAAAAGGGTGCATGACATTTGAAAATGTAAAGATGTACTTCTCTTGAATGGCTTACAGTTGAATCTGAGCCAGACGTTAGAGTGTGCTGAGGGAGGGAGGGAGGGAGGGAGGGAGGAAGAGAGAGAGAGAGAGAGAGAGAGAGAGAGAGAGAGAGAGAGAGATTGATTGATATGAACTTGGCTGTTCTAATCTGGGCAGGGAAAATACTCATAGCTTAGTTACAGGATCTCTAGTGAGAATTACCTCTGCAGAAACCAGAGTTTGTATGTGGGTGAATTAATTTAAATGCATTACTGGGAGTGATCCAGGGGAGTCCAATTTCTTCTAACCGAAAAGGCAGAAAGTCAGAAGCCACCCTAAAAGAGTTAACATCTACACAGTGGTGTTCAGGAAGGCAAGATTGGAACTATGAAGGCTTTCTCTGTATTGTTTGAACGTTGCCATAGCGATAGTTTCCAGCAGAAGTTACATGTTTTTCAATTCCCCAAAGCAACCAGCAGCCTTTCCCTTTCCTTTCTCACCCTCCCTTCCACCTTCTCTACCTCCCTCAGTCTTTAGTCCTTATCTCCCCATCCTTTTCTTCTTCCCTCTGTCCTTTCTTTTGTTTTCACTTGCTCAACTTGTTCCCCATTAACAACAAAAATATTCCAACTCCACTAGATCGCTTTTAGGCAGAAAGTGAGTGAGACATATAGCTTTCTACTTGGGTTTTTTATTCCCCTGTCTGTTTACGTATTAAAGACCTAATTAGACGGAAGCTGTGGATGGAAGCAGGATTGGGGCTCTCCCTTGTTGGTAGGACACAGAACATATTATAATGGTTGGTGTTGTGGTGATATGTTAATTGGATCGCTCCAGGCAAGTGCAGAGCAGCAGTCTCTGACAATTAGAAAGAACAATGACTTTACTATGAAGGAGCCCACTCTCTTAACCAGTGGAAGGATTAGCATGCATTGCAGGTCTCTGGAAGGTTCCTGTAGACCCTGAGAGAGATCTGCAGTTGGAAATACCTCCTGTCTCTTTAAAGCTAGGCTGCTGCCTCTTGTTTAGCTTATTTTACTGCCAAAGAAAGAGAAGTGAGGGGACAGTGAGAGATCTGGTTTAGTGGGTGGTGGGGGACCCTATCACAGACCTGGGCCATAGCATATATTGCAGGCTGGTAGGAAGAAATCTTTGCCTGCTTAATGCACGTGGCCAGTGAATTGTGAAATGGGTCTCATTAGAGCCTTTCATATCCTGGCATGTGCCAAAGTGCTTTGCCGGCACAGCGCCATCACTTCAGGTCCAACCCTGCTGCTGTTTGCTGCAGCCAAGAAGGGACAGAGGCTCTGTCTGTATTAAAGCCTCCAGTCCCCTCGCTCTGTCTACTGTTCATTGTAAGACGCCTCTGGGCTTTTCAGTCCAGCCAGGGATGAGGCACAGCACATCTCCTAGGTGTTTGTACAGAGGAAACACGGAGTTTTGAGCGTCACTGATAGGTTTGAGGCAGCCAGTGGGTGCTGACGCCCAGAGGAGCCCTCTCTTTTTTCCCATGGCTGGCATCAAAGCTGTCTCTAGGCTTCCCTGCAAATATGCCCAGATACTCACCTGAAAGAGAAGATGGGTAGTTCAAGGCCAAATAAATCATCAAAGACCTTTATGTAACATTAGATACAGAGGAACTCTTTGCTTTTTTTCTCAGATTCATATACTAGAGATTTTCTAATCAGATTTTATCTCCCAAAACATAGCCCCATTAGTATTACTAAGAGCTGCTAAATGCTGAGTTCTATGTGTCAGACGCTTTGCCTGTCTCTTATTTAGAATACCCAGTGATTCCCCAAGTTTGATGACATATATAAGCATAGACAGAGGAACCGAATCGACTTGAGCGCTGTTGCTTCTTAGATCTGTGGTTTTGTACAATTTTACTTACTCTTTTAAATTTCCACTTTCTCATCTGCATCATGGGAATAAATATAGTACAAGGTTGTGGTGAGTTATAATTGAAATAATGCATGTAAAGCTTTTTAGCAGAATGCTTGCACATGGAAAACACTCAAGCCATTATTTGTAAAAATATAAGAGGGCATTTTTCATACAATAGTGTTATGAAATAATCACTAGGCATGTGCCTCAGGCAGATGAAGTTAAAAATAATTTAGGGCAGATTGTTTAATGAAAAAAGGAGAAAGAGCGTTAGAAGATGAGTTTCTGAATTTGAAATGGTAAAGTTCCTGATATTTTTGGCATAACTCTACAGTTTGGAAAGCAGAATAGGATCATTGGAATGAACTTTTGTTGCATTCATGCTGGATAGGTGATTTTTATCCATCTGTATTAGACTTTTCTTGTGAGACTGATCTCTCAGGCTTCGTATTAGTCGTGATGCCTTAGAATGGAAATAAGAGCACAAAATCTAACAATATTAAACAGAAAGAGAAGATTTACTGACACATGCGATTGAAAAGTCCTGAAGTTCATGAAGTTCAGATGTGGTCTGATCCAGATGTTAACAACAGCGCAAGGACATTTGCTCTGTTTTCTGTAATTCTCTTGGCTCAGTCCTCTCCCATGGGCCATTTCCATCCTCAGACTATTGTTCTGTGTTTGCTAACCCACCCACGAAAAAAAGATTTACTCTTTTCCTGCCATTCCAAGAGACCTTCCTGAGATCTAAACTGACTGCACTAGCTTAAGTCATGATGAGCCCACTTATGGAATCCAGACACTGGCTTCCAAGGAATGGAGTTGAGGTTCTAGTGCATCCCCAAATGAAATTCAGGGGCTATCGAGTAACAAGAGGAATTAAGTATGAGAGAGAGAATCACCAATAAATACCTAATGGTCAGAATGGAAAGGAGCAGGTATTATGCTTCATGTTGTAACTTGCTAGAAGGATTAATTTTGTTTTCGCTTCTATGTAAAAGCATTTAGATATTGAAGTTTTAATAATCATCTAAGGAGTTTTGTTCTTACAAATCAACTGGATGTAGCTATCAATTTTTCAAAGAAACAACTTCAGCTGCATTCATTGCTATTTTTGCATTGCTCCTCCTACCTCTTAGGAACAGTTTCTTGTTTATGAAAGGGAATTTACAGCATTTTCTGGATGTAAGTACACAAGAGCAACACCAAACAAATCCTCTTTGGTCAATTAAAGTTTGTTGATAGAAGTTCTTTAAACTGCCTCGATCATTCATGCTCCTGGTCACCTGCACCATGGCTGTATGGGCATGCTTCCATCCGGCTTTGATGTCACTTGATTTGTCACTGTAAAGATCCCAGCAGTGACATAGTCCATTCTTGACTCTCCATTCTGCCTACCTAGGGATAGTGATTCAGGTAACATGGCACGATGTCCTTTGCTTCTTCATAGGCAAAGTGGAAGAAATAATTATCGGGGCTTTGAATCCAGGTATATGTTAAGATCTATTCGAAGCACATGACTGCTCACCAAGTTCAAGGACTGGGAATTATTCCTTCTATAGTCTTTACACTGTGTGTATCAGATTGTGCATGGTATAGACACTTTATCATATATATAGTGACATTCTCTAGTTGAGAATCAAACCAAGCTTATAACGCTCCTCATAAAAGCTGTTGTAGAGCCAACTCCTGGTGGAGCAGTAGTTTGGAAAGTTAAAACAATATAGTTTGGAAAGTAGCCTGGAAAGTTAAAACAATGAAGAAGACACATTTTTTTGACCACCTATATTATGTGGAAGGAATTGTAGTGGGTTGTTTTACATATTTTATCTCATTGTGCCCTTACAAAAACTGCAATAATAATATAAAAAAATGCCAGTAATAGATAACATTTATTGAGTGACTACTATGTATAGGCAGTGTTCTAAATACTTTAACTTTGTAATGATATTGAATCCACTAGGAAGTCAGCACTTTTTTTAAAAACACGAGGAAAGGGAAGCTTAGACAGGCTTGTTGGCTTCCCCATGTCACAGAGCTAATAAATGACAGAACTCTGCTTTGAACTGGTCCACCCTGTGGTTTTTCTACTGTGCTGTGTTGCCTTTCACATGAGACCACTTAAAAAAAAAAAAAAACTTTAAATTTACTTACTTTAAGTTTGAAGAAATCAAAACAACTAAGACCTATATTTCGTTCCTCTACTCTCGCTTGCTTTTTAATTTGTCCTGCCTTTTCTCTTCTTTTCCCAGGTTTCTTGGCATTGATAATCTCTCATATTTTGCAGCCTCTAGTTTGGCCCTGGGCAGCTGCCCAGCCACAACTCTGGATATTTGAAAGTAAAGCTTTTCCTTTGTCATTTATTTTAAATATAATCACTTGAGATCAACACAAATAAACCACAAGGGTGTTTTAGCATGCTTTGCTGCTTGTCCTATGTGGGCAAGAGTGAGGAAACATTTCACATCCCAGTGATTTTCTGGCAACTGAACTTTCAGTACTTCCACAGATATGAGTAGTTGGCAAGCCTTCTTCCTTAAGATGTAATGGTACCAATATCGTGTACTTAGTGTATAAGACTGTACAACATATTTCTTGTCTCAGTTGTAACCATCAAGAGATACCCTCTTCAATATACAGAAAAGAGACTTTGAGCCCTTTCCTCCGTAGCTCCTAAGACTCTTTACTCTTCCCCACCAGGATGGCATGTGAGAGAGGCAGAAGGGGATATAGCTCTGGGACACTGTTTTTGCTGCCTTTCCCAAGAAGCTACTAAACAAAATTGCTGTTCTCAGCTCATCTGGGCATTGAGCCAGATAGGAGGCAATGCCCCAAATCAATTTCCTTATTCTTCAGCACATCATACTTTCTTTTGCTTGTAAGACAGACACTGCAGGGGTGGGGAGAGCAGGCACAAACACACTGCAATTGCTGGATCCATGGACACCAACATTGCTCACTTACATGCACATATAAACACACACACATACGCACAGACATGATCCCTATTAGCTTATCTCAGTGTCTTGAATTCCCACATGACTTCTGATGAGCCTTCTAGAGACATGTGCCATTTATCTTTCTCTACGATTTAAGATGCAAGGAGAAAGAACTGCATACTGGGGCAATAGACTGTGGATTCCGGGCACAATTTGACAGCTGATAATTCTTCTTATTGTTTACTTTATATTTGACCCATTATCTTCAAAGTATATGAAGTGACTTTAATATCAATTGTGGCTTCTTATTGCCAAATCTAAGGCTTTTAAAAAACAAACTGAAGAAGCTTGGTGCTACTTACTCATTTATACTATCTGAACCACTGCTTCCTGTCCCTTGGGGCTGGCAAGACAGAGTCACTCCTTGCTTTATATTGTCTCTAGAATATGCCCCTTTCCTACCGTAATTCAGGCTTTTAGCACTAATCAGGCCCAGATAACTATAATCATGCCCCGCTTTGCCATTCTCCTCCCAGTCCATCTTCATCACCAGTTATTTATCTTCCAGCGGCACTGCTTCTCTGCTGTTCTACCAGCAAATCCTCACTTGTAGAATAAACACTAGACTCTGAAACCTGGCACTCCTCCAGAGGGCTTCTATGTCTTGGCTCTTTGCTTTCTCTCAATTCTAGTATGTATTTCTTGGCTGTGCCGCATTGTTTTCCATTTGCTGTATCCTGCTTTGTATGAGTAATTATTATCTATGCCTATTGTTTGTTTCTCCACCCTGATTGAAGGCTCCCTGAGGGCAGCCCTTTGTCTTACTACTTCTGGGTCCTCTCCCCCATGCCTTAAACATAGGGGACACCCAACATGTGCTCTGTAATGGAAAAATATGATGTCTTCCAGTACAAGCTTCCAACTGCTGGGATTTTTTCTTTTTTAAGCAGTGTTGGTTTTTAATTAGGTTTTCATTAATCTTTTTAATAAATGGCCTCATACACTCTACTTGGGGCCAGGCGACCTTCTCCATTAGGATCACCCATCTCATAGTGTCATCTCAAATAAAGGAGCTCTCTTTTGCTGATTTTTCTACAGGGTCCCTTTGGAGAGCTGCTATCTGAAGAGCAGTAATTCAGAGGTCCTGGTTTTTTGTGGCTGTTTGCTTAGCAGAGATGTGGAGCTCCTTAGTCAAAGCAACATGCTTCTTTTTCTAGGTAAAGGCAGCTTCTTTTGTTTAGAGGGCTGTGTTCTGTAGAGTGCTCACAAGGTGAATGGATTTGCTGAGGGACATGTGCATGCATGCAAGAGTTTCTTTTTCCAAATTCCTGCTCTGTGAAAATTGTAAGGAGCGTAGTGAAGTTGTTACTCATAATGTTTTAAAGCTCCTGCCCCTGTTTGCATATTACTCTAATATGTAGCATTGGTTCCCAAAGCTAATCCACGAAATGGGTAGGTGTCGTAATGACATTTGCAGGAACGAATAGAGGAAAAGAAATAGAATATAGTGAGCTTTTCACAAAATTAAATTTATAGAATTTGAATAACTGAGCTTTTTTTCCCCTTGTCATTTTATTAGGGCCAAAATGTCTTTTTTTAAAAGGTGAATGATTATGATAGTATATAGTATTTTACAGAATTTCTCTTAATGTCGTTACTTGGCAAGATAACTGTGTGTGTGTGTGTGTGTGTGTGTGTGTGTGTGTGTGTGTACACTACACACTTCAGGGACAGAGAAAGCAAATACATACACAAGTCTATGACACGTGACTGCCATGTCTGTCATTGACTTCAGTAGTTCAGTGGTCTAGAACACTGCCATAAGATCTAAACATTAGAGCCCTTGAAAAACCTTGAGCAGGTGGTTGTGAGTAAAATAGAAAATGTGAGCCCATCTCACTATAGTTTCCCCAGAAGCATCTTTGTAATGGCCTTTTACTACTGTTGAACGCCATTGTCAAAGGTAACAGTTCAGTGCTGATCGTCTTTGGCCACAGGACTCTAAGCAAGTTACCTCCCCCTCCTCAGCCTTCTGTATCTATAAAATGAGGCGTTTCATTAGAATGCTCTGCAATTTTACTTTTAGCTCTCTCTTTCAAAGGTCTAAGTGTTTCATAGAACTATTTATGGGTAACAGGACTACATTTGTCAGGCAGAATAGAAATGCATTTTCCTTGTTCCCCTTCTCAGATATTCTGGATGGTTTATTTCCTCTCTTTACTTCTTGCTCTCCCTCTGTTCCCTTTTTCATCTTGCTTGTAAAATTTATTCCTTTCCTCTCCTGCCTCTGTCTAGCCAAGTCCTTTTCCAGATTAAAGTTGCCTTTTGTGTATGTGTGGCTATTCCTCAGGATAAGCACTTTATTTCAGCCTTGTATCCACTAATTAACTACAAAATTAAGTAGGTGAATTCATTGATTCAGCACTTGGTTTGATGTTTATATTAACTCATTAAAAGAGATGCCCTCCATGTAGCCAGAGGCTTGACGGGAATCTTTCCCTCCCCCAAAAAATCTCCTTTGACTTCCCATACTGGATAGCTATCGTGCTGTTTCTCGGAAGTATTCATGCATCTGAGGAGCAGCCAAATGACCCACTGAATCTGCATCAGACAGGAATTCCATTCTTTATGTCTACAGAAAGAAGCTTTCTTGTTCTTCTCCTTCCCCAGCTTACAGGCCAGGGTGTCAGTTCTACCTGGTGAGTTCCCTTTGGCTGCCTACTGAGATTTCAGTGATACCTGTTTAATGTCAGATGCCTGCATAGGTTCCATGAGGAGAATAAGCCCGCATACCTGGTGGAAACCCTCACCTCATTCCCATCAGAAGGAACTTATGGCAGAAGCTGAAGTAGAGTTTAACGCACTGCATCAAGAGCCATCAACCTGTTTTCAGAAAAAGTATTGACTTAAAATCTATCTTTCTTTCTGTTTCCAACAATCTTACCTTGTTTCATTCTTCATACAAGTTTTTTTTGCCTTAGCACATAATAACTAGAAGTGAATGACAGGTATGGTGGCCATTTGTCACAGAATTGTGTTTACCTCTTTTTTCTCTTGACATTTTCCCATTTATGTAGGGATTCTTTAAATCCCTACAAATAGTAGCCAGCTGATAAAATGTTTTATAATAAAATAGAGTGGAACATGGTTCGTAATAGAGCAGCATCCATTGTCAAAGAGGCTTTTCTTGGACCCATCCGAGCAGTTCAGTTTCTTGTCTATAGTCATTGGATTAAAAGAGAAATGTACTAAATGTGTGTTCTCTGATTTTCTATACCTTCTGTTCCTTTTGCCCCTGTTAAAAACCCTGAACTAAGTAAGCATCATTGCTTCAAGACAGTTCATTTTCTTTGTTCCACTTATGGAATCGTGTGCACCAATTGACAGCATAAATTGACCTTCCCATTGCAGCATTAGTTGTAGTGCATGTTATTCTCTCCCCAGAACTTTATACACACATCTACCAGGGCACTGATCACATCATTTAGTAATGATGTGCTTACTATCTCTTTCCCATATCATTCTGAGCATGTAGGGCGCCAGCCTTATGCTTTGTGTACCTTTTTGATATAGAGTAGGTACTCAATTAATGATGAAAGAAAAGAAATGAAGTGGTGACACTTAAATCTTGGAATTTCATTTAAAGCAGGATGTAATCCCTGTAAGAAGAATACAATTTGAAATTGAGTAAACATTTCTTTTGCAAAATTTAATATTGCAATAGTTTGATTTTTGTGTCTGATAATGCTTTTGTATTATTCTATACATTTCTGTTTTAAGACAATACTTTGGGTTTTCAAACATATCAACACTTGGTTTTAAAAATATGATTGAATCAGTATAACTCAAAGAACTAGTTTTGACCAAGTTAGTCATTAGTCTTTAGTTACTTAAGTAAAAAAAAATTCTAATATAATCAGTAATCTCTACTTTTTAGAGTGTAACCATTTAATATTTGTAAATGTATTCTGAGAGAGACAGAGACAGAAAGAAGAAGAAACCTAAAGTCACACTGGTTTGTTTTAGGTGGGCCCAATTAAATTGTTAATTGTTAATTCCCTTTTAGCATCCTAAGTATTAGTTTTCCTAATACTTTGCATTCAAATTTTAAAAAGCTCTCATTTAATAACATTGGACATTTATATAAGTGTATGTGTGTATGTATATTTATACATATACACAGATATGCATATATAATTCTTGATAATCATAATTTAGAAGTCTGGATTCTACTTCTGCTATTTTTCTATACAGATATTATAATGTAACAGTAGTATACTCATTAAAATATAAGTGAAATATGGGAGATAATAGGGTAATAAAAGGTTATTTTACTTTTGTACAAGAATGATATTATTTTGTTATAAAAGGAATATACTTATAGTTAGGATTAAGTGTAATATAATTGCTCAGTCAATAATTTGTACAAGAAAATATTTTAAAACCATGTCTCTTTGAAAGGTAGATACCTTTATTTTAAATGTCTTTATCAAAGATTATAGCCCAACTAAAAAATTAAAAGTAAAAAAAAGAACCACGTGTTATAGAAATGTTCACATTGCTTTCCATTTGAGAACTAACTGCTAAATTTTAGCACCTGACATCTTTCTGCAGGTGTAGTATAATAATTAATTAAAGTAAAATAGAGTTTACAAAGTAAAACAAATTTGGTTGCTTTGGCCAGTTTGCAGATTCAAGGGAAATGTAAGACACAAAGTAAGATCTGTGTCTAGAGTAGGAAAGCTGGTGTATACAGATTATCAGCTTTGAGTTAAAGAATTTGAATGTGCACACACACAACCCTTTGTAAATGATAAATTATCATTCAGGAATTTTATTTTCCCTTTGAGGCTTTAATGTTATTTGGTGTCTTTGCAGTGACAGAGAAAGAGAATGAATCAGACCTAGGTGTACACTCTGTTCATGGAATTTGAATGATTTAATTAATGCCTTAATACTACGACTTGCTTTCCTGTAAGATGATTTTGGGTTGAGACTTTGAACTGAAGGAAGTTGTTTCATTAAAAGTAGGATTTCTCACTAGCAACTATTTTATTTATTTTATTTTATTTAATTTTTAATGCACTAATGTTTGAACAGGGCTGTGAACAATTGTCCTTCCTCTTTGGGTAGTATATATCTTACAAATGTAGTAAAAGCTATGAGCCTTTTATCCTTCCCCCTCTTCACATGCAAGTTTTCAGTCATCTCAGGGAGTTCACAGCATCTAGTACATGGATCTTGGTTAAATGATAGGTGATTTTAGAATAGATTTACCTGGATCATCTACAAGGCCAGAACTCACAAAAATCTTTCTCTGTATTTATCATAGGCTTTGATTTTTTAATCAGACATGGATGTGTCAAGCAAGGAAGGTTTGAGTCCATTATGTTTCCTGATATTCATTTTATTTTGTTTTTTAAGTATAGAGAACTGTGTTCTTTGCACATGAACTTTTTTATTGTTTGCTTTTTTGAGGTCATTAGAGAAAAATATTAGCTATAAAATAGCCATCAACTGGCTCCTTTCTCATGGAAATCTCAAAATATATTCTCATTATTGGCTGCATTTCTTTCATGCAACTTCTACTTTATGAAACCTCTCAGCTTTCTGGAACTCCTCAGTATATCCATGTCAGTTGATATTCAATTTGAAGGATGCCCGTTGCAGTGTGCAGACATGGATTGATGTGTCATGCTAAGGTTTTTAATGATATTTTATAGCACTGAACTTTAAATATAACCTTTTGGAATAGGAATTAATGCTAACCTAACTGGAATTATATTAATAACTAAATATGTTTAGAGATAAAGCAAGTATCCTGCACACTGTGGTATATCCTAGTTTATCAGATCATAGGATGTGATCAAATACAATGCTGTCATATGATTTCCAAGGTCTGGGATACAGTTAAGATATGAATCTGTCAACATCCACCATCATGTCTGCATGTGTCAGCCACAAAAGAGTCCTTGCCTATAAGATCTCCATGTACCCTCACCCACACTGAAAAAGTAGGGTCTACATTTAGAGCTGATGGGCATGAAGAATGAATGTGCCGTATCCAAATGAGAGGTTTAGGGTTTAGAGAAATATTGTTTTAGTAGCTTGAGGAGTCGGGATATCCCAAGCTACATTCATTGAGACAGCTGAAGCCAGAACCAGGACCTGAGTGTATTTGACATCAAATGCCTGCTATGTGATAAGGATAACATAACTAGCATAACACTGTATGCTAGTTATGAAACCCTGTCTGTTACTTAGACTTTTAAAGTTAATAAGAGAAGAAATTTAACTTTTATTCTCAAATTGTTTGTCCTGTAATTTAGGGAAAGGCATTTAGCTCTCTTTCCTGATCTGTAAAATGCAGCTGCTCTGCTATCTTTCCCAAATTCAGCGTTGTTGAAAGACTGGAAACAGATGGTAAAGCAGAGGAAACTACAGAATTTTTATATATGAGAGGCTTAAGGTTTATAGACTGCTGGAAAGAAAGGGGTCCCATGGGGACTGGTTTTGGAATAGCAGATTGGTTGCTTTTCTTTAGGTAGGATATTTATCTGGGTTGAACTGGGGGTGGAAATGTTGATGAAAATTATTTGGGGGTAACCTAATGTGCTTCCAACGCTTTCATGTATGAAGGTCTCTTAGGATTTTTAAAAGGTTGCTCAAATAGAGGGTTTACGACTCTGTAACAACACCTGGCTTACCATAGGTGCTCCAAGGTCATTATGCTCAGCTTTTTCCCAGTAGCCACCTTATTGAGGAAGGAAAAAATAGAAAAAGCATTAGAGCTGGCTTACCCAGATTGTTTGTGTACACTACTGTGATCAAAATCACCAGATATGCATGATAACTCTCAACTTCGTTCTGCCTATAAACAGTCAATGGTCTTGTTAGTTGCAGCTGTAGACCCAGTGGTAGCGGAAACCTTTGCTTATTGAATTTCCAGCTACCAATCAACTGTGCAAGGAGCAACTGTGTGAAAATAAAAGTCAGTAGTCCCTCCCTTTTCCTCTCTTTACCTCTGCTTCATCATAAGAAGAATTTGGGTTCTTAGGTTGGTTGAAAAAGTAGAAAAAAAAATATACGAGACTCCTTGTTTTTTAAAAAAAGAAAGCGAGTATTATGGGGTGAGTTCTGTCCTGAAGGAACTACAGAATGGAAGGAGGTTGTATTACACAAGACGTAATTTGAAATCTTGACCCTCTAGAGCCTCAGAATGTGACTATTAGAAGATATTGTCTTTAGAAAGGTAATCAAGTTAAAATGAGGTCTTTAGGGTGAGTCTTAATCCATAATGACTGGTGACCATACAATAAGATAAAATTAGGAACGGGACGTGCGTACACAAAGAGGAAAGTCTGTGTGAGAAAACAATGAGAAGGTGGCTATCTGCGAGTTAAGGAGACGCCTCAAAAAAAGGCAACTTTGCAGACACACTGATATTGGACTTAGAGCCTTCAGCTCCGTGAGAAGGTAAATTTCCATTATTTAAGCTGTCCAGACTGTGGTATTTTGATATGGCATCTCTAGCAAACTGATATGGTGACTGCAGTGCTTCCCTTAACTGGGTTGGAGAGCTAGGGCGATCATAATAGAAGAAATGATCTGATTTATGTATCCACCTAGAGGAATGAATTCTCTCCTCATTGCCTCCAGCGGGCATAGACCATCGGCTTGGCTGCTGAGTGGAAAAGGAGGTGGAGGACACAAGACTTGCCTTTTCAGGAGAATCTTTGGATTTACAGTAGAAGCCCTACATGTGGCTTAGTTTCCTATGTCTTGCGTAATAGAACCTCCTTCCATTCTGTAGTTCTTTCAGAAGATACAGAGTCTAAGAAGGAATTCCAAGTTTTAAAAGGGGATTTCTTAGCCAGATGTTCCAGGATCTGCCTCAAATATAAGGATTGCCTTCGATCCTCTTCTGACTCTCTGAAACTTGCTCTTCAGGGATCTTTTACTCCTGGAATGAGGCAAGGGTAAGAAATTTATGTCCCTCGGAGTACACAAAATTAAGGCTTTATATCAATAGCATATTTAATATTAGTACAACTTTACTATTTATTGTGTAGTATTTAATGAAACAGATCTTAGGTTAAATAAAGGAGAAAGAAAAGGTGAGATTTTGTTAGTTTGATTTTGTTGTTGTTATAGAGTAGTGACAATAGTTTGGAGCGATATGGTGAGATATTTAACAGCAAGACTGAAGTAAGATAGATTTTGAATTTAATCGTGGTTGTATGCTATCACTACAAGCTTTTTCAGGACTTATTTTTACTAAATAGTGCTTTCATCATCATAAATGGAGATAATACAAATAGGTATAATAACAGTTACTATAAATAGGTGTAAGTTTAATATTCACTTCATGGTATTATCATTAAGTGAAAAAGAGCATGCATATAGCATACTATTTGGCACATAATAAGAAATCAATACATTTTAGCTACTATTATTCTTTATAATACTTTCAACATGTCCTTTGTTGTGAAACTCTTTAGGCTAAACAGACTTTTTATGTTGATTTGACTGTTACGTACCATTGTTATTCTCATTGTGAGAAATATCACGTTTGTAGCATGAGAAGCACAGCTGGGATGAGACTCTGAAAACTCTCTGAGAAGCAACATCAGCTGTAGATTTTAAATAAGTTCAAAATAATCCTATTTGAGGCCTAAAAGCTCAGGTTCTATCTAAAACACAGAGCCTTTAAGTACCAATATTAGCTCATCCTTCAGAAGGTGAAAGCTGAAAAATACAGAATTCAAAACAGGTTTAAAAAGAGTTGGAAACAACAGGGCTTGCTAAAGTGAGATTCTTAAGTGATTCTCCCTAGGACTCTAAACCAGTGCTTCTCAATCCTTATTGAGCATCAGGTTCTCCTGAGGAAATTTAAACTTTTCGATACAGGAGCTTCACCTGCTGATTGGCTCTCCAGGGATGAGACCTACATATGAGCATGTTTCCAAAAGCTCCGTGAGTGATCCTGAAGTACATACAGCCCATGTTCATGATCATGGCTCTAAATAGACTCTCCAGGTGGGTCCCAAAGGTCCATGTGTTAAAAGTCGTATTTTTAACGATCTCTTTGCCAGTACCACAAGTTAGATGTTATCTAAATTCTAATCCAGTCTCTGAAAATCATGTTTTTCTTAAAGGATGTTTATTTATGTTTTCAATATTTTTCCATGTTCTCTTTTTTAAATATATGATACTATTTAGAATAATACAATTTCATGATAAATTTTAAAGCTTTATATAAAATCATAAAAATGTAAAAGCTCATGCAACATTTTCCTAATATAAACTCAGAATCACAAAAACGGTTTGTTTTGTACTAAATTTAGAAAGCATCTTGATTTTTTTTTCAAGTCTTCTCGGATTGAAGGTCTATGATGCAACGTGAGCCCATGACCTTCTTGTAACTCACTCTGAAGTGTCTTTGGCTGCAGTAATTAATGGTATTAGTTCCTCATTGTACAAAGGCATGTACAAGGTACTGTGACAAGTCATCAGCCATATAGAAAGCATTGTTTGTGTTCAAATGACCTCACTTTGACTGTTACGTACCATTGTTATTCTCATTGTTATTCTCAGTAAGATAGGTCTTAGGATAAGACCCCACCCTCTCCCAAAAAGGTATTTTTTTTTCAAGGAGTAAAAACAGATTTAATTATTATTTTCATTTTACATTAACATTTATCAGAGCCATTTCTACTGCTAAGTCAATATGATGAAACCTAGTTTAAAAGATGTAGTCTGTTAAATTAAATCTCTTAAATTTTACTGTCCTTTAATCTCTGTGACAGTTTTATTTTATCATCTGACATATGACACTTTCAAATACAAGGAGAGTTTCATTTTTAGATAACTTTCTAATTAACATGCTAATGATTTTATATTTTTAAATGCAGCAAAATATCTTCAAATCTAGACCATAAAATAATTTTTTTTTTTTTTTTGCATTTATTACCATACCTTCCAGAAAGATATTCTTGCTCTTTCCTGTGCTATATGGAAAATTGGTGGTACAACAAGGGTGCATGGTCTTTTGCTGGCTAGGAAACTCTATGATTTTCTCTTAAAGGACTGAATTTTCCTTCTTTCTGTTGGCTTGCTGTCTGTACATGATTTCACCTCCAGATGGAAGAGGGACAGGGAAATCAATGCAGGTTTGAAGTGGGGAGTTTATGAAGCAGAAAGCCAATAATTACAGAAAGTTAAATATGTTCCTGGAGATAACAGGGAGTCTATCACACTTTCTGGTATACAAAACTAACATTCTTTTCATTGAACTTCATTGTATATTTCCCTACTTTCTTTTCAGTTTACAGTTCTCCCATTTGAAGCAAACCTAATACAAATGCTCCTCGACTTAGAATAGGGTTAAGTCTTGATAAACCCATAGTTAAGTTGAAAATATTTGAAGTCAGAAATAGATTTACTACATCTAACCTACCAAATGTAATAGCTCAGCCTAGCTTACCTTAAAATTACTCAGAAAACTTACATTAGCCTACAGCTGGGCAAAATATCTCGCTGTCACTTCCCAGCTTTGTAAAAAAGTATTATTCCTCATATCACTAGCCTGGAAAAACATCGAAGTTCAATATTTGAAGTACAATTTCTACTGAATGTATGTCACTTTTGCACCATCATAATGTTGAAAAAAAAACATAAGTGAAATCATTGTAAGTTGGGAACTGTCTGTACTTCAAAATTCATACTTAAACATACAACCGAAGGTCCAATTATTAGTTTTAAACAGAGGCTCCCACAAGATCCTGTTAAGCACCTTATTTAAACACAATAACTTTATTTAAAAAAAAACATATTTGCACTTGACTACATTGAAGCAGCTCTAATGTGGAAAATGAAGTACTCACTAATGTAATGATTCAGTTGTAATAACTTAGTAAATTAACAAGTTTTGATTAAATAGTTAAGAGCCACAATTATGTATGTCATTGAGTGTATAAAGGAAATTTGACATATTTTGTAAGTTAAGAATTCTATATTCTGAGAACACAAAACTAGTTCCAAGACATGATTAGTTACCCAAGCTCTAGATAATAGTATGTTCTGAAGAGCAGATTTGTATAATAGAAGCAATACATGCAATAACATACAGGATCAAAAAGGGAAGGTTTTAGGTTGAAGCTAACATGTAAACTGGCCCTTGGCAGAGAAGAGAATAAGAATGGTATGTGTTTGTGTTGGACAGAGGGGAAATGGTTCATGCTGTAAAATTTAATATTCCAAAATGAATTTTAAATCAACCAATGTAAGGCAATAGAAAGAACATGGGTATTATAGACAAAGTCATCTCTGGCTAAATCCTATCTCCATTATTTACCAACTAGATTCCATTGGGCAATTCACGAATCCTTTCTTAGTCAGTTTTTTCATCTTTAATTGGGGTTTATAAAGTTTTAGAGAGTTATTTTAAGGATTTCATAAGATACCCATGCACAGGATTCAGTAAATGTCTTTTTCTTCCTTTTCCATTTATAGTACTTTGGGCAATACTGTATTCACTATGGTACATGACAGACTTACCAAAGAATTTAGATGGTGCCTTGGGAAATGCTGGAATAGAACTTGTCTGAGGCAGTTTATTATTATTATTTTTTTACAAAGACACATTGGAAAATGAGCTCCACAATTTTACTGAAATATTCTATGAATCATTTTAAAAATGTAGAAATGGACTATCTATGTATGTTTAAAAGTCTGTCAAATTCTTCCTTCTCATCCTACAAACAAATAAGTTATATTTAGATTTACTGTTGTCCCTGCAGCAACTCAAGTCACCATGAATTGTGCAGAATCCTAGCAGAAAGACTTTAATGGTTTATTTATGTATTCATATAATCCCTCTGTCAAATGAGGACTACATACTTGTGTGCCTGAGCTGAATTTTATTGATATGTTTTTTTTTCTCTTGCTCTAAACTCTACCATTCAGATTTTAATTCCTGACAATGCATTGGTGCCAAATGGCACCATTAATGCTGTTAGAAGTTGAGTTTTGCTGAAATATTTAATACCTGCTATATCTATCCTCCAGAGAGGAGAACAAGCCAATCTTCTTCATTGGTTGTGACTTCAGTTAAAGTGCAGTTTTTAATTCGAGACACTTTGTGGTTGCAAAAGGAGATAATGGAATATTTAGACTATGGAAGATGTAGAAAGCAGGACAAAATTGAAGCCCTTTATTACTGTCTAAATCTGTGATGCTCACTTTGAAAAATGTTTCCCAACATTATGTATATTCTCAAAGCACATTTAAATTACTTCAACAGGTGCAATAATAAAATGACACTGCAAAACATAAGCATGAAATACATGAGGTGAAGTAAAAGGGCAAAGTAATGAGATCAATCATGACAAAAGAATAATGAAAGACAGACCAACAGAGTCTACTCAGGGAAAAAGACATGGGAGCAGATATTTATGGTACAATGGAAGAAATGTTGATAGAATTTTGCACAAAGTGCTATGGGAAAATGAAAAGAGAAAGCATTAATTGTGCTAGAGATGCAAGGGTGAGGAAAAGAAAGCTTTATTTCATTCTATTTTCCCTTCAAAACAACACATTTCCCATTTGTTCCCAGAACAAAAAATTCTTGGACTGCCCTTTTAAATGTATGGCATGAGACCTTGACCCTCAGCTATTTTATTCACTATTATAAAGCAATACTGGACAATGTTTTTCTGTTTCCCTGAAGTAATCTATCAGTCATGCCACATACATAGTAATGGATGGTCTGTGTATGTTTTAAATCTGTGAATTTCCGAAGAGGCAGGCAGATGGGGGCAGGGGAGGGGTTGGATGTCTAGAAAAAGATGTGAAAAGTCCCCCCACCCCCACTCTTCCCTGGACTGGAAGGGGAATGAGAACAGATTCTAAAATAGCAAAAACAATTTATCCTGAAGACAAAATTCCTCTTCTTGGCAGTTTTGCCCAGAGTAAGCGCTGAGAGGAATGAAAGAACAATATAGGAGTCCTCATCCAAATCAGGTAGCAGAATCAGCTCCTCAAAGGGAGCCTGGGTGTATTCATCAGCAAAGAGAGGGGGGAAAAAAAAACTTTTTATGGTCCAAAGACTACAAGTCCTTTATATCTAACAGAGAATTCAGCTTGAGAAATATGCAGGTTGTTCTTTTTTGGCCTTTATTTTTCTCATTGCACTGTGTTTTATGAGGTAGCTAAGATGAGTGAGTCGGAAATATGCATATTAAAGAACTTAAAGTTATTCAGCAAGTTAACTTTGAAATCAATTTTCTTTAATCACGATTTTGAATTGAGAAAAGCTTTAAAAATTGAGGAATGTGGGAAAAAACAACCTCTTCAACTATAAGGATTTTAAAGTGCTGGCAAACAACATGACATGCTTCCAACAAATAGCTCTGCCTTTTCAGTCTTCATGCGCTGGAGGCAGCGTTCTCTCCCAGAAAAGGAAAGAACATCCACTTTGGAGAAATGCAGTGCTCTCTGTTTTCAAATATTGTCTCTTTCACTTTAGTGAGTTGGTAGCTAACATTTAATGAGAGTGTACTATGTGGCAAGCATGGTTCTAAGTCCTTTACACATAGGTATTAAGTAAGAACTAGAGCAAGCTGTTATAATACAGGGTTCTAAAGTACAATGGATCAAGCACAATCTAGATTTCATTTTTCTCTCTCATTGACAACAAAGGTGGGACTAGGCAGTTGGGGTGAATATCTTTGCCACATTCTCCCAGGACCCAAGTTTTTTTTATGTGGTTGTTCTCCATCCTGTCTGGTTTGATCTGTGTGGTGTTGACTCTCCAAAACCATGTCCACATGTGAGACTGTAGGGTGAGCAGCTTTGTTTATAAATGTGACCACGAAGCCACATATATCATTTGTGCTCACATTCCATTATCCAGCACTTAGTCACATGAATACCCTTCTCCTTCATGGAGGAAGAGGAATCCAAACTCTAGCTGAATAGCCATGTATTATGCTGAAATGTAGGGATGAGACCACCGTAGCATGATTCCTGGGATTACTATTTCTGTAGGTTACGACATGAATGTTGAGCCCTGAATTTGGACAAGAGCACAGCCGGGTTTGGAGGTACTGAAAGGAAGCAGGAGAGAATGGATATGGGGAGAACATATGCATTGCCTATCGGGCCATATTAACTTCTTTAATCTTCTAAATAACCTACCAATTTCTCTTCATTTCCACAGGCAACTCAGTCACAAAATTTCTTTCAAATCACTGATCCTATCCCCATAGCAGTGTGAAATTCCATCTAGCACAGAACTTGTGCTCTTAATAACTACCTTATTTCTTGTTTGCCTCAAAAACTAGTATCATCGCTACTACTTTAGTAATTAGGTGCAGTCAACACTTGAATATTATTAAGATCTTACTATATTTAGAGAGCTGTGTAGTATCTTTTCTTGTATTTTTGTTTTTATCTTTTTTTTTTTTTTTCCGGTGGGTTGTTTGAATGGCTGAATTCATTGAGCATATGTTGAAAATTTCAAAAAAAAATTCCTTTCTTCAAATCCGTCACTGCATGGAATATTTGTTTCTAGTCATATGTGGAGATGGTTTCTGTTTTCAAGATATGTTCCCAATAATTGAATCTGTTTGCATCACACCTTTCCCATATCTCATAACCTTCAAAACCCATTTTTATCACCCAGATCTATAATCTTGCTAAGTGTTGTTTAGGAAAGATGAAAGTGGTTTCTGTACTCTCCCAGCAAAGTCACACATAATTCGCTGCCCCGCTGAAGAATGTCCTCTGCTGCCTTCTCCTCACCACTGGAAAATACATCATCCACAACAAATGGTCTTCCCTTCTGATAAAACCTGATCCTAACCTACATGTTTTGAGGGTAATTTATTATGGGAGAGAGAAAACTTTGAGTAAACTTTAATTTGTTCTTCTGTTTTACCAGTAACATTTCGTGTTCTTTTCTTTCTTTTTGAATCTACTACATATTTTTTTAAAAATTGTTTTCTTTATATATTTTGTTAATTGTTTTGTATGTGCATGTATTTCACATTTTTTTCTGGTTATCTTTTGGAAAGAGGCAGACTTAATTTTAAAAATAGTGATGTGTGGAGAGAAGAAAGAAGATAAATGTCAATGATTGCTTATTCATAGGCTGTTCTGTTACAATAGGTTATTGGCACATGGCAGTTTGGTTACATAAATGGTGGTCTTTGATGTTCATCCTCGTCATCTCTCAGGAATGCTCCTCGGACAAGTGTTCTTTTATTTCTGTAGTTCTCTCACCTATATGGAGAACAGGACATTTTGGGAGATGGGAATATTTAGAGTGCAGGCTGAGATGCAGCCTTCTTCCCTAAATTCTGGCTGTGAGACCTTACGCACATCACTGAATTAATTTTCTGTCTCTTGGTTACCTCATTTGCAAAATAGAGATAACAAGAAGATGAAACTCAGAAAGTTATTATGAAGATTGAAGAAGCTAATGAATGTAGCAGTGCCTAGCACATCATTAGTGACTGATACAGTTTAGCTATTTATCATTATTTTCTTCTTCTCATCTTCGCGTGGACTTGGTTAATAGTCATCCTGTTATTCCTATGGTGACATATTGGTTGCTAGAGGTATTGCTGACGTAGAGAAGTTCAGCTGCAGCAGGCGAACTACTCCTTCCTGGTTTCTGTTTCATCTCCTTCAGTGTAAGATGGACAGAAGAGTTTCTAGTAAAGAAGAGTTTAAAGAATCCAGACTTTTTACTCTTTGTCTTCAGAACAGATCTAGGTTACAGTGAAATGTAATTGTAGGCTTAATTAAAGATAAGTTTAAAAACTCATTGTTGAAGGAAAACAGTGTTGAGATTGTTGTCATTTTCCACATATGCTTCGTAACTTAACTGGTCACAAAATATGATTGAACATTTTCTCTGTAAGAAGCTTTTTGTTTCTTATAAGAGTATAGGAATCACTCCAAGTGATTTTAAATTCTGGTTAGTGAAAGAAATCTAAGACACACATGAAATAAATTATATATATGTATGTGTATATATATATGTGTGTATATATATATATATATATATAGAGAGAGAGAGAGAGAGAGAGAGAGAGAGTAATATACATAAACATGTTATAACTGGATAATTCAAATAATTATCACTCTCCAAATGTGTATTGAAAAAATTGAGAAACTAATATGAGTTGAAATAATTGGGGAGATTAGGCAGAGATTGTTTTTGAGATGGATTTTTATTTCCCAAACTCCCAACTATGATAAGGCAAGTTCATATAAGTATCTGAACATTTAGATTGGGTTCAAATCCAAATTTTAGGACCAGAAAGTTGGGTGCATCACTAGAAAAGATTCCCACCATTGTAATTGTAGATAGGGATGAAAGATTCATCTAGAGACTATGAAACATAATACAAATGAATCGTGGTGTTTGGCACTGCTATTCTTAGGAGATAAGCACATCACTATAATATTTAACTAAACAAAGCAGCTCACCTGGTCATTCCAGAATTTTTAAAGGACTAATCCTATTACAGAATCATATATTCTATTGCTGTTCCACTCAGAACCTGGTGTATCTTTTAACAATAGGTCATCTCTACTGGCTGAAAAAGTAAGCCTCTTTGTTTTCACATAGAACAGGAAGTTCAGAGAAAGAGGGCTTCCGGTTTATCTCAGTAGTTCAATAGCAGTCTCAAGGACAGTCATCTTTCCATCGTTTTGCTCTACTGTTCTTCACTTGTCACCTTTGTCTTTAGTTAAACTCCCCTTTGGTCACAAGAGATTATGACAGCTGTTGCATCATATCCAGACATGACATAGGGCAGGACAAAAGAGTTTATTTCTTCCTTGAGTCTTTTCAAAGTAAGGAAAACTTTCCCAGAAATCTCCACTAAACTTCTCTTATGTTTTATTTGCTAAAATTTTATGTCCAAACCAACCACTAGCAAATGAAATGAGACAACCATAGTCACCTCAGGTGAGTCAGGACCCATTCTTTGAGGCTTCATGGAGATTTACATGGAGGATGGTAGATTTTGAATAAATTGGGGGTTCACTTGGGAACTAGAAAGGATGGGCATGAGGGTATACATCTTTAGGCATCAACAATGTCTATAGTTGACATATAGTAGAATATTCTTTTCTCCTTATTTTTAAGAAAGGAAGGAAAGAAAAAAGGAAGGGAAGGCAAAGAAGAAAGAAAGAAGGAAGGAAAACACTTGCATGATATGTTTTGTTTAGTCTTCTCTACGGAGCAAATAGAATTCTTCTGATTTATTTCTGTTTATTCCAGGTATAGCACAATAAACATATCACCGGGCCAAGCATTAGAATCATATTGTCAGAAACGGATTAGAATTGGGTGGTGCTGCTTCTTTCTTGGCAAGGGGTCAACTCATTGCAGTAATGTATTAAATAGCCCTTCAAAATAGGAGAGCCAAAAAAACAATGTCCATTGGAACTAACACTCTTAAACAGTATCCAAATTAATGGAAAGTGCCTACACTAATGAAATAAAACATCAGGGCTTTGGCAGGAGGTGATTGGCAGAAACACCCGATGGCTTGATACATCTGTCTCCTGAAGACAAATGAATTCCTCCTTGTAAAAGAAAATGAATAACTGTGGCTTAAACTAAAGCACTGGTCTAAAGAAAATGAGTTCCTGCCTTCTGCCAGAATACCTAAGAGCACATTTCTCAGCCTGATATTATCTCTATGCCTACTAAATTAAGATCCTAGCTATAAAGATAAGATAGATTCTCCAACTGCAGTCGTGAATACGACATCATTTAGTATCTGGCAAGAGAAGATATGATAAAGGGGTATTATATCTTCCTTTGTGATTTGTAAGGACTCGGGAGCTTGGTTGTATAGTTAATTAGTGGGTTGATTTATAAATATCTTTATTTGTTCATTTACTCATGAATTCATTTATTCATACATTAATGCAGTTACTTAAGAGTGCCTTCTTTTTTCTAGACACAGTTTTGTGCCGGGCACATTAAAGTTTGCGGAGGCCAAGGTCCTAGGTTTGGGTCATGTTTAGGGCAGTAAAGGAAATGAAAGGAACTATGCCATGAAATCTACCAGCTCTCCTCTACATTATTACTTCCTAATATTCCTCCCAATCAAGACAGACTTTTATTATTACCTGCAGTTCCAAGAACAGAAAATGGAAGCTTAGACATTAGGTGACTTGTTCAATGTGATTCTAATTGTTTTGTGGTAGTCTTGGCTCTGAACCCATGATCAAATCATTGAACCCACATACATACATAATTAAGTTATTCCAAAGCTGGGACCTTTCCACCATGGATTGGATTCTTTTCTACCTTAATCACAAATTTATTATTTCCCCTAGATATGCAGATAACTTTACTGACAATTCTCTATCATCTAGAGTGTGTGAGTGGGTCCAAACTAATCCAACATAACTAAAAGAGGCATCCATCTCAAAGTCAAAATCAACCATTGGTAGTTGGAAACTATATATTTAAGAATATGAGAATTACCCTTAAGAAATAAATAAATGGACTCTGAGCAAGAGCCTTTGATCTTTTCTAAAAGTAGAATGTATGAGCTTGGTATATTGCTGATGTAGTATCTGATTTGTCTTAAACAATACATTTTGGCTTCCCTCTAAAGATGTAGCTATCTCTCAGATAAATGAAGTTAACAGGCCAAATGAAATTTTTACCAAAGTATTACACATTTGTATGGCAAGTGATTCTTCATCAAGTACTTTCCAACCCAAGGCTAGAACAACTCAGTGACAAACAAGGGACAGATTCCACTCTTTTGTTGTGTGAGTGAGGAGACTGAGGTCAGAGAGGCCAAGCAGCCTGCACAAAGTCACACAGCCCAATAGCAGACGCATTGAGCTTTTTCTCTTTCTGTTTAAACATTCTGTGGGCTAGATATTATTGGACTGAACAAATTACTTTATATAATATTTTTTTAAAATAGCTCCCTCAGAGATTATAAATAATGTTTGGGTGCATTTAATGTATCTAGAGTAGGGGGGCAAATATATCAGTGTACTGACTATGTATCACTCTTGCTATGTTGACACTTAAGAGCAATAGCTAGAATTGCCATGAAAGTTTCCAAAAATTTCCAGTGTTTCTTAAATGTGTCAGGCCTGCACTGTACTCAGGGTTTTTTTAATTTACTATTCTTTCTGCCTGAAATACTCCAGAACAGGCAGGCTTATGGCATAGCAGACTGCCCCAAAGTTTGGCTCAAATGTCACTTTATCAGGGCAATCTTACTCGACCACTTATGTAAAAGCACAACCCTGTTCTTCCTTACTGACTGTTGTTCAAAGCATCTTAGATAACTTAGTAAATAGAATTTACTCTTTTTTTTTTTTTTCAATTTTCCATCTAAGAGGCAAGATGTTTTGTTTGCCATATCCATTGGAGCATCCCCAGTTCCTAGAAGAAGGCTTATAGTAGGTATTCAGTGAATACAGTTGAATAGTTAATAAAAAAAAAAAAGATGCATCTACGTGCATACATGTATATACACAAATATATAATTTAAGAAATTTTATGATTTGGATGTGTATCACACTTTAAAAAAGAGAGAGTAGTATAGTAAAATGTAAAAATGATATGTCACAACAGCAATACGATTATGAAACATTGATCTGTGCTTTCTCCTCTTCATTAGCCTAGACAATATGGATTGTTGATTCTTGCTCACAGGGCTATCTGCAGAGAAGTATGTAAATTAGTAGTAAGTGAATCAGACCTTCCTCTCCAGCCTTCTCATGCAGCTGACTCTCCAATCCATGGCATTATCTATGCTTCATTCATACCTTTAGTGCCCCTGTACTCTCTTCTGTAACATTCATCAAAGTCTGCTTTCAAATCCTCATTTTAACTAAAGTGTAAATGACTAACATCATTGTATTTTGCCAGCCCTATCATCCTTTTAGTGGGAGTTAGGATAAAAAGGTGAACGTTTGTTCAAGCAGTTTGGAGCTTCATTTTCGGGCTTTGTTTGACAATTTGGGACTTGGCCAGTTTGGGATTTAGCAGCATTGGCACTTATATCTGGGAATACAATCAAGACCCAAGCATTAGTTGCAAAGAGACAAGGAAGATCAAAAATGTTTGGGATCTGGAATTAGTCTTGCTCACAAGACAGCTATTTTCTCTGTTTGCCTTAAAGATAAGACCCAGAGAAATTGAATTCACTCACAATTTGATAATCTACTTTAAGAAGTAACATGCAGAGTCAAGGGCATCATTTATTACTATAAAAAGTTATATAGTAAGAATTAACTATAACGTAAAGAGTACCTGAAAATAATAATATAGTAGGCACTTTATAGGTGTTAACTCATTAACTTCTTAAAACAACACAATATGGTATCTCATTGTTATCTTATTTTACAGCTGAGGAATCTGAGACAAAGAAAGATTAACTGACTCACACAAGGTCCCTCAGCTGGTTTATGTCAGAGCTAGGATTTGAACCCAAGGCAATGGGTAGCTACTGGGCTATAATGCATCTTGAGGGTTAAGTTTGTTATCATCCCTTAATAAAAACAAACCTTGTCCATGCAAACACTTCATTTAGTAGCCGAGAGGCACTTAAGGTCTGGGAAGATGAGTTTCCTGTTTCTGAAAAAGAAAGCACTGATCTTTTTATATAGTGATATCTCTGTATAAAAGTGCTTTGGTAAAACATTTATGTAAATAAACATAAAACATGCCACATATTTTGATATATGGATTACATAAAGCTTTTGATTGCTTCACTTTTCTCATATGTTCTCTACTGCAACAATATAGTTTTTCATTTTGTGTATTAAAGGTCACAGGGACAAGTAGAATTGATCCTAGGTCTGAATTTATAAGCTGGGCAATTTTATCTTTACCATCCTGTGGGTTTCAAAAGATCTCTGCTCCACATAGAATCCCTGTTTGAAAGCAAAATCTAGTAAATATTTTCGGAAAAGACTTTTTATTTTGTGCCTTCTCTTGGAAACCTAGAACTCTATTCCTTGAGGTGCCATAGGTGTGGGTGTATGTGTGTGCATGCATGCATGCATGAATGCATGTGTGTTTGTGCATGTACACATTTGTTTGAACTAATTGACAATAACACTACTATCATAAGAAAAGAATAGTGTTTTGTGATGTACACATGCTCTTTCACCTGTATGATTCCATGAAATAGATAGGATACATAAATGATAGAGACATCATAGATAGATGATAGAGATATAGAAAGATAGTAGGTTGAATATAATTACAAATGATTCATTGAAGCTCAGCGAAGCTCGGTCCATGTAGCTGATTAGAAGCAATGTCCAGGTGCCAAACAAGCCTCCTAACATTGAACTCCAAAGCTGGCGGGGGTGGGGGGAGGGGTGTTTCCCAAGATGTATCCACCAGCAACACAGATAAACATGTCATCTCTGTTGTGTCATAGCACAAAATGCTGCAGGAGAACAGCAGAGAATGACTTGTCAAAGCATCCTAAAGGACCAAAATCTGTGTGAGTCATCATGCAAGCTCTTTTAAATTAAAATAACTTGGTGCCCAGGAATTTCTTTAAACTGAAATCAGAGAAAAGAAGACCCATTGGTGTAAAATGAGGAGGTGAAAGTGCTGTGTTTTTGTTTGTTTCTTATCTCAAGTATACAGGCCCTTAAACCTCTGAATTGAACTGTTTTGTTCTACAAATGATCTTCCTTTGCATTTCAGTTACTTTTACTTTCTGCATGCCTTTGGGGCATGGGGCTGAGGGTAGTCTGGAGTTCGGGAGTGAAGAGGTTTGGAAATATTTCCAGTTGTTGGTGTGAACCAGAATGTGGCTCACACTTGCAGGAGGAGTGGTGCAAAATAATCAGTTGTGTACTCTGAGGGGCTTACTGTTTGTATCAGAGAAGAATCTTGGGGTGAATTTTGCTTCATCACACAATTCCTAAGTTGTCCTGGTGGTTAATTACTTCCTCTTTATTGGAACAAGAATAATCTCTGTCTTACAGTATTATAATGAAAAGTATAATTAATGTATGTAAAACCAAAGAGAGGTTACCAATAAAATGTGGCCAATGAAACTACAGTCTTCTACAATTTATAGGAAATCATGCATATTGATTTTGAATGAACTTTCTGACTGCTAAGGAGAAGCTGGTCTCATTTTTTGCACTTTTTTAAATTAAAAATTATTGGGGTGACATTGATTAACAAAATCAAATGTTTCAAGTGTATCGTTCAGCAATAAGTCGTATATATATATATGTATATGTACATACATATATATATACATACATATATATATATATTGAATTGTGTGTTCACCACCCAGAGTTAGATTCCTTCTGTCACCAAATATTTAACACTTTTTACCCTTATCTACCTCCCCCTCCCCCCTTCCCTCTGGTAACCACTAATCCATTGTCCCTGTCCATGAGTCTCTGTTTGTTTGTCATGTTAGTTTGTTGCTTTCTTGCAAAAATTACTTAGATGTATCAAGCGTACTTTTTGCAGTATCCCAATGAGAATAACAGATTTTTTTGTGAATTTGAAACTACCTAAACCTGAAAAGAAAAATCTGTCTCATATTTAAAACTTTAATTAAAACCTCAACTCAGGAAATAAATGAAGATATGCAGGACCAGTTTACTTCTGAGGTTAGATGAAATCTTTCATCACAAGTTGGTATCAAGCACAATGGTTCTGGTTTCCAGTTCAAATAAATGGTTAACTAGTCTGCAGAAAGAAGCAAAGTCAGATGACTTTAAATTGTTCTCCTTTAAATTGGGAAGAGATGAATATCTTATCAGGAAGAAAGGCAATATCATACTGTTCGTGCTTCTTTATTTAATCAAGTCCCTCTTGTTTTGAAATTTCAAAATGAGCATCACTTTTTTCATGAATGAGTCTTTGAGGAGAAAAAAGGTAAGAGATTCACTGCATATTTTAATGAATAGAGCATTTTAGGTATGATGTATTTAGAGATATCAGATTACTCTTATCCAGTTTTCCGAATGCAGTTTTCCAGGAAATATCACTGTTTGCATGTGCATCCATATACAATATATTTCATATGTATAATTGTCAATATCATTTGATTTATTTTTGACTTCTTAAATACAGAGAGAAAATTATTTTCACTCTGACATCTAATGATTTTTTATCTCACTTTTCTTTGAATCCAGAGCATTATTTAGCAGTCACTTTTGTTTCGCTTATAAAGTGTGAATTCACTGCATTTTATGATACAGTATGGTTATTAGGAAATGAGACTATCAAAAGATTTTAATTAACTGTTTGCCGTTGGTCTAATATTCCTGGGTATATAGGGTGAAAAAAAAGCAGAGTTTCTGCTCATGTACTTCTCATCGTCTAAAGCAGTGGTCGTTAGCTGAGGCCAAAGTTGCCCTCTCCTCGGGGGGACACGTGGCAATATCTAAAGGCATATTTGGCTGTCATAATTACAGGGGTGATGCTACTGACATCCAGTGGGTAGAGACTCAAGATGCTACTAATGCACAGGACTGCTCTAATAAAAAAATAATTATATAGCTCAAAAAAGTCAGTCCTGCTAAGGTTGAAAACCTTGGTCTGTAGGTGAGAAATATTTAATATATTGTGATACATGCTATTTTAGGAAGATGATTGAAGAGCTGAGGCAACTCAAAAGAAGGAGAGCTAGGGTTGGGGATGTGTTGAAAAAGCTTTGTGGAGGAAGTGACAGTGGGCCTTGGTCCAGAAGAATGAGCCTGGTTTAGCCGAGCAAGGATGGGAAGGCAGAGAGCATTTTGGGTAGAGGTAAAAAGATGAGCAAAGCATGGAAAACTAATCATGCCACGAGGCTTTTACCATACGCTGTTCCCACAGGGGCAGATTTGGATTCATAGTTATATACAAATCAGGTTAATAACACAACTCTATATGGGAGGGTAGTTGTTGTTGTTGTTGTTGTTGTTGTTTTAATGTGGAATTTAAGCTGCATATGTAAAATGTACTAAGAGATAAGAAATCATGTTCTACTAGCAGGTAGAAGCTTTCCTGGCTCCCTGGCTTCAGTTTTCCCATAGTACAGTCAGTATGTCTACAGACTGATCGATAATTCTTCCTCTCTTCCAAACCTTTCTAGAATTACAACCTCAGGGAAAGGAGTTTACACAGTTTAGAACCATCTGAGAGATAACACAACCCTCATCTCCGGACAAGCCAGGATATTAAGGCTTTCAAAAGGTCTCTGATAGAAACAATAACAACAAACAAACAAACAGAATAAGTGTGTCCTGAATACTGAGTCCCATCTCAAGAACTTATTCATTGTCTGACATACATTTGACAAGTGACAGAATCTTTTTTTTTTGTTTGTTTTCTTCTTCTTTAAATGGATATAATGAAAATAAATAAATAAATAAATAAATAAATAAATAAATAAATAAATGGTAGAATGATATGCATATTATAGGAGTGTTTGAAAATTAAATACCATACCATTTGTAGCCTGATAAGTAGTAGGTATTCAATATCAGTTCTTTCACTTTCCCCATTGTGATCTGAAAGCATGGGATTCTTTTTTTTTAATTTGATTTGATTATTTGTCTCAAGCATACACCAGATTGGTTAGGGGATTTCTTTAAAGACCAGTCCTGAAGACATTATAAGCAAGATTCTGCCTTCCTGATTGGCAGGAAAGACTTAGCCAAGGATAGCTTTATAATAAGAAAATGCTAAGTGCCGTAATGAGATTGTTTAAGAACCATTCAATTAACAAAATGAAACAAGTGTGAAACACTCAGTGGGTGCACTGAAGATGTCTTTTGAAAATGTTGATGCAGATGGCACACATGGTGAGTTAAAAAGGTTCATATTTAAATTAATAAGAAGAGAGAGAGGGAGAGAGAGGAAAGAAGAAAGTTATAGGGTTGGGAAGGGTGGGGTAGGTTGAAAGCAAGCAAGATTAGTTTAAAGGAAATTTCAGTCTCTTGAGTAATTAAAAGACGACCATAAACTCCACCTGGGGAAACCACTTTATCTCTTGCTGAGCAGTTGGTATTATTCCTCTTTGCTGTTGTTTTTGAACATGTTCAGATTTCTGATAAGTTATGGCAGGAATTATAAACAAATTATTTCCACTTCCTATGAGTACAAAGTCTAGATATTATATGTATGTATGTATATGTGTATATGTATTTTTATTGTATATATGTGTATATATATCACATGTATATTTTTCTTTCTAGTGTTTATTCTATTCAAAATTTTATTGAATAGTAAATTTCATAATCAAAGAATTACCTATTTCTATAACCTAAAAAAAGGTGAAAATAAAACTATGATACTTCTGCTTATAGCCTCTTATGTAATCGGTGATTTGAAGCTTCAAACTGGAAATATTAAAAAAATATATATATATATTTCAGTTTCTTTTCATTAGTATCTTTCTCTTTGGTACAAATACTAGGGGTGAATCCTCACATGCCTCTATTTATATTTCTCCTACTAATGGGAGATGAGATGACTTTCATCACAGTTAAGTTAGAAGAATAAATCTGTTATACATGTCACTCCACAGAAGCATCTCAATGAAATGTCAATGCTGTCATTTTTCACATCCCTTAAATCACCATGGAGATTAAGTACTAAATCAAAAGTCTGTAGAGTTAACCAACTACGAAGTAATATTGAGTGTTTGAAATCTCAAAAAAATGTGACCAATTCTTTCATTGTCTTTTTCTTTTTTCCTAACAATTGATTAAAAAATTAGGAATTTCATATTTTAACAATCTATGTCATGTACATGAGAATTTTTTAATATAAATTAATAGTCTCCAAATATCTAAAGTAGAATTTGTCATAGTAATTTAATCAAAATAATAGTATCTATAAAATAATGTCTATATTGAACAGTAAGCCCCAGGCACAGTGATAACAGTAATATTTTATTTAATAATGGATACAACCCTATATGATTCACATTCTACAAATGAGGAAAATAATCTTTAGAATAGATTAAAATGTGATTGAATTCATGCAGGAGAGAGAGTGATGAAATCGATTTGTTTTAACAAATCTGCAATTAAAAAAAATTAAATACTATAGTTTGAAATGGAAAGGAATGGGATAGGATAGGATAGAAAAAAATCCTTAGACTGCATCACATGTTGTAAGATTGGACTGATGAAACATTGCTTTCAGTTTTGAGAGTAAGAGAGAAAAAGGTAGAGATAGAGAGAAATGAGAAGGGAGGAGGAATGAGAGATGGAGAGAGGTGTCATACTGCATAATGGCTTTTTTTTAAATTGAGAAATAGTATACAAAAATAAAAATTTGGAGCAACTACACTAAAGAATACTCTGCCTATCTCCACCCCTGTGTTACTATTACACAATCCAAACAAAATCAATATAATTTTCTCATCCTTTGTGTTTCTGGTTGACTCTTGTAATATGACTCCTGAAGGTCTGAGAGAACGGTTATTGTGCAGCATCTCAGCCAATTCCATTCGGTTACATATGGAGAAACAGAAGACTGAGTAGACTGACACTGCAGTCCAAGTTGGAAGTAGAATATGGGCATCCTACTACTGTCAGGTGTTGTGCTTTTCATTTCTTTTGTTTCTTTTTTTTTTTTTCCCCTAGGAGCTGAGGATTAAATAAATAAAGCATCAGAAGTAACAAGTTGTAGGCTTTCAATACCTACTTATCAACCAGTATATCTGTAACACATATGGGCCTTTCCATTGTAATCAAATTACAGCAGTGACTATTTATTACACACCTTCTTGGCAAAAGACTATATTTAGGTGTAAGTTATGTTTCTTATTGTCTTGCGCTCCTAATAAAAATGATGAAAATATATTTATTCATAAATGATACAGTAATGTATGTAAATGATAGGTTAAAAAACTAAAAGATTTTTCAAGTGGAATGTATAGTTTATTACATTTTCAGAGGATGGAGAGGGATCTTTGACTTTGGTAAGAATTAAGTAAAGGAATTGTGGAAGAGAGAATTCAATGTTCCTCTTAGGTGGTCTCAGGATATAGCAAGATTGATGAATATCTGGTCAATTCTGAAAAGCTTAATGGGTTAACATGTGAAAAATCAGGAATGTCTCAACAAAAGTTATAAACCAAGTAGCTAAAGAATAAGCTGCTCAATTGCTAAATGAGTCTTTAAGAGCCTATTGATAATATAATGAAATGTGCTAGTTGTTCAGAAGCTATCAACTGGAAAAAGTATGTTTATATTATTAGTCCAATAGGCATGTATCAGGTATAATGGACTATACCAATGTCTCTAGGATAATATAAATGGTAATAATTAATACTTCAAGGTCAAATTTTACCTCTTCCTTGAGGCCCACTCATATACTTAAAGGCAGTCCACATTGAGCTTTATTTTTTAAAGAACCTAACATATAAATTGTTGCATGGTACGTAGCACTTATATATTGTCCTGACTTTTTAAAACAAGTTTCTTGTTTGTACATCTCAGCCAGCTACTTAAATACTTTACAAACATAACTGTTCTTGGATTTTTTTCTAATCACATTCTCAGTTTTTTATATATGCTGCATGATGAATATAGGTCTGATGATGGGTTAATAGACAGGTTTTTTTTTTTAATATGGTTAGGAAATTATTAAATTATCTCTTCTCAAATTCTCTTGCTTTCTTATGGTATTAACTACATCCTACCAATTATTATAACTGTTTACTTGGTACATTCCAACTAGCTTTTAAAATGCTTGTGGCACGTAGCAACTCTTATACAAACTCAGCACACTGTACCAAATACAGTGCCTGCACTAGTAGATATCAAATGAATAGTTGTCAAATGGAAATTGAATACATTTTAAAAATAAATCTGATATATATAGAAAGCCTAGCACAGAATGAGCACTTGGAGGGTTCTCAATAAATAAGAGCTGAATGAATAAATGAGTCATGAATTCTAAATTTTGCCATTAAGAAACTATGAGACATGTCAAATCACTTCCCATTTTGGGGACTCAGTTTTCTCATCAATAGTGTAAGATATTTTGATTTGAATGATGTTTTTCTAACTACTTTTCAGGTTCTATGAAGGCTTTTCAGGACCTCCATGAAGAGTGAGGTAGTTATTTAGCCAATGATAGGTATTTAAAATGCCTTTGCTTATGTTGGACCTAAGATACTCTTTAAAAAAAAAAAAAAGATTCAGTGCTAAAATTGTTTTTAAAAATATTGGTATGAATTACAGCATGCAGTTTTGCCTTTCTCAAACCAGTTTTTACATGTACCATTTAAATCCATCTTGCTGTTATTACATTACAGTACAAGAAATGGACAAGAGGTCCTGCTGTTCTAGAAGCCACATTCAAATGAACTTGACATTAATTTCATTGGAATATTGGAGACAACATTAATTAATTGCAAAAGCACAGAATAGTTCTTTTACTACAGAGAAAAATTTGTGTTCATTTGCCATGCATAGAATGAGCTTCAAGGAATAATAATTTTTAACAGTGAAATAAAATATATTGTTTTTTCTTCTCTTTTCCTCACTCCATATTCTCTTTTTAGTTAAGAGAACAGCACACAGAAAATATGTTATTAAACCGCTTCTTCGATGAAGCAATTTGTCAAGGTGGTTTGGGTTTGCTTCTCTTTCCCCAGACAATTTAGATTGGCAAGTTGGCAGGTAAAATCTGACTGTTTAGATTGATCTATTGGAATGTAAAGATGGCTATTCATTGATGTTTGTTAGACTCTAAAATCAAAGGCACTGAACCCAGGCATTCATGTATGGCTCAGTAATACAGTAATAATGGTAATAAATAATACTAGTAACTAATAATAATAATTTAGAACTGTGTAATTTTATTTGTTGCTTATTAGTGCAAGACACTGGATTAAATCCTTTAAATATACAATCTCATGTATCCCTCGTGACCTTGTGTGACAGTTTCCATTATTATAGGAAGGGAAAATGGGCACCTTTCCCAAGGTTAACCATTAGTATGTGCTGAGCCAAGATTCAATGAATTTATAATCTAATAGAAATGAAAACAAAAGGACACACATACATGTCTCACAAGGTAGAGTATAATGAGTACTATAAAAAATACACACAAATATAATTTTCTCTAAGATTCTTTATCTGTATATTGATTCATTCATTTATTTGTATAGCTATACTCTCAGTGTTCATGATATTACTTTTGTCCAGAATTTCAGGGTTGGTAGAACCTTAGAACTTCTCCAATATTTTCATCCATTACTGGAATTCCTTTATATAGTATCCCTGAGAGCTGGTCAAAAAACCCAGTTGCTGAATACCTTTAGTAATAAACGCACTCCCTACAGACAGAGAATATCTGCTGCTTCATTCATATAGATGGGAGTTGAGACAAACTTGATGATTTCTCTCCCCTTCCCATTCTTGATTTTGCCTAATTAGCCAATTAAAAACTTATGATCATCCTTTTTCAACAAGCTAACCCTTCTTTGAGGCCATGATTTGTCTCCCTTCTAACTCGTGTCTTCTTTTAGCATCAGTATTGCAGTGTTTCTGTGAGGTTAAAACTATGTAATCTTGTAAAGTGTTTAGAAGAGTGTCCAACACAAAATAAGTACTATCTAAAGAATAGATGAGAATAATCATGATACTACTAATAATTATTATTTATTGGATTAGACATAGTGTGTAGAAGTCTTCTCTTCCTGGCTGATCACATTTTGTATAGACACGATCATTTAGATATAGATTCTAGCTTTCCTTATATATGTTACAACTTCAGGTTCACTTGCACATATCATTAAAATTAGCCCAATCAATTAAATGATGGTTTTATAACTGAATTAATTGACAGGAACACTGGCAATGCCCACTTTACCCACATGATATCTGGTTTTGTCTCTTTGAGTCATATTTTTAAGTATCTTTGCAAAAACCTAAGCCATTGCCTAACTCTCTGATTGCCGTTAGAAAATAGTAATGATGAAAAGAAGAAAAGGGGAAAGATGGAAACATTTAACATAAATAAGTGGAAGCCATTTCAAAGATACCACTCTATATAAGAGCAAGGACTGAAAAGTAAGAAAATGTAGTTAAAGAATGATCATGATAGGTCCTCCTTTCAAAGACTGAGTCTGCCTTTTTTACTAAAATACCAACTCGTTATTTAACATAATGAAATTGATATAAATATATAAAAATTCCACTGTAGACAAGGCCAGACAGCTAATTAAAAGATGCTAAAATAGCCAAAACTTGGAGCCTAGGCTCATGTTTAAGATTGTTTTTGAATGACTTGTCCAGGCGGGGAATCTTCCAGGAGGAAATGCATCTTTGTCTGGGTTTAGGTCAAGGACTGGACTCCCAGGGCTCCAGTGAACCTTGAGGAGAAATCCTTGAGGCAGAGCCAGACAGGAGAAGTCACCAGATCCTTGGAAGGGGGAGGAGAAGATTTTCCATTACTCTGGACTCATTTCCAGTTGCACCACTTCTCAGGCAAAGATTATGCTGACAGCCATTCTCTCGTGGTTTGCTCCTCTGTGGTGGGCACCAGCCATCTATGCAATTCTAAAGTTAAGATACAGTATCAACAAGCTAAGACACCAGTAGTGCCAAGTGCTTTTTAAATATCTTTTTAAATATCTTTTTAACTTGTGTGTTGCTTTTGGAGAGACAGTGCTCAAAAATGTGACTCTTAATCTTACAATAATGGCATTTTCAGGCCATATGAAATATTAAACTATCTAGTCCAATTACCTCATTTTGAAGATCAAGAAACTGAGGCCAAGAGAGAGTGGACTTCCCTAGAATTACTCAGCCTCAGTGACAGACAACAGTGGAACTGGTGTTTGTTGTGTGGCCTCTTTGGGCTACTTTTTCCAGGTCTGTAAAATGGAAATGAGGGATAGGTCTACATAATCACTCTAAAATTCCATCCTATTTTAATATTCTACATATGTGATATTTAATTTTAGACTCCTAACTTCCACTGTGGTTTCCATTTTATAATCATCAAGGGGCTTTCATAAAAATGATGCATTTATATACCCAAATGATAGTGTTCAAGCATTTGGATGAAGGCTAAAGTTCTAGTTAATAATTTTTCATTGTGTACAGATACTTGCCTCTGTATATGGCATAGATTTAGATTAATAATTTTGAAAATACACTTGGCTTTGAATATAGTTAATAACTTACTGTATTACATCCTAACACTATAAGCAACTTAATGAAACTACAGTAACTGTTTCCTTATTGTTATTGCTTTATGTCGTGCTACTCATTGCTGAGAAGTTCAGTTCTCAAGAATGAGTAGGATGCTAGACAAGTCCTGCCTTACAGGATAGGAATAACCACCTTGATTTTAGGTAGCTGAAAACTCCATTGCTTCTAAGCAAAAACTGAATATTTCCTCCCATTTATTCAGCAGACACATTTTAGATGAGCTGCCAGCAAATCCATAATGTAATGGCAGCTATAAAAGCTTTCATCAAGAGTGTGCATGTTTAGTGTCTCTGTTTAGGGATAAGCTGGGTTATTGGAGTGGCAAGGGCAAAAGATTCAAGAGTAAGATAGACTTCCCATCTCAAGTCATTGTCTTCACGGAGTTTTTAGGGGGTATAGAAGGAGCAAAGAACTTAATATCCTCTTTTTGGGGGGTTGTTTTTCTTGAACTCATCAAATGCAAATCTTTCTAGTCTTTTCAAACTCTGTCTTACAGGTATATTAATATCCATTTTTTCCCTGTTAAATGTGTGAATTTAATTTTTTTTGAAGTCCAGTTTATAATGCAGAGAGTCCATCAGTTACAGGGGGAAGCCTTTTAGTTGTTTGCAAAAGGAAGCATCTTTACACCATTGGGAATGCATATTCTCAGACATTTATTATCTAGATGACATTTGACAAGTTATGTGTGATAATGTTTACAGGGATATCAAAAGGATCCAATAAGATAATGCATATGAAAGAAATGCTTACAATCTAAAGCATAACAGCAATCTTTTTTTTTTTTCTTTTTATACTGCGTATTAAAGGAAATGGATAGGTGTGGAGAAAACAGTGAGGGGTAGAGAAGGAGAGGGTGTGAGAAGCCAATACAGTGCTTTAATTTTCTAATAAAATCACAGCTTAGAGCAAAGAGACTTCCAGGACGCAAATGAAATACTACTGCTGGAATATTCGACGCTCATGCTTTTTAAAATGTTATGGCATTTGAGTCGCTTGGGGATATTGTTAAAATGCAAATTCTGGTTCAGCTGGTCTGGGGTGGAGTCCGAGAGTCTGCATTTCTAAAAAGCTGATGCTGCTGGTCGCCAGATTAACAGGGGTAACCAGAAGTCAATTAAGTATTTTACTGGGAAAAGAATCAATTTATTGGAATTCATATATCATGGAAATACCCCAGTTAATACCTCTTCCTCCCTTTGTCACATTATAAAGGACATTTCTGCACTTCCTGGTTTTACTAACTGTTGTGAAAGCATTCCATTTCTACTGGCTGGGGTCTCTGGCTGAAAAACGGCAGCAAGATAGGGGGTTATATACAACAGATTCAGAAATAAACAAGACCTAGGGAACCAACACATTGCAAAAAAGAAGTTGAGTTGTTTCTTGTTCCTTTTCCAAGTCTGAGCTAATAGAGGTCTTTGAATCTTGCCTTGAGAATTTTACAACTGTGATCGGTTGTCTTAATTCATTTCCCTTGGCACATTGCATATTTACATTGACTTGGACTACTCATTTCCCTAATATAAATCCGAACAGAAATAAACCATGTGAGATATTTCCCCCTTTTAACATTTTTTTTCAATTCAATTCAGTGTAAATTTACTGAGTACTGCATTACAAAGTAGTAGACTATGCACTGGGAGGGATGTAAGGACCATAAAAGATAGGTTTCAGGTGTTCTCCATTTGCTTTTAGAGGATAGAGACATAATAACCAAGTTTAAGGTAGTTTGAGCTTAAAAATATACCAGATCTGGAATAATATGATGGAGATCTGAAATAAGTAGAAATCGGTTCTGCTGGGTTGGGAGTTAGGAAGAAGTCATGAAGGTGGGAGAATTTGGAATAGGATCATTTGCACATGGAGGACAGAAGACAGCTTGAGACAAAGTTTTTGTCATATTATATGTATACAAAGAGAGCAAAAAACAAAGAGACACAGATTAGTGTAATTCAAAACACAATGCTGAGATTAACATTTCATTCTTTGGAATTCCAGCTAATGCCTAGAGTTGGTGTGGGATTGTTGGAGGTGAGGAGGCCTTATCAGGGTTGTATTTTAGCTGCTGCTTCTCTCAGACCCAGATTTTTCTCATTGGGCCCAATTCCCTGGAACCTGCAGAAGAAAAGATCACTATATAGATATAGACCTCCTTAGCATATTTTTTGATGTGGGGCTATTTAGTCATTTAAAGAAAATTAATTCTGTAGCCCTTGTCTGATTGCTATTCACCCTGCCTGGCGCCATTTCCTGGGTAGAATGTGACTGGAGCATTATCTCATATCACTGCAGCCAATGCAGTCTGATGATCAAATGGGACAGAAATGAGGATAACCAAAGAGCATTAACCATTATCAAAGGACATTATCCAAGGGCAAATTTGGAGTCAAAGTCAGGAAGCAAAATAAATTCCAAATTCAAATGTAGTCAGTGGCATATTAAGAGACAGTAGGTAGAGCAATGCTCACTTGAGGAATTACATTGTGAGGTGTTTGTTCTTTGTTCTTGCTGGATATTGACTGTGTTGATTGAGACTGGCTTACAGGCACAAGAAAATATTTGAAAATGCCAAGTCATCTCATTTATTGCCCACTCTTGGAAGAGAATTCTTAAGAACACAAATGAAGCTTGCAGTGCTATATACTTTGGATTCTTTTGCATTCCACTGACCAAAACGATGTATTACCTGTGCTAAATGTGTTTTATCTGAATTAATTAAAATCCAAGAAACTATAGACAAGAGTGACTCTTTAATTTTTTTTAAAAACTCTATTCAGCTGTGACATTTCACAGGTCATTTGGCATCCTTTGTCATGTGTTCTACTAGTACTTTTTCTTTTTTAACTTTCCTCCCCTCATGCTCCAATTTTGGTAGTTTTGGATAGTGTTATTTTGATTCTTGTAGCATGCTGTCAATTTCAAATTCCAGGTAATAATCAAACTTCAGGGGCATAAATATTTCATACTGAGAGAGGTGTTTTGACAATCACTTAGCATTCAGCACCCCTATTTTTCAGTTGAAACTAACAAAATAAATAAATAAACAAAACACCAAAAGAAAATATGGGGCAGAGTCGAGGAGAGAGATGTGAGATTAAGAGAAAGCGGATGAGGAAATGAAACCAACATTTATTAGATGCCAACACACAGCAGACACTTTACTCCGTCCTTTATATACATAGTACTACTAATTCTTGCCATGATTTTGTGTTACAGACATCGTTGGGCCCACTTTGCCAGTGGGCAAATAGAGAGTAAGGGAGATAATAACTAGAGATCAAAGTCTTATAGGCACTCACCAGCAGAGCTGAGGTGGGAAAATCTGGATCTCTAATGTCTCTACTACCAGCCCGAAAACAACAGATGGTGGTGGCTGCACTAAAAGTACCATTCTTTCTTTTTCACATAGTACCTTAAAGTATGCCAAGATAATCAATTTAGTTAAAAGACCAGAAAAGGGATGAGAGTTCAGTAAAAGTTACAGATCCACTGCCTTCCAACCAGATTACTCTCTTTATTCATTTTGAACCTAACATATACGGGCTGCTTTATGGTGGTAATAATCTTTTTACATGAATATGACCTGTCTGTTACTTAGTCATACTGGTCAGTCCCTGAGCTGTTTAGCGGGTTGATATGTAGTCTGTACATCCTTAATAAGCAGAAATTGATTTTTTAGATAAATCAAGATGGATGTGCTTTTTCTTTTATAATCCATTTCTAAATTAAGATGTTAATTGTAAGTGGTGTTCTCATGTCTGCCCATTTATTCTTTAAAGAGCTACCGATTGAGTGCTTACTACATGCTACGAACTGTATTAAGAGCTGTATTAGTCAGGGATTGTCTAAACTCAGCTATGATAACAGATCAACCCTGAAAGCTCTGTAGATTTCACATGACAAAAGTTTATTGTTTGTGCAATGCAAAGTCTTCTGTGGGCCAAGCTGGGGTATTCTCCAGGGCAGTTCCCTCTCAAGTGATGTGACTATGGTCCCATCTGCTTCTATCTTATGGCTTTACCTTCTCAACATGTGACTTCCAGATCACTGTCACAGAGGTAAAGAGAGCTGCAAGGGGTTTTCTCAGCAGGCTTCGAAAGTGGCACACTTATTTTCTGGTTATAATTTATTTGTCAGAAATTCTGTGGCTCCACCTGTGAGGACTTGGTGGGAAGGTGCTGAGCAGTATGGTCTTCTCTGTGCCTATGAAAGAAAGAATTAACAGATACTGGTGAGTGCTGTTGATATAGCACAAGTTCTGGGGAGAACAAAGATTAAATTGTTAGAGTTATCTCCTTGTATGAGAGTTGTACAGTTACACGAGAAAAACTATAATTACAGGGGAGTATTTAGGGCTATATTACAATTTGGCAGGGCCTATAGTTCCTTAAGCCAGCAACTGCTGTTCTGTTTAGTGAATTCTTTTTCCATCTAAAATAACTGACTTGAGATTGAAAAATTCCTTGTAGTCTCTTACATTCATGCTGCCTGCTTTGTTTGTTTGTTTGTTTGTTTGTTTGTTTAATAGAGGTCAGAATGTTTTAAAAACTAAGCCTGAGTCTTAGAACTTCTTTTCTTGAACCAGTGGCCTTGTGGCAGCTGTTGTTCCACAGGACGAAGAAAACTGTACTTGTCCACTGTGAACCGTGAAAGGCAGAACGAAGCAGCTTTCTGTGTTGGGCACATGTTCTTTATAAATGTCCCAGCATTTCTGACTGGCATGGTCAAGTATGGAGACAGTTTTCTGGCATCGACCATACAAACAGCAAAGCATATGCAATTGGAAAGATCTGTACCTTGTGGAAAAATATGAGTGAAAACTAACTAACTAACTAACTAACTAACTAACTAACTAACTAACTAACTACATAAATAAATAAGGACATGCAAGTATGTTTAGGCTTTAGCACGAACAGGTCCATGGAACGGGGTTGACAATGTTGCTAGAGATTCTAGATATTTTTGTGTATGCGCATTTGGCACATACGTATTTTTTTAACTTAAAAAAATAATCATTGAAGAGCTAAAACACATTAATGTCATGTTGAATTGCAAGGAAAGGAAGAATAAAAATCTATACCATTTGCGGGGTAGTTTTTCTCAGACAAAAAACAATTTTCCTACTTCTGTCTTATTTATAATGGTAATGTGCCATATCCAGAGACTGAAGTATTTGGGCTTTCACTGTAAAATGTTTTCTCTCAACCGTTGCTCTCTGTGCCTTGATTTTCAACTTCCATTGGCTTTAAGTTATATCTATGTAATGCATTTGCTTTGGCCTTTAGACGTATGTTATGGCTGCTAAGTAAATGTTTTCAGTGAATGTAGAGAGGAAGTGTGATGGCTTCTGAGATTTTAAAGGTAAACTAGAAAGGAAAACTATGACAATTACACAAATAATAGTAATAATAATAATAATAGTAATAATACAATCATGAACATTATTTGGGCATTCATTATGATCCAAGTAGTGTTTTATAAGGATCTTTTCATTTAGTGGGTGTATTTATGAAGGACAGGCATTTATTAGCCTCACTTTAAAAATGGGCTTAGAGAGATGTTAAATAAATTGCCCAGTGTCACATGACTAGAAAGTACCTGTTTGACCTATTTAAAGTTAGCCAACTCTTGTCCTGCTACAAAGTATTTGGTATGGATGTATGGATGATCCATAAACTCAAAATATAACCAAAGGAAACTTCAGCCTAAACTGTGTATTTAAATTGCATAAAGAATGAATATTGTAACAAAAATACACTAGCTGAACACAATTTGAAAATGGAGATTAGGGATATGTTCAGTTTTTAACCAGAAGTATCCAAAGGAAAAAGCCACTGTCCAGCACAGTGGTTCTCGGTAAGGAACCATTTTTCCTCCCCACCCAGGGAACATTTGGCAAAGTCTGGAGTCATCTTTGCTTCATGACGGGGAAGAAGTGTGCTACTGATATCTTACAGGTAGAGATTAGGTATGTTCTGAGCATCCTACAATGCATAGGGCAGCCCCAAGCATTATCCAGAGCAAAAAGTCAATAGTGCCAAGACCGATCTTATGTAAAAGAGCCTTCTCTTCTTAGATAAAGGAAATTGTGTAATAAAGAGCTCAATCTTTGGAGTCAGGAAACCTGTGGTTCAGTTCTGGCTCTATTGCTTAACTCCGAGAGTTTAAGTTTTCTACATTTTAATTCTGTTACCTATAAATTGGAAATAATGATAATACTTAGTCTATAAGGTTACTCTGAAGATTAACTAAATGTATGCAAAGTGATTTAGCATAGTCCCTGGCATTCAATAAATTGATCCCTGGATGATCAATAAATTTACTTGAGAGAATGATAACCAGTTGTTAAGCAGAGTTAGTACTGTCATTTGAGACCCTCAAAGACTGCTTTTTGACCAGGTATTAAAAAAGAGAGCTGCCTCTAGATCAAACAGCTTTGTTTTAAATCTCATTTCCTCTACTTCTTAACTCTGTGACTTTGAGCTGTCTGTGCCCAAGTTCCCTCATCTGTAAGATGAGTAAGGATGAGGAGTAGTATATGTCTTCTAGAGTTTCTGTGAGGCTTAGCTGAACGTGTAAACTAGTGTTTAGAATAGTTTTGGCCACTTAGACACAGACAACTGTCTGCTCTTATTATTTGCTTAGTTAATAATGTTAGATAGTCATAGCACAAATTAATTTTCTAAGTAAATGAAACTTACCTCTTGAAATACCAGCCATTTCTTTTATTTAAAATTAGCTCTAAAATTATATTTAAAATCCCTCGATTATTTAAAAACCCAGTACGAAATTCTCTTTAACATTTCACTGTTAACTCAGATCCTTGTCATCACACTATTGCTTCTTATATCGGATTATGTTACATGAAATTTTAAAAACTATTAAAGTATGAGGATTTTCTTCACTCTAGGCTGCTAGACTGTTTCGTTTTTTGTCTTTTTAAAAAATATCATTTTTATTTTCTTCCTATAAAAATATCAGTTTTGTGACTTGTGGTCTCTTATTTTGCTTTTTAAAAATATCTGCATTTGATCAGTCAATCAATATTTATTGAACATATATATGTTATGCTCTCTAAGGTATATCAGTGATCAAAACAAAACAACTCTTTCTTGGAGCTTACTGTTTAGCCAAGGTAAACAATGAAGACATAGTGTCAGTTAAATAATCATTTAGTTCAAATGTGATTATGCTATGACTGAGAAGTATAGGTTGCTGTGCTTAGGGATGAACCTACTAGTGTAGTTATATAAGACAGGCCTTCATGGAGAATTGATCATTAGGTGGAAATCTGAAAAGTGAGTAGGTCTTAGCAAGTCAAAGAGAAAAAGCACTGCAAGCAGATAGAACAGCATGTGTAAATGCCCTGATTCTGGACAGGGCATGATGTTAAATAAAAGAATTTTTAAAAGCCTTGTATGGCCGGAGACCAAAAAAGAAATTTAGGTTTATGGTAGCATTGCTGAGTCTAGAAAAATAGCTAGAGGCTTAATCATATATGGTCTTCTAAACTGTGTAAAAGATTGACTTTATCCAGTAGACAGTGGTAAGCCATTGAAAAGTTTAAGCTTATTGTTAATATGATAGATTTCCATGTGAAGAATGGCTTGAAAGTAGGAAATGATGACACAGTTAGAAAGCTTCTGTGGTCGTCCAGGGCAGATGTGATGAAAGCAGCCCAAATGATGTCTCTAATAGAAGTAAATAAAATCTAAAAACTCTACTGTAAGAGGAGGGCCAATAGTTAGTTTTGGCTTGTTTACCTTCAACCTTGTTCTTGGCCACATTCCAGAGGATTACAATTGATAATCAATTTCCAAAAGAGCAAAAATACCAATATACAGCAATACTAAAAATGAAATTGTGTTTGTGTAATACTTGAAAACTATCTATTGTTGCATTTAATCAGCAAATTTTCCCAACAAGAGATTTTTACCGCTTTCCCTTCACTACTGTGGTCTTAGTTAATGTACCTTAATTTGTCGACAGTAGGAAATTTCTACCTCAGTAAGCCATGATGCATAATAGGAAACTTCATGTGTCCTGTCTTACAGAAATAGTTGAAATTGCAAAGAAGTGGCCTTCCATTTTGTTTTTTGCATTATGGGAGAATTATAGAAGTGTTAACTCATTAGTTCTCATTTTTAAGCACCGATATCTTGATTAAAAAAATATAAAACTTTAGAAGTTTAAATAAGGAGAAAGTTACCTACATTGTGTGTGCAAAGTACATGTTAAATATGAATTGTGTGCATATTAAATATGTATATGTATACACACAGGCATATTGTGTGGGACCTTGAACACTGTATTTAGAAAACTGGGCATTCTATTTTGAAAATATGTAGAACCTTTTCAATGGTCTATACATGTCTATTTCTAAAACATTTGTCTAAAATAGGTATAGTAATTGCTTTCTTAAGGGTAGCTAGAATTAAATGAGATCTTTTAGATAAAGTGCTTAATTTAGCACCTAATGAATAAAAATATTTAATGAACTTTAAATATGGTTATGTAATTTATATGTAATTATATTATCACAAATTGGCTATATGGCTTAATATAAATTTATATACATTGATAATTTGATATAAGATTATATATACAGGTTCAAATGTATATATTTGCACATACATACACTATATTAGCTTTTGATTATTATAACGAAAGTAGATACACAATGATATTCAAAATGACATAGTCTTACATCCACCTTTGGTTAAATTAGTTTAGTTTTATATTTTTGATTATTTCTGCTCTGGGAAGTTAGTATAAGTCAGAAATTGAATGTTAGCCTTGAAGATATGATTTCACATGAGTTGAAATTCTAGTGCAGTTTCTGTATCTTGCTTTCTCTCATTTACTCATTTATTCTTTTATTTATTATTTAAACAAATATTTCCTGGATCTCTATTCCATGCCAACCAGTCTAACCCTTCAGAATCTTACAGGCTGGTAGTGGAACAAATATGAAAGGAAATAACTGCAATACAATGGCGTGGACAATGTCCAAGACATTCTTTCAAATAAGGAAGCACTCTACTCTTTTAAATGACATATGGTTAATTATTAAGTAAATTTGTCTATCATTAAACCAAATAGAGAAGAATAGAAATTAAATAGAGAAAACTTAAAGGAAATTTTTTTCTAAGTATCTATTTTTTACTCATCCTCTTCACCTACCACCTACATGCTGAAGACATCCAAATGATTATTGGTAATTACTATCACTTTCTCTTACCCCGGAATCCTATTTCCATCTGACTTTTGGCAATCTGTAGGTAGATGTTCTGTAGCTATTTCAAGTTCATTCTGCTTAAGACAAATTCATTATGTCCTTTCTTCTCACAAAAATTGTTTCTCCTCTATTTCTAGTCCCATTAAACATATTGTCACCCACAAAACCACTTCATCTGAAGTCTTGAGGTCCCAGTCCATATTCAGACCTGTCTCAACCCATAACCAGTTGGTCATCAAACCCTCCTCCTCCTCCTCTGCCAGTTTTCTTTCTCTCCCTTCTAGGTAAACACATATAACCCCTATGCCCTAAATTAGTAGAATAAAAAAGCAATTTTCAAGTTGCTAAGCAGCAGCAATTGAAAGAAGGCTCAGAAAATTAAGTCAGTGACTTGGTTATTAAGTGCTAACACTATGTTGTCTCTTTTTCTGTGAGTGAAACATCTTTCTCTTTGACATGGAATACTAATTTTAAATTCTGTTGACCTATGAACTTCAAAAAATCCTCCTATACATGTCCACATTATATACTTGCTCAATTTACCTTTCCCTCCCATCACTGATATTTTATGCTGCCAAGGATATTGCCAGCTATAAATCTTAGAGCCCTTTTTGAAGATCTGACTGCTCTGGAAATGGATAGGAGATTCACACTGCAGTTCATGTTTATGGAGAAGTACATTATTTGTTGATATTAGTCATTGAAAAGAAATGATTGACCTCACTGTAGTGAAAGATATTACAAGTTGGCTCTGATTATTTTCTAAGTGTTCTTGAAATTTCCTTCTGGTCCATACTCTTAAAGAATCATTTATTAATTCATAAGGATAAGTGCAAAACTATCTGGAACATAGTAGATCCAGAGGTAGTAGTATATCCTATTCTCTTTTGTAGGATATCTTTAAAAAAGAAAAATCAATGAGCATCTAGATCCCTAAACTGCCCTAAACATTAGGAAAATATGTCTAAGTTCCCAAGGAAAATACATTGAATGAAGAAATATGACAGTTTTCTTTTTCTTTTTACTTTTTAATGTGTTTTTAAAAAGTTTTATATCCTGGCAAATATATGGTATGGGGCTAATATTAACTGTAGGTTAGAGTGAAAAGTTTACTTTAAAACATGAGATTTTTAAATGGAATAGTGTAACAGATATAGAGGAAAAGACTGCTTGGAGGGGAGGAATAGATAAAGAAAACAATTATTCCCTGAAGAGGCAAAAAAAGAGATTAAATTTGCTTTGAATATTTCTTAAGTAAATAGATTATTTCTTTCTGAGCTCCCACCTGACTATTTTTTCTTTCTCTTTTGA
>CM053510.1:13466595-13497643 GCA_028627145.1 Eidolon dupreanum
ATAATTTCTCATTGCAAACATGATAAAGGATGGATTCATTATCCCATCATTCAAGGTATTTTACAATATAAAAATGTTCTATATTTCTAACTTTTTGTTATATTCCTTATGTTTTCTTTCCTATATTTCTTAACCTTTCCTACATATGCTTCTGCTTCAGTCAGACTGGTAACTACTCACTGTCCCTGAAACTTGGCTCATGCTCGATCACCTTTTGGCATTTGTTCAAAGTGTTCCCTCTACTCTTACCACTATCTCTTGTATTCTTTGTACTCTTTCTGTGCTATTTACATTATCTACCTATTGAAACTCTGCTATCATCTCCTAAAAACAGGTCTCGATCTTCCCTGCTAAGTGAGGCCCCTCCTTTCTTTGAGTCTTCATAGCACTTGCCTGGCATCTTCGCTGTGGACTCATCCTAACGTACTGTGAGAACTCATTGTGTTACCTGAAGTTTCTGTCACAAGGATTTTAATATGGGAGGTGATTAGGTAAATATTTATAGAATGTATGGGAATTCTTTGAAATCTATTGCTTTTTTCTTTCTTTCTTTCTTTTTTTTTTTTTTTTGCAATTGAAAACTGAATTCAGAAGCAATCTCAATGCCCAGAGTTAAAGGGAATGACTAAATGCATTATAACCGATCCATATGTGGACTATGCTGTAGTTATTAAAATTAGGTTTAAAATGAAGTTTTAGTGTCATGGGAAAATAATTATGATATACAGTAAATGTTTGGCATCCACAAGGGATTTTTCCTGTTCCTTTCAAAGGTACATGATTTTTTAATAATAATATAATAATAGTAGCTAACCCTTACTTGATATTTACAATGCTCCAGATCATCTTGAGTTGTCCTGTATTTTATATAATGCAGAAAAATAAACTGAAGAACAAGGCAGTTAGATAATTTTCCCAAAGTCAGGTGCTTCAAATGAAGCAATGAAGTGTGCTGGTTGAGCAGAGAGAAACTTGTCAGAATGCCTGTGTTTTAGTCACTGTTCCATCACTTGTAAATTACTTGCCCTCTCTGTGTATCAGTTTTACAAGTGTATAACAGCAATGGTAACAGTTGTGAGGATCAAATGAGATATATAGATACAGTACTTAGCATAGCATCAGGAACATAGAAAGCTAGTCAAAAGTAGCTATTTGTATATCCAGAGTTTAGTATCATGCCTGGATAAATGGATATCTGTTGCCTGAATGAAAGAATGGAAGCATTGTCTCAACTCAAGTCTCACTGGTCCTCTTCCCTTTCACCTCCTAATAACATCTCACCATTACCGAGAGTTATTACATACACAGCAATGAAAGCAGAGCCAAAAAAGGCATACTGAGGCCTGATTCTGAGCAATCAAATAGACTCATTCATCAGCTAAAATTATTTACATTGCCTTTATGATTCAAATTTATGTATTAGAAAAATCTAAATAGACAACCTACCAAATAGGAGAAAATATTTGCAAATCATATATAGAATAAGGTGTTAATATCCAAAATATACAAAGAACTCATACGACTCACTAGCAAAAAAAAAAAAAAAAAATCTGATAAAAAATGGGCAGAGGATAGACATTTTTCCAAAGAAAACATACAAATGGCCAAAAGATACATAAAAATATGCCAAATATCACTAATCATTAGGGAAATGTAAATAAAAACTACAACAAGTTATCACCTCACACCTGTTAGAATGGCTATTATCAAAAAGACAAGAAAAAACAAGTGCTGGTGTAGATGAGGAGAAAAGTTAAAAATAGAAATCCCATATGATCCAGCAATTCTACTTCTGGGTATTTATCTGAAGGAAATTAAAACACTAACTCAAAAAGATATGTACTCTCATGTTCATTGTGGAATTATTTACAATATCCAGAATATGGAAACAACCAAAGTGTCCATTGACAGAATAATAAAGGAAATATTATATATATATATTTATGTTCATAAATATTGTATGAATATTAGTCAGTCACAAAAAAGTGAAATATTGCCATTTGTGACAACATGGATGGATCTTGAGGGCATTATGCTAAGCAAAATAGACAGGGAAAGACAAGTACTATATGATCTCACTTAAATGTGGAATCTAAAGCAAACAAACAAACAAAACCTGGCTCATGGAAACAGAGAGCAGATTGGGGTTGCAAGAGATAGGGGTTCAGGAGTGGAAGAGATGAATAAAGGGAGTCAAAAGCTACAAACTTTTAGCTATAAAATAAATAAATCATGGGGCAACTATATGCTGTATTGTATATTCGAACGTTGCTAAGACAGTAAATCTTAAAAGTTTTCAGTACGGGAATAAACTTGCAACTATGTATTGTGACAGATGTTAACTAGACTTTTTGTGGTGATCACTTTGCAATATATTCAAATATCAAATTATTTCGTACACTCAAAACTAAAATTATATGCCAATTATACTTCAATAAGAAAGAAAAATACAGATCATTATAGGTCAGGGACATTCAAAATAAAGTAAGAACACTGGCATATATTAATGTCAGTGACTATTGTAGTGTTAAGGGGGGAAAACTGAAAATAAATTGGAGATACATAGTATCTTAAGTATACATTTAAAAAATAGGAATGGAAATTGATGGAATAAAACTAAGGAATGTGCCAGAATGTTAACAGTGAGTACTGGGATTATAAGATTATGTATTATTTTCCTTTTAAATATCTTTATTTAAATATTTGTGTACTTTTGAATATTCTGCCAAGTTCTATTCTATTTATAGTTAGAAAAAAATATGATAAAAATAAACTCTGTCCTTCAAAGTTAAAAAAAATTGAATTCAATAGCTGTGGATCTAAACCTTTCTTTAGTTTGATGCAACTGAAAAAGCTGTTGTTTTGGCCAATAATAATGTGGATTTTAAAAAACATATCAAATGATTCTGTAAAGTACTGAGAATGATGAATTTAAATTTCAGAAGCACTTTATATTCCTTGCAAGGTCACCCACAGAAGGTAGTGATCACTCACATTTAGGCCCTTAGCCTAATGAGTTTAATTAAAAATTTTAAAAAATATATTTTTACAAGACAAATGTGAATCTAAGCTATAAAATCAAATAGATTGACTGATGGCCTCCACCCACCAGTAATCTATATAATATGCATATGAAATGCCTATTGAAATGAAATACTTGACTCCTAAAACTTTTATGATGGTTAACAATTTTTGGCAGGCTCAGGAGTCGACAGACTTTTCTGCCATAAATCTTGACACATTTCAGTGATTCTCACTCCAGCAGAGAAGACAAGTGATTACAGGAAACCACAGTCTTAAAAGATGTACAGTTCAGAGGTATATGGGCAATTATAACCAACATACGAAGTAGCCATGGTGCAATGCAGCTGAAGGTAATTTGGCATGTTAAAAATCTCTCAAAGGAAAAGTGATGCAACTGTTCCCTTGTTCTGACCTTTTTTAAAGGGGAATAATGAATGGTTCTGTTTGAATCCATTCATTCAACAGATATATATTCACTGCCTACAATGGACCAAGGACTAGCGTCGGTTCTTGGAACAGAGAAAAATCCTGATCTTTTTGGGGCTTACCATTAGGGTGTATATTTTTCTTTTCCTAAGATTGAGTTTATCTTTAAAATTTAAATGTAATTGAAACATGTTACGGGAGAAAGTATGCCAATTTTTATAGGGAGATAATTCTGGAAAATTAATGAGAATTATAGGTCATGGTACAGAAGGAGATATAAATGTAAAAACTTTTTAGACTAAAGATCATTAGTCACATGATACTGTACAGGGTATTAAAGAAATTGCAGGTATTCAGATTTACCTTGAATTTTACCCTACTGAAATATGCCTGTCACATTTTAAATCTTCCTGATCCATATTGATACTTAGCTGCTATATAATAGACATTTATCCTAGATTTTGGCTTTACCTATGACTTCATTTTTAAAAGAAACTTGATTACTTTGTAGAGATAGTTAAAATTTCCTCTTTTTAGTTTATTTTAATCAGGAAAATCAGGACCATATTTTTCTTTAATAAAACTTTTTAAATTAATATTTTGGTATTGCTATCTTTTTAGTTTGCTTTCTTATTTAATCAGCTAGTTGTGTCATTAATGAAGTCTTTATATAAAATGAGATGGGAAATAATGAGAAAAAGTATTAACATTATTTAAGTGCTTAGTCTATGCCAAAGTATATAGAAATAATGATGCTGTCATTTTTCAGTGACATTCAATAAACGCATTAAAAGGACAAAACAATGAAGAATTGTTGTTATTGTCTTATACATATATTCTATGTACTATATATGCATTAGTTCTTTTAACCTATGTACCAGACTTGCATGGTAGCTGGTAATGCTTTTATTTTATGGATAAAGATATTAAGGAGATACAGAAATCTGCCTAAACACACAAACTCCTAGTACATGATAGTATAAGACTCAACCCAGAGACTTTTAGACTATAAAATCTTTGTTACTTCTATTACATTCTCTCTCTCCAATTATAATTGTATAATATCTGAAAAATAATATTTTTATGTCTTGGCTTTGTTATTTACTAGCTGTATTTACTGTTTCTTATTAGGATTACTTACTCTTGGTAGGCCTTTATTTCCTTGTCTATAAAATAATATTAATATTAAGTATGTTATAAAGTTATTATTATTACACGAAATAATCCATGTAAACAAACAGCAAAGTGCTTAGAACAGAATAATCCCTCAATAAATTAGCTATTATTAATCATTTTATCCAAGTTTCTGCATGTGTAAGTAGGAAATGGAAGAAATTACTTGGCATTATAATTCCATGTGGTGTAATAAAATAGATTTTCTAAACCTTGTGTTCCTTCAGTCTTTCCAACCACACCACTTTTAAATTTTGATCTTCCATAATTTACAGATTATGTGCAACCAGATACCATTATTAATGAGCTAAAAGGAAAATTGATTAACCTCCTAATGACTTCCTTCCCCAGAACTGAAACTGACGCTGGATTTCCTCAGCTGCTCTGTGATTGCTGCTGTCTGCCTGTAATCAGTGTTTTCAAAAAGATTGACTTTGGCATCTTGTTGTTCAGCTCCATACGCCCCACCTCCCTATAAGAACCTGAGGTCTTCACGTTCCTCCAGTGACTTGTTTCCATCCGTGTTCCAGTCGTGCAAGGCATTGACAGGCGTGTCGATGATGCCATTTATTTTCATGTTCACTTTTTGTTTCATAACTGGAGAAATTCACAGAATTTCTTCATATTCTTCTAGTTTCCGGGCATCCCCCCAGTCTTTCTCTTGCAATTCTGTGTTCTTTCTGGGCTGTCCTTGCTCCTTATCTTTCATCTTCCACTTCTTAGTCTCATTTTAGAAGACAAATAATCCGTTTTAATCAAATGATCCATTTGGTATCATGAAAGTCCTGTCTTTCTTCTAGAAAAAAATATTACCCAGTGTCGATTGTGTCATTTTGCACCTCCTAGGCCGAGGCCTGACTCATAGAACATGGGGACAATCAAGGAGAGGATGAAAATCAATGTTTTGTTGGTATCTGCGTCTTTGAGGCTGGCTAACTTTGGAAAGTAAGCAAGCATTTAGCCCGGAGGACATGGGAGCTAATGATGGCTACAGGAATAACCAGATTCTATCACCTAGCCTCCTCTAAAAATGAAATGGTCAGGTTCATCTCCATTATGCACATACTAGCAACAAATATGAAAGTCACAGTACAGCTGGGGTTCTAGTCATAGTAGGAACCTGTAGCTTTGGAAGTTGCATATTTAAGCAAAAAGAAAAGAAATGCAAGAGGAAAAGAAAGGAGATAAGGACTTTGGTTTATTTTTACTCTTAAGTAAATACTTTGCCCAAAGCAGTAGATGATGAGAATGGCACCCCAAGATAATAAATGAAAAGGATCAATGTTTGAATAATAATTGTTTAAATCTTTTTAATATTATGTAAAAAAAAAAACAACATCCAACTACATAAGAGTACATGTAATTGAATAAGAAGGGGAATTTTCTTTCTTATTTTTCTTATTTGCTCTATTTGTTTACCAAACACTCAGATTAATCCCATTACCAGTTTTTTACAAAGAAAACCCTGTTGCACAACTTTCAGACCTTTTTCTTCTCAGCTTTCTTGAACATTCTGCAAATTTCGGTCTTTGGCCTCTGGGCTCCCCAAAGAGTACCCATTCTTTGAGCTCTCTCCTTAGCCTTTTTGTCTTCCTAAGCAGCTTTTAATTCTTTTGTTTCTTTCTTGAAAGAGTCCTGAGCTTTGCCCTTTCTCAGACTGTCTTAGTGTTTTTCAGTCCTTGGGGAAATTTCTATGGGCCCCCTTATACTCATGCAGTCAAGGTCAGGGGTAGCTCTTTTTTTATTTTTTGAACCCAGCAGGGGTTTCCTGCCTGTTTTTGTATGTCAGTTTTTACATTAATTGGACTAATCAATCTCATGCATTTTCCTGAATTTGTTCAACAACCATATTAGGTCCAAGAGCTATCAGGGCCATAGTCTACAGCATGGAGTAAACTAGGTCTGAGTTTAAATTCCCTTTATTCCAACTAACAACCTGTGTGTGTGGCTTACATTTCTCCTCTTTGCCATCTTCTTCTTTTTTTTTTTTTTTTTTTTTGATTTGTGAACCTAAACCAGTACCTAAATTTTCTTGGAGTTTCTTTTTTTTCCCCTCTCTCTTCAAGATTATATTATCTACCATGTAGGTTGTATTGGGGATTACTAAGTATGCAAAACATTACGAAAACCTGGCACACATTAGATGCTCAATAAATGTTGTAGCAATCAGTAGGAAAGAAACTCATTCTTAATGGATTTAATGCTTCAGCCTCACTCTGTCTCTTGAGATGAGATCTGCCAATGCTCACAGCTCTCTGAGTAGCAGGATTACAGACCAGAATATCATGCCTTTATGAGAGGAAGCAGATCTTGGGGACCAGGATGTTCCACCTACTGTCCTTTTTGTTTTGTCTGCTAGTAAAGGGAGTACACCATAATTTGAAGGAATCTGTTTAGTATTGTTCAGCTATTAAATAGCAGAGCCAAGATTCCTGGCCTTGTGACTGCAGTCTGGCATTCTTTCCATTATACCAGTTCTCCCCAACTTTTTGTCCACAGATGTAATGCTCATACAGCATCACCATCACATTAGCCAAAATGCCATTCCTTTTGTTCTTACTCAAAACAGAAAATCAAAATGCAAACAAGTGAGAAGAACTGTTACTAGGCACAACCGTGAGTATCCTCTAATTATAAGAATGAAGACATTTTCAAACTTTGCTGCTCTGACACATTGTAACAAATTAATTGAGACACTACTCAACATCTTGATCCCCACTGGTCTTTTGTGAAACAGGTTGAGTTTAGTTCTTAAGTGTTGTAGTAAATTCTGCTTTTACCAAAAGGGCAGGATAGGAAAACAATTGCCAGGTGTTGCTGGCATCCTTCCTGGTACTAAGACATCTCTAGATTTCAATCTCTAGGTTTCAATCCCAGTCTCTATTGCCTGGTCATCAATTTCTAGTTTCCTTTAGTTGGCAGTATTTCCACTCAGCCATTTCATTAGATTTCTCAGTGATTGCTCCCCAAATTATTGTTTCTTCAAATGCCATCTTCCAGCAGTGACTTAGCATGATAGCTAAGCACATGAAATCTGGAGTTTCTCCACTTGGATTCCAATCCTGCTTCCAGTGTTTGCTAGATGTGGGACTTTAAGTTACAGAGTATCATGGCACCTCAGTTTCCTCTTCTGAACAATGAAGATAATAGTAGTATCCACTTCACACTGCTGCTGTGATGTTTATGTTGTGTATTATATATAAAGAACTTTTACTATTTACATTTAATGCATGTAAAGAACTTAATAGAATGCCGTATGTAGGGAATATTTTTAGAAGTGTTGGCAATTATTACCTTTTTATTGGGAGCAAAACCCCAATTTAACTCTTTCTACATGCTAAAATAGATCTAACAATTCATTTAGTTATTCCCAAATATTTCATTTTCTGGTAGCCTCAGAGATTTCTTTTAATGCTCATACAATTCTTATATTTTCCTTGTGTTTATTTTGCTCACATCCTGGAAAAGTTGTGTGTTTTTACAGACTACTAGAAGTTTCCAATCTGAGCATATAATTACCCTGAGTACTTTTCTCCTAAATCCACAATAACAAGCATTTAGTTTGTTTTTCAGAGATGTTGTGCTTAATTAATATTTATGCAGGACTTAGTGAAATCATGAAAATTAACAGATGTCCTTACCTAAACAGGTGGGGAATATATCAACAATTGCAATAAGAACGGCAATGCTACAATATTACTTCTTTAGATTACTCAGACTCATTTTTGAGCCTGGTAAGCACGGTTTCCTATCTGGTCACTACTCAACCTTGGAAATGCATTATTAGGCAAATAAACATGACTCTAAGGATATTTTAAAATATTGACTTTATGAACTTTACTTCATGCATATAACAGAAAACTAAAAATAGCCGTGACATCAGCACACAAGGATTATTCTATTTCATCGAGAAGTCTGAAAATACAGTAATCTCCCTTTATTTGCGGTTTCACTTTCCATGGTTTCAGTTACCCGTGGTCAACTATGTTCTGAAAATATTAAGTGGAAAATTCCAGAAATAAACAATTCATAAGTTTCAAATTATGAGCCATTCTGTATGGCTTGATGAAACCTTGCAACGTCCTTCTTCATTCTGCCTGGGATGTGACTCATGCCATTGTCCAGCATTTCCATGCTGTATATACTCCCCCCCTCCCCCGAGTCACTTAGTAGCCATCTCAGTTACCAGATCCTGTCATGGTGTCACAGTGCTTGTGTTCAAGTAACCCTTATTTTACTTTATAATGGCTCCAAAGTGCAAAAGTAGTGATTTTGGTAATTTGTATATGCCAAAGAGAAGCTATAAAGTGTATGTATGTATAGGGGAAAAAAACATGGTATATATAGAGCTTGGTACCCTCTGTGGTTTCAGGCATTTGCTGGGGGTCTTGGAGTATATCCCCTGTGGATGAAGGAGGATTACTATAGTGCAGAGTTGGTATGATGGCTGTACAAAATTATAAAGGATCCAGACTTCCTCCATGTCTCTGCTTCGATATTCTAGCACAAGACTTTAAACTTCAAGGTCAAAACATGATCTGTCATCATGTCGACATTCCAGGAAGCAGAAAGGAAAAATGGAGAAAGAACCTTATGAGGTCATCTCTAATCTGAATTTACTTCCTTAAATTATCATTCTTGAAATTCCCATAGGACACTTTGGCTTACCTCTCTCATTTGGTCAGACTTAGTGATATAACAATACCAAGGTACAAAAGATTCTGGAAAATTCAGTGTTTTATTTGGGTTCAGCATAGACTGCAAACTAAAACTAAGATTTTAAATAAGAAAGGGAAAAGGGTCTTTGGGTGGGCAACTAGCAAATTAAAAAATAATCTGTTATTTTGACTCTTGGTATTTTGTTGATTTTCCTTAGTACTTAATTTTTTAGCTATATTTATTTCCTATGAAGTATTTTTCATATCCTTTGAAGTCAGCTTATAATTAGTGATTTTCTTTGCTTTTTGTTTTTGTTTTATTTAATTTTAATAATATACAGGACTTGCTTTCAAAAAGATCTGAGGAAATTTCCCATAAAAGCACATGCCGAAGAAATAAGTTTATTCTATCATTCACCTTATTTAACAAAAAATTTGCTATCTATGTGACAGGCACTGGTTTAAGTGCTGGTAATAAACAAGTGAGCAACCGAGGTGTCAGCCAATAAAGGGCTTACATATTGATGAGGGAAGATAAAAGATAAACAAATGTATAATATAATGTCAAGTTGTGGTTAAGTAAAGCATAGTAAGGGAGAGTGTTGGATGACTGGAGTGCTGCTTTTGACAGGGTAATCAAGGTAGGCAATCCGGCAGTAGGGAAAGTTGCCCTCAGGGGAAAGTTCTCGAAGGGGCTTCCATGCTTAGGAAGAGCAAGGAGGGTAAGGTAGCTGGACTTCAAGGATGAGAATGAAATTTTGAAGAGATGAGTTCAACAGAGAGAGAGATCAGAGTCAAGTAGAACAAGAACGGAAATAATCCCAGCACTTTAAAGAACACAGCTTGCATACTACAACAACAAAGCAAAATAGGAAATGAAACTACCATTTCAATGTTTGTGTTTATTTTTTTCTTCTTCAGTTTATTAATTATTTAATGATTGCCTATTGTGCATGAGACTCTTCAATTAGGTTCAGAAGATAAACCACAAATACAAATGTTCCCTCTCTAGATAAAGACTTCAGATGATCTCAGAAAAGTATTAGCTCTTAACTTTGTATTTATGTGTCCAGGAGATTTAATTCTTTCCTGTTCTCTTCTGCTTATTGAAATCTTTATATTCAAAATAGGGCTCCAACACCATAGCTTATATCCAAGTTCATTTGTCTTCTCTCTTGAAGACAAAATTTTGGTACCCCATTCCATTCTCGAACCTGTTCTATATCTTTTCCTAAAAGATACTATATTTTGTAAATGTGTAGAACCTTGTATATACCACTTCCTGTGCTTTGCATGCCCTTCCTCCCTTCTCTGACAAAATCTAATTCATCCTTCATAATATCTCCTTTGAAAAGATTTCCCCAGCTCTTTCTCACAGAGTTAATTGTTTCTATCTGTATTCAGCCCAGTACTTTTCCTATACAAAACATCATGGTGTATTATGACTATATGCTTATATTATTCTTCCCCACTAGAATAAAAGTTTCTTAAGAACAGAATGTAATGCTTATTTACTGTTAAAACTCTGATATCTAGCAAAGTGCTTGGCACATAGTCAGTGTTTAAATATATGTTTGTTACCTGAAAAAAATGCTCCATTGAAGCCAAGGCTAATGTTAATATCCACATTGTGGAGTAAATAGAAAATTCACAAATTGTGTTTGACTATGTAAATATTTCTCTCCAAAAATCATTACTTGAGGGAAAGCTTTTAGCCTTTAACACAAGTTATTCCTAAATAAAATGTGTGTTTTCATATTCCAGTTTAATCTTTTACACGATCTACTATTTATATCCTTTGACGCATCTAGTGGCCTCACACTTCTGCATATTTCTTAGTCGAATGGACTTAGACTTCATCTATTTTATGATAGACAGAAGACACACATCTATTTTGAAACAGCAACCTTGGGTGAAGCATAATCCTAGAACAACTTTATGTTTATAAATATATACATTTGTTTACTGGATCACAAGCTCTTCACTAGACTGTGAACTCCTTAAGGACAGGTAATTTAGTTTACTTATTATCATATATCCAGTGCAGGTTGCTGGGATCAAGGTGCATAAGCCCCTGTGTGAATACCTTGGGGGCAGTAGTGTGCTGGTAAATGTTTAGCAACTGGTTGTCAGAAAATACACACAGGAAAACTCTGATTTGTAGCTTGCCTGTTTTCTTGTGTAAATATACTCATGTTGGCTAATTTCAGGCTACCGAACCGAGGTTACTGAATGTGACAATGGGAAGAGAGTCATACAATTGGCTAAGCTGCCTCCAGCACTCAGCACACCATCAGTAGGGGTCTAAGTGGGTGTAGGAATTAAGATTTTATGTTTAAGAAGCTAATACATGACTATAGTATATATTATGTAACACCTTCAGAGGCAGTTGGGGCAATACTTATAAAATACATTAATATTTTTGCAGTAAAATAAATAGGTATTGACATCGAGGTATATATGACTACCGAACATAAAATAATAACTTTCAGTTTTCAGGTTTTTGTTGTAATTTAGCATTGCATAAAAAGTATTAGGACTCTATATCCATATTGTAAGAAAGAGTACTTCAGTAGAAAACTATTCATGATCCATAGTACACCCATCCAGGCTGTTATATTCTAGTCCTATCCATTGTCTTTGAGCTGTTTTTTAAACTCTGTAAATTGTAGGTAGCTGATGGATATGCAAATTCCGTCTTGTCCAGTAGAATTTCAATTGACTTCCCCTTCCCCAGTGGAGAATTTAGTTTGTCTTCATTTGCAATTTAGCTTAACATGACTCCATGTGATTTTGTAGTGTTTTGACTTTTACTTCGAATGAGTATATCATATATCATATAAGCAAAATTATATCATATAAGCAAAATTAATTCTGGAACATATGTACATTTTTATATATACACAAGAGTTATGATTTTACTTTTTTCTGGAGATTTCTTTAACACACTATAAGGGAGATATTATTAGACATGTTCTAGAACATGGATTGATGTTGAAATGTAGGAGATTTTTCCCCAGTGTCCATCGTCAGTAGCATCATCAGACACATGTGACAGGTAGAACACTGTGGATTTCCCTGATAGGATGATCAATTCATGGAAAGTGTTCCAAGAAGACTTGGTACATCTGATTGCCATCTATGGAGGTTTCTGTGGAAGTGGATGAAATGTTATCTTTAAAGTTTAGTTTAAGACTGAGTTTTGTTTTGTTTTGTTTTGTTTTTCTTTTGTGGTTTTAGCTTCTCTTCTGAGTGTGACTCAGGTGGCGTAGAAATGCACAATGAATCATTAGTTACCTAAGATGACCGGGAGCTTGGTTGAATCCACAGCTATAAACTTAGCTGATAAAGTCAGGTCCTATTGGTATGCAGTATGACTAATGAATTCATTAAAGTTCTCTTTTAGGAAATCAACCATGTTTTAATAATAAGAAAAGTATCTCCTTCAAATCCCTTGACTCTTACTCTGTAAAGCCATGGCATTTGGCTTGAGGCATGATTGTGCCACATTTACAATTTCCCACAGCCTAGAAAACAGCTCACCTGTGTTTATGTTCCCACATTAAAGCTTTTCATTTGGACCTCCAAATGAATCCATTTGCAAGAATATCAGAGGAAAGATAAGAAGCCATTTCAACTACATTGACAGTTTTGTACACCATATTAAGACTGACCAAGGCTTGGGTAATAAGTTCATGAACACTGGCTTTGTCTCTGAAGCTGAAAAGATGCGGGGAATGAGAGATTGCGTTGTGTGATACAGACTGCTACCACCACTGTTTCTTGCAAGGGAAGGCTCTGTCTAGGGCTTTGTCTGTTTGCTAGTGAGTGTGGGCAGTAGCCCTTTCCCCCAGGTTTATACACCTTATCTGTTGCCTACAGTGGAGACATTATTCTTCCCGGGGCAAATCAAATGAATAGATGGGTTTCTATCTGTTTAGAACAGAATAAGAGCTCGCGATATGTAAGTTTGGCCATTCTCCCCACACCCGTATACATACATGAGCACACATGTACTAAAACTTAACAGTAGTGTGATTTAGACTATTTACAGTGTGTCTTAAATAACCAGAATTGACACACATCTCTCGCAGAGATAGACTCGGAAAATCTAGGCACAGCTGCATAGCCAGGTCATCATAATCACATGTATGTTCACTACTCAGGAGGGGTGGTCTCTCGCATTTAACATTAAGAAATCATTTAATCTCCTTGAAAAGTAGCATGAAATAATACTTCCTTTCTCTGTTGTATGTGACTATTGGGATGGTTTCCTTAATTATTTTTCACACGTCTGTACTTTTATACTTATTTACATTTGTATGTATATGTCTTTATTGAGATATACTATGTGGTAGGCACTATGTAGATTATTATGGGCTACATAAAGGTAAATGACTTTGACCTTGAGGAGCTCTAACCCTAAGAGAGAAAGTCATATCAGCACATAGTACAATAAAATTTTAAAGTGTTACCGGAGAGTGAGGATTCTCTCCCGGCATGTTGTCCAGGTTCTTGATGTCTTAAACAAAGAATTGAGCAAGATACTGAAATACAGTAGAAAAGAAAAGTTTGATTGGAAGGGAAGTACACTGCCAGAAGTGGAAGCAGGCCTGAGCAAGAGAAGCATGGCTCAAAAGGCCTGGTAACAAAGCCTTTGAGGTTTTTATCCCTTTTTGCTAAGGATGGTTACTTTTCATAGAGGGGTGGGCTTCCTTGATTGACAGCTAAGATTGACAGGACTCAGTGATTCATCATTTTGCTTACTGCACATATTTGTTCCCAGAATTTGGCCTGTTATGATATTAATGAACTTCCGGGCATAAGCATCATATTACAATGATAGTATAAATGAGGCTCAGGTGAGTTGAAGGTCCTTGGGGTCTTTCATTGCACAGGTGCAAGTGACTGGCTTAAACTGGTACCTAATTCTCTGTCTACTTGTTTTTTCGTGTGAGTTAAAAAAATGCTTTTTGGGTAGATTAGAGCGGACTCCTTCTAGGATAGGATGACCTCAGTGTCTTTGCAGGCAGATCCGAAACCCCCTAACTAACTTTCCTGCCTACCTCTTTTTTAAGGGCCATGAACCCCCTTGTTATTAATATGGATGTTGAGAGACTGAGAGGTCTCTTCTTTCGTATCTGCTTCCTCCTGAGAATCGCCTTAGTTCCTGCCTACAGGGGTTTCCTGGAGCTCTTTCCCTTTCTGCCTCAGTCAGGGTTGGGTCTTGGGTTTCCCACTGAAATGCAGCCTCAGTCCCTAGACAAGGAAAAGAAGATACAAACTTATTCTTTAAATCATGTGTCTATTAATTTCTATTATTTATTTGCCTATTAAGCGAGTAAAGGGAAACAGGCTTGGTTAAAGAGTAAAAAAGACCTTTGGCCTAAAGTCCCCTCTCCTCTCAGACTCTAAGGGCCCTGCCTGACTTAACAATAGGCCCATGGCCCTTATCAATAGCTAAATAATCTGAGTCACAGGTTTGGGGAAATTATCAGGATTTGAGGGAGAGGTCCTTTTTTCCAAAGAAAAGAGGGAAGAAAACGAGGTTACTAAAAAGATTAACTCTGCAAAAGATGTTCCATTTCATTTCCTGCTATAAGATTAAGAATTTTACAAGTGATGTTCTGTCTCAAAAGCATGCTCCATAAAAAATACAAATGAAATACTATGTAAACTATGGAAATATAGAAGATTACTTTTGAACAGAAGGGGGCTGTGGGAGGGAGCAACAGAGACTGTAAAAACTTTCTCGAAGGGTAAAGGCATGTAACAGTCCTGTGATTTCCACCCTTCCCTCAGTGAGTGCCAACTGTGCTCCTCAGAATGAATTATTAACCATTGCAACTTGGTGTTTTCTTGGATGGGAAATTTACTAAATCAAATAGTAATAGAACCCGATTGACTACTTAATTGATTGGTTGTCCCTTAATTTTAAATCATACTCTAGAAAGTTGGGCATTAAGTAAACTTTGATAGTAGTGAGAATGTAGGAAAACATCCAAAATAGATAGGTAAAGGCCTAAAGTAGATCCAAAAGTGGGAGAACTTCAGATAGTTAAGGAGAGTGGGGAAATATGAGTATGCATGACAAAGTCTGCAGGGGAGGAATAGAGTAAAAGAACAGCAAATTTTATGAAATTTACTGATTTTTTCAAGGTTTTTACTTTAGTCTAAGGAAGAATGTATCAGCTATTATGCTTCCCACCCTCCAAACTGGGTGTGTGGCTTCTCTCCTTGATGGGTTTAGGAGTCTAAATCACTAAGGAGTGTTGCTATCCTGACCCCAGCTACCTAGACCTCAACTAGATTGCTTTTATTTACAGGGTTTAGAAAGCATTACTGAAAATGTAATGCATGTGTATTGTAACTCATGATGATTCTGATCTGTGGCTCATATCCTGGATTATCACACCATTTTAACTTTATTTTCCTAAAGGAGAACAAAAACCCTCCAATTGCCTTTTTGGCACCTGGAGGCATTTTTTTTTAGAGAGTTTCTTTGACAAAGCCAGAATTCAATCCCTAAGGCTCAGAGCCTGCTGAGAAGATCCTGGGAAGATTGAATCTGGAGAAGAGAAGTTTTCTTTATATATTTAAATGATGTGTAAAATATTAGACTTGTTTTCTAGGGACCCCCAGGGCAGAACTAGGGATGGTTGGTAGCACTTCTAGTGAGACAGACATTCCTTGAATGGGAGAATTGTCTGAAGTCAGGGATGAGCAAGGAAGGAATGGCTGCCCGCAGAGGTGCTGGACCCTTGCTTGTCACCAGAAAGCTTCAAGTATGGGCAGGATGAATATTTCAAAGTAGTAACTGCACTAGCCAAAGGTAAAAGGGCAAGGAAGACTATTCAAAGCTATTGTGACAAAGGACAGAGGATGCAATTAAGTCTAAGCTGCACTGAAAAAGATGGGGGTAGGGCTTTTATTAACGGCTGGGTTGAGCTAATGAAGAGGTCCTGGAGGTAGGGGAAAGTCATAGATGTTTGCTAATTGGCTTTATCTAAAATAAATAAATAAATAAACTTCTGACATCTCTAAAGCAAACAGATAGTTTTACGACTTGGCACAAGGCACCCACCAAAGTGAGGTTCCTACCCAACCAGAGAAATTGGAAGGTTGTGGCACCAATTCAAAGAAGTGTGTCTCGGGTCCTTGAGAAAGACAGCTTGAGTGATAAAACTGGCAAGAATTTTTTGTTGTTGTTGTTGTTTTGAGATTTATATGTCAGAGCGTTAGAGAAAGCATGTATAAGTTGTCTAATGTAAATGCTGTAAGAAAAGGGTGATGAGGAACCTAGGGTCAGGAGGAAATCTGTGTAAAGGCCTTCTTGGTCACACAGCCGGGATGATGTAACTGAAAGTCACACGTGGAACCTCTGGTTAGAAAGGATCGCTGTTCAAATATTTTACGAACCTGAAATTCCCACTTTCTCCATTGAGCAACAAAGATCAGGGGGTTTCATGAGGAATTTCACTCAGAGAAATGGCATCTTATCAGCATTTCCACACTGTTTAGATGAATTTCCTGCAATTTTAGTGACAGAAATTTGGTTGGTCTGAAATCTGGAGTTCCCATTTCCCTGTTTTCTAACAAGTATATTTCCTTCCTTGCGCTTCTGTATGGCTTTTCTTTATGAGCTCCAATTATTTCTCATTTTCTATTTGTAGAATCCAGAGATTTAAATTTTCATCTCTTTGCAGTTCTGTTAATCAACATTAGGTAGAAACATTTGGTGGTGCCTCTAACATAAAATTACTGACTTACACTTTTAGTAACAAACTACCTCATTCATTTAGGGAAACCCAGGAATTAGGTAGCTAATTAAATCTGGTAAGTTCCCCCTCCCCACCAACCACTGATTTTTTTGTTTTGTTTTTATTTTACTTTTTTTTTTTTGCATCTGAATGGAAGAAAAATGTATAAATACCAACAATGCCTGTACTCTATATTTTAAGAGTCTTGACAGTAGGAGTACAGGAAACTATCACTAGAGCATTTATTCTGGTCTTAATAGGCTTTTCAGATATTGTTTGGAGCTCTTGTTTTTATTATACTGTGTGGTTTTTTATTGTATATTAATATTAATGGAGTTGCCACTGCTAAACTCAGAGCATATTTATGTCATTTCAGACTGACTGGAATTGAAGGCGGGTGAACTCCAGTTCTTTAAGGGAGCCACAAATAACAATACCAAGTGGCAGAGGGATGATTGAATTTGCCAATAGAGCCTGTGCAAGGTTAGCTAATTTAGAGGGGAATTTTCAAATATTACAGTGACTGGGATTTCCCTGGGGAGTTCAACTTGGGCACAGCAAGTGAATCAGTGTTTAAATGATATTATTTTTAGAATGATTTGCAAAGAAAGATGAAAAAGTAAATAGATGATTTCATAATTAATACTGTAAGTGCAAATTATTCAAGACCCATTTGTCTTCATGGGAGAAGCAGCTGAGCCCTCTTCTGCATCCTGCCCTGCAGGCTGCTGGGTCAAGGGAAATGATCCCAGAGAATAGCAGTGAATTTGCCTGACAGCTGCCCCATTAAATGCTCAGGCTTTGATCATTACCCTTAACAGCTTCGCTCCCTCCCCTCAGGCAGACACCCCTGTAGGCTGGTTTCACATCACTCCTCTTCTGGTCTCATAATTGGATTTGATAACTGACCATCATACAGGAACTGGGGACATTTGTCAAATGCTGTCATGCTTATGGAGTCAAAAATTGCCCCTCTTCTTTTAGGGAAATTAAGCCACAAAGACTTTTAGAATGTGGAGCCTCCGATTTTATTTAGTCTAGACCAACTCATTCATTTTGCACAAAGAGAAATGAGGTCCGGAGAGGCGATGTGACCTTCTCGTGGTAGTATAATTTGTTGGGCACAGAGGGAGAATTATAACTCAGACGTCCACTCCCTGCCTGGCTTTGCCACCAACTGACACCATTTCTTCATGACTGAGTAATTTTCACAAGGTTAGGGGATAAGCTGGAGCTGATTTGTGAATGGGCACACAGTTGTTAATCAGTTATTCTTTTCAAAACACTGCCTTCTCTGGACAGCCCCCCTTTGGCTGGTCTGTGTTGTTGTGATCAACCAGGTGCCCTTAGAGGAAGGCAGTCCAGGTACTGTATTGAATAAGCATTCCCACACGTTGTTTTTCTTAATGAGCCCAACCACTCTGTGATTAGCTAAGCTCTATTATACCTGTGAGCAAATGAGAGCCAGAGGGTTTAAAACACCTTGCCCAAAACCGCAGAAGTGTAGGAACTGGGTTTTGAAGAAATATCTTTGCAGAGTCCTTAGCCATATTATGTACTAATTTGGCCTCATTATCATCCTCATCTCAACAGCTCATGTAACTAAATGCAAGGAATGATTCAATTGCAGTGAGGACCATGGGGCGAGGTTGCTTTTGCTGCCTGGGAAGCTCTGCCCTCTCTTTTTACCCCTCCAAACCATTCTGTATTTCAACCTAAGTTTGATTCTTCTCTGCCATATAGCTGTAGACACAAACACCTATCTGAAAATCATTGCTCCTTCCAGAAATGACTTTTCTCTATTCCTTGTTATGGATTCTTAAAACAGTTATTGTTCAAGATAGATATCTGAGTGTTCATGAGTGTTCTTTGGGACATTCTCACAGCCGCACTTGTGTGGGCTCCAAGGACCTCTCCGACCCTTTGAGAAGGAAGTCCCCAGCACGTGGGTTGAATTGTTGAGTAGAAGGGTCGCTCCTACTGCTGAGGGAGGAAAAGAAAGCCTCTGTATTCTAGTGTGTTTGGGATAATAAAAGTGAAAGCTTCATTTTCTTTGAAGTAGACGGAAAGATTTTACTTTTATTGCTGTACACGGTAAGAGTGGTGCTTTTCCTTTTTCAAGGGGGAAAGAATTGGTTTTATGAAATTACGAGTAAGTCTCAGAAAGAATGAGATGACTTGGAGAGAAGTAGGAACTCCATAGATTGATGATTTAAAATATCTCATTTGCAAACAGAATGCTAAGGAAAATGAGGTTGGACCTATTATGCAACTCCCACTGCCAAGTGTGAGGTCTGAGGCCGAGGTAGGCAAAGTCAGTCTGTTTGGTGTGTGCTTTCTGCTTTGTGTGCTCTTGGGTTTGATGCAACAGTGTACAGCATGGCCATACTTTTGCATTCCTGGAATGAAGACCTTTCTTTCTACCATTCTGTCTCTCCCTCTCTTGCGCATATGTACGCAAGTGCATGTATCACATAAATACACACACTACACTCTTACCCAACTTATTGCATAAGGGTCTGCTAAACTGACTACTTCACAGAGGGCACACGTTTTCAGGACTGTAGTTCGGTGGGAGAACCAAAAAAAAGGTCTGACGTGCAGAGTACAGATTTAGCAGTCAAGCTTCATCTGGCCAACCAGGCTCTTGTGGTGTTAATTTATATGTGTCAAAATTGTGAAAGACTGTTTGCAAAACTGGAATTTTTATTTTTAAAAGTTATATGAAGCATTTTAAGTATCAAGCAGGTAACATAGGACCAGCATGGAATGATCAAAGCCCACAGATGCCATCGTTCCTGAGTTCTGATTTCTTCATCTACATTTCTAGCTGTGTGGCCTTGGGCCAATTACTCTGTCCAAGTATGCTTCCTCATTTCTAGGAAATTAAAACCTACTTCTCAGAGTTCTTATGAGGTTTAAACCAGAGAATATCTCTGGGGTCATCTAGCAAAACATTTGAGACTGATTCTCCTATGCTGCATTTCCTTGCACTTTCTGCAAGAAATTTTCCCATTATTTGGGAAATAAAAATTAACAACAGATTTAAGAAAAAGCAGAATCAGAATTATTTTGGCTATGTTAAAGGGATAGTACATAATTAAACTCTAGAAACGTAATATCCTTGTAAAATGACCAGTCAGTTCTATCCCACTAGGTAAGATACTGTCTTGCCTGGTCTTTCTGGCGTAACATCATCACTCCCTTAAGCTAAATTAAGGAAGAAAAAGGGAATTCTTTAAAAATAAAACTCTGTCGAATTGCTTCATAGCTCAAAACCAATGACTCATTTCAATCAGGGTAAAAACCTGTTCTTGATAAAATTTCCCACAAAGTCCTATGCAGTTCTGCTCCTCCTCCCCCAACAACCACAACAAAAATAACCCTTTGCCCTCAGCTTTCAGCTCCCTGACCCCATAGCTGTTCAACATAGCAGGCATGTTCCATCTTGCCTCAGAACCTTTGTGCTTGTCTTTCATCTGCCTGAACAATTATCTTTCATATATCCCCAAAGTACACCCTCTTACCTCCTTTTGGGGAGATTTCTCCAGAAGGTAGTTCTGTCCACAGTTTGTATTGTTGTAATCCTCAGGTTATGAGACTGTCCATCTCTGACCTTGTGCTTCTATTCTGAAGTCCCCTTTAGCTCCATTTATTACCCTGGTACAAACCAACCTCCGTTTAGAAAACTTGCTGAATAAGCAGGCTGGAAGAATGTAAATACATGTAGAATTATTCTATATTTCAGAACCAGAAAGGCCCATGGACACGGATGGGTGCATATGCTAAATAAGAACTGGAATAAATCTTAACCTAGGATTGGAATTTAAAACTGAACTTTTTTTGAGCTTCAAAAATAGACTTCCTTTAACTTTCTCAAAGGAATAGGTAAATAAATATATAAATTGATTATATGTGATGGTGAATCTTGTCATCTTGTTTGGGGACATTTGCATTGATGTTATAAGAAAGAATATTGGTGGAGGATCTATATATGTTATAACAGTTGTTAACTGAGTAAGGAAAGTTATTGAATCTTTGAGCTTAGATTTCCACTAATGCAAGTGTGTAATGGGATTGTTGTGGTGAATCTCTGGTGAAAATAGATGGCTATAGATTTATAAGTTAGAGATAGACCTTACTCTTCTCACAGTGAGTATGTAGGTAAACAACCTGTGGTACATATGAGTGTATCTATCTCTGTATTTATCTGTCTATTTATTTATATGTAACCAAATCACAGGAACATGTAATTATAAGCTAGTAATGCCTACCTCTTCCTTCCTTCTTTCTTTTATTCCTTCCTTCCCTGATCCAATTATTCAATGAGTAAATGGTACCTGCTATAAAAAGCCCCTCACCCTGTCTCCAGTGCTGCCACATCTTCCTCTAGAACATGAACTTTGCCCCCACTTATCACACTTCACTGAAAACACCGATAAAGTAATTGGCTCATTCCTATGAAATTTAAGTTCTGTAAGAACAGTGATCATGCCATGTTGTATTTTGAAGTAATAGCGTAGCACTTGTATTTAGGATAGTATATAATAGGTGCTTAATAATACTTGCTTGATGAATGGATGAATCGATCTAATGCTGACTAGATATGAAAGAGGCGCACTAGGCTCTAAAAGACATTTATGTCAGAAATAGCCTTTGTCTCCCAGCAGCTTGCAATTTTGTTGTGGAGAGAAACATATTCTCCTAGCACTGTCTAATGCAATAGATTCTAAGAAACAATGATTGCTATAATCAGTATTGTTGGAATAGCCAGAGCCTATGGGCTGTTCCATAGAGGATGATAGAGTAGAATTTAAGTAGAAAGAAAAGGAAAATGCAGTTGAACAGCAAGCGTCCTGTGCAGCTCAGACTTGCCAAAACAGTGGGTTCATGTAAAGAATTAGTGATAAGAAAATTTGGATTAGAGGATTGATCCATCCAGTGGAAAGTTGGTCCATTCTGAGTTGAGCCATAGGGCTCTCACTCCAGCAGCTGCAAGGAAACCTTGGTCATTTCTAAGCAAGAAAGGGACATAATGTAATCACCCTTTTAATAAGATTAACATCTGGCCACTGAGCACAACATAGATTTCTTGTTGGCAAATAAAGTACATTTTTGCATGAACCTGTGAATTGATATGGTAGGTGAGTGCCAGTCTGATTAACTATAAACTCCCATGGGTCAGATAAGCAGTTAAATGAAGGGGGCTAATCTTCAGGTTAGCACAATTTATGAAGGCTCAAGTTCAAGTGTTACACTTAAGAGAATTATTAGTACCAGAAGCTTTAAGTGCATACATTAATATTTCAAGCAGAAATAAACTTCATAAATCCTATAGTTTGTGTTTCTAAGTGAGGCTAATATAAAATGTAAAGGAGTGCCTGGTTCTGGATTACGTTAGTTATTTTGCTATTGGATGTTATTTTAACTTCTTTGTGCTGGTGGGTGTTGTACACATTTAGCATTTTCAGTATTCCATCAGTGTTTAGATACCCTGTGGAAATGCAGTTTGACACAAAAGGAAAAACACAGGAACCACAGACAGCTATCCAATACTGTCTTCACTAGTGGCCTTGGGTACATCACAACTTTAGCCCATTTTGCCACAAACATCACCATCATAGGGTCATTGTATGGCTTGTAATTAGATTAGAATTTATGGGACAGCTAGCCCTTTTAATGTGATAACAATAGTTAATATTTACTTATTTATCTAAATAATATATAATAATGTATAACATATAATATTTATCTAAATCTACTTCACGCAAAATGTGCCCACAGTGTGTTTTATTTCTGAGCCATTGTGCATGTGTGCATGTGTGAATATGGATGCATGTGTATGTGTTATGTGTAAGGAAGGAAAATGAAAGGTGCGTAAAGGCTTCAAGGTAGATTATAAGATATGGGACCACCAAAAGGCTCATTTCAGGAGATAAAGTCACGGGCCAGCTTACATGACACAACAGGTTTTGCTTTTGGGTTTCACATTTATTTCTTTATCTAGTCCCGCATGGTGCTGGCTGTTTTTGTTTTTGTTTTTGTTTTACTGTCTATCTTATTTGAGACTGGCTCTAACTGGATCATAAATGCTGTAGAATTAGTATAGCTGTTCCCTGAGGATTTTGTTTCTTTCTGTTCCAGGATTTCATTTTGTTGGTTTCATCCTCTTTTTTTTTTTTTTTTTTTGCCTCGTAGTATCTGTGCTGAATCTTTACTAAGTTTTTCTTGTCAAAGCCTTAGTTCACTTGCCTACTCAATTCTTATCCAACTGCTAGGCATAGTTTAGTTTGCAATGCATTCAAATTCTTGGGTTAAAAAAACTGCTTTCTGTGAAACTTTGGGATCCTTTAAGCTTTATATACCCATGGTTCAGGTAAAGTGTCTTTGGCAACCAAAATATAAATTCACTTATACATAGGACACTATATAGCTTTTCACTGAAGTATATTCGGAATTTCATTTGTGGTGATTTTTGACAATTTGCCCAGCTTTATAAATGCTTCATGTCTTCATATTCTAGACTTGTTCTTTGACTCTCAGAGAACTTCAAGTGCTGCTTGTGGTCTGAAATTCAAGGAAATCTTATGACTTTTTTATTTCATTATTCTTGGAATGTTTCACCTATCAATATGGTTAACATCTTCTATATTCGTTATTAAGTGTCCATATAGTGTTATCATAAACCTACAGTGAAATAAGGGCTGATTCACGGATTTAAATCACTCTTATGGAATTTTAGACCAAAAAATCAAAAATAACTTTGGGGGATATGTAATCTATGAATGGCAAATAGGTTTTATTCTGAATTGCTAACTCTGATTGATAGGATGTGATTATCTAAGTTACTTTGATTAGGAGGACTTTTGACTGCATCCAGCTCATACGATCAATTAGTGATGCCTGTGATGGGACAAGAGAGGTAATATCTGCGGTCACGCAGGGGCTTTTACAGCTGCCCCCTTCTTAAAGAAAAAACAGGCACTGAGAATTTATATGACCTGCAAATTTCGAATGTAGAGTATATGTGTGTTTAGACGGTGGCTGCAAGAAGGTGAAACATCTGTTTTGAAAGTGAAGTTCAATTTGGTAATGCGAAAAGAAGTAGGGAAGAAATTCCTTGGTGAAGTCATTTATACGTGAGTCTCTTTATTCTCAATTAGGTGTTTGGTGCTGTTTTGGAGAGGTGATCAAGCACCTGGCCTTCGGGTCACATTAACCTAGGTTTAAATTGTGGTTCCCACCTCTTTGACACCCTTTTCTCTCAACTCGAAAATTAAATATTGGGTTGGCTGGCATGATGTATGTTGATTAGTATGTTCAGCTGCTTGGCATACAGCTAAACAAGTGTGTGAGTAATATTTCAATAGTAGCAGCAATAGTTGCTGTTGTTTTCTCCAACTAGATCAGAAAACTAATGAAAGACTTTAAATCTGCAAACATTGCAAGCTGCCTTTGATGTAAGTCTTTCCTTCTTGGAAATGGGGCAGGGTGGCTTTTGAAAATCCTTTGGGGAAAATGATATAAAAATGAAGTGTAGCTTTTCTATTATTATCATCACATTTTTTTCTTATTCTGTGGTACCCAGATGCTCTAAGGCTAGATATGTAACCATTAGGTTATTCAAAGAATCCTTACTTTTTAGATTGCATCCCCAGGTGAAATATTTTTATGTTTTAATAATTTCATTAGGATTCTCTACCCCTTTTTTTAGAAGTCATCACTTATATTAAAACTTGTGTTCAAAGCATATCTAAGCAAGAAGGTGACTTTTCAGGTTCATGTTCTAATTGATGATACAAACTGCTAATTAAATGCATCTGTGTCTAATCAAAACCTATCTAGAATTAAGCAGTGCAGCTGTGTGCCAAAGGAGCCACATGATAGAGCTGATTGATAATGGCAGGGCACAATTTATCCTTCGTCCAGTGGTTCTCAAGTCTGGCAGAACCTCAGAATTTCCTGGAAGAACTTTTAAAAATCATTGTAGTATTCCCACCCCCAAAACTAGTACCTTAAATTTTTAAAAATATTTTTAACCTTCTAAAGCTAATGTTGATCGGCTATGATTGAAAACTATAGTTCTGGATTCGAAACAATGCCTGGCTGAGTCCAAAATTTTTCATTTGCCTCTAGATTCTCTCATTTTCTTCAAAATCCCATTTTAGTTTTTCTTATTTTCTTCTTACCTATTTCCTGTCATCCTAATGGGGATTTTTAGCTTGGGAAAAATGCAACTATTTTTACTTAAACAGAAAAAAATGGGGGAATTTTTGGCTTTGGTCTAATGTTGGTGAGTGTGAAGTTTTTATTATAATATTTCATTTATAATATTCTACTCTTTGGAAATGTCACTTATTGTCATTCTTTGCCACATCATGAAAATTTGGTCCTGGATAACCATAAGTATCTCTTGTGTGAAAAAATGGATGATTCTTATAAATTACAATAATGTTAAGAATACTTTTAATAGTACTTATGTTTATAGAGTTAACCAATATTACTTAATTTTTTCTCATGGATGGTATTTTAGCATCAAAAACATTTCCATAGTATTCATACTTAGGGGACTTTCTACCTCTAAAAATAATCCTGTTGTCAAATTGGCACATGTATTCAAATGATCACATAGAGGCCTCAAATAAGTAAAATAAAATGTAAATACATTTGTCATCTTTTGTTACTCTCAAATATGATTTAAACTTTTTGTCAGTTTTTCTCTGGTTATTTTAAAATTTAAAAAATTTTTCAATTACAGTTGACATACAATTTATATTAGTTTTAGGTATATATAACTTACAAAGTAATCACCCCAATAAATGTAGTACCAATCTGACATCATGCATAGTTACTGCAATATTGTTGATTATATTCCCTATGTTATACTTTACGTTACAGTCCTTAACTAATCACCAGAGCAGAGGGAAAGGTGTTAGCTAGTTTTATGAAGATTCAGACTTAGCCCCTGCCCACATGCCTGCAGGCTGTATGGGTGTTGGGGGCATGGGGTGGCTCAACAAAGGACCAGAGGTATCTACCAGCACTGCTATTGGCAGAAAGCTGTCCAGCAAGTCCTTGCCCTAAAGTCAGACTATTCAGTTTATCCCCATGTGTGGCACCTTCGGAGCTGTCACCCCAGAGCTGGAGCTCAGAGCAAGTCTGTCAGTGAGTAAATCATACATAAGCCCTTTAAGAGAGATGCCTGGCAATCCAGCAGCCCTCTGTCTCACTCAGCATAGTCTCCACTGGTTTTCACAGCCAGAAGTTATGGGGAACTTCTCTTCTTAGCACTGGAGCCCCAGGTTGGGGAGTCTGGTGTGGGGGACCCATCGTTCCTTGGGGAAGACTACTATAGCCAAGATATCCCTCTTACTTCTTAACTGCCACTCCATGGATGTGGAACCAGCCCATTCTGCATCTCTGCCCCTTCTACCATTCTCAGTGTGACTTCTGTATATCCTTAGCTTTAGGACTTCTGTTCGACTGCTTTTCAGGCAGTTCTCATGGATGATTCTATAATTTAGTTGTAATTTTAATGTGGTGGTGGGAGGAAGTAAGCAGAGCATTTACCTACTCCATACTCTTGACTGGAAGCCTCTATAAGGACTTCTTTTCTGGTACTTAAACCCTGAGCTAGGGAGCTCAGTGTTGGGCTGAGACCACTTGCTCCTCAGGGGGGACCTCTACAGTCAAGATATCCCTCCCAATTTTTAACCACCACTCATGGGTATGGGACCAACCCATTTCATGTCTCTGTCCCTCCTACCAGTCTTGAGGTGGCTTCTTCGTATGTCCTTAATTATAGAATTTCTGTTCAGCTAGACATTAGGTGATTCTCAACGATGGTTGTTCTGTGGTTTAGTTGTAATTTTGATATAGTTATAGGAGAAAGAAAGTACAGTGTTTATCTAGTCTGCTGTCTTGACTAGAAGCTTTGACTGATTCTGGAGGTTGAAAAATCCAAGATAAAGTCACTGGTTCATAGATGACTGTCTTCTTTCTATGTCCTCATATGACGAAAGAGCTCTTCTGGTTGTTATTTAAACCATCCTCCCTTCAACTAGCTTTGTGAGGTGTCAAGCTCCCTACTATATACATTTCTTCATCACCTCACTTCTTTTTATAGAGCACTGAGAAGGCATTATGAATCTTTTTTAATACAACTTAGGAAACTGAGACCAACTGAGATAAGCAGTTTGTCAAATTGAATAGCAGTTTGAATCCAGGTCTTCCTAACCATGCAAGTCTATTATAGTTTTTTCTGTCCCAAGGAATTTCCATAAAGCAAAAATATAGGAATACAATGGTTTATCCTATTAGGTCAAGTATCAGGGTTTTAAAACCAATTGGCCATGATTTAGGAAAAAGAACAATCATAAAATGACTTTTAAAAAGTTCTTAGCAGATACCATTAAAAGGAAAAGCGAAAGAAGAGGAACAAAGTAACCATATGTTTTTTTCCTTGCTAGATTACGACAGAAAGGAAAGTAATAAGACCACAAGGTCAAATTACAGTTTCAGGAGAGTGACCCAAATCTTAGGCCCTAAGCACAGTAATATAGACTTGGCCTAGATCCAAAAGGGGAACAGCAGTCAAGCTGGTTTTGTTGACACAAAATTACATTTTCCCATTACATAATAAATTTTCCCTGGTGCGAGATCATTTAAGAGATTGAAAGAAAGCCTTCATGACTGTTTGAGGTAATTTAATGCCAAAATGTATTCCTTAGAGAAATTATGAATCAATGGACTATCAAAGACTTACATATGTATGTACAAAGAAAGCTTTCATGTTAAATATTTTTGCATCTTTTTCATCTCCTATCATCAAGGTCCACTTTGAAGCTTCTTTCCAAGAATCAGGACCACCATTTATATATCTATATCATATATATGTATATATATATGATATATATATGATATAGATATATATATATATATATTTCTTATTTGGGGTAGTATCTCTCTGGTTTATAGAGCACGAGAAATAACTGTCACCGACATCTACACCAGTTTCAAACAGAGCAAATTCTGCTGTGATTTAAATCTTTTGTGTTCAAATCTTATGAGACCACAAAAATGATAACAATAAAAGTATGCATGAATAGAAATGTGCAGGGTAGAAGAACAATGCAAACTCAATACAGTAAAATATCTTTAAGCCCTTACTAAAAATAGTTTGTATTTCTTTATACATTTTTGGTAATAGCAACTCTAGAAACAAACATTCATTCTGATTTTTACTAAAAACCCTATTGCTTGATGCCAAATATATAATGTTCATATGGGTTCTCTTTAGGCAAATCTATAAGGAAGTTTATTGAAATGTAGAGAGAGAGAGTGAATAAATCTTTTGCAAGCAGAAATGAGGGCTTTAAGACTAAAAGGAAGTCAGAATTTCAATTTGCTTTTTATAACCAAGACTTTTCCATTTAAAAAATTGACTCAAGGTTCAATTGGAGAAACAATACTCTGATTCTTGGTGGTAGTTCATCTGCACTGTTTTGATGCTGACAAGATTGCCTCCTTAGTGCTTCAGGTTAGATTTTCTGTCTTCCTTCAGTATTCATTTTAAAAGAGTTGTCTAATTGGTTATTTTACATTGGTGCTGTGGACAGTAGATCTTTAAACGTAAGCACTTTACCCTAAGGTAAGATTCCTGAATATCTGAATATTCTCCTCTCCTCCCCTCTCCTCCCCTCTTCTCCCCTCCCCTCCCCTCTTCTCCTTTCCACATAGGCATATACCTTTTCCCTCCCTACCTCATGCTTTTTTCCCCCTAAAGGCTGATTTCTGGAGTGAGAGTTGGAGTGTTGCATCTGTTCTCCACAGGGTATTGATTGTAAAAGTCCTTCATCTATGAAAGTCATTTAGAATCATCTATCCAACCAAGTGGTGGAGGAACTGAGTTTACACTCCAGGAGGTGGCAGCATGCTGCAGGAAGGGCAAAGGGAGTAAGGAAATGATCAAAGCGTCTGACTTGCAAAAGCCTCTTTACTTCTCTTTGCTTCACTCTCCTGTTGGGTATACCAAAGACAGCTAGCCTGGTTCATCTCCAGGGTCCTTCTCAGTGATGTCAGTATCGAAGGTCCTTGAAACTGGGCTGCTCCTTTTCAGGAGACGATTCGAGGCAGCTCTGTGGGCAGAAGAGGGGAGGTGAGATGGCATTGCACTTGTCTCCGTCTGATAACCTGGACATTGGAACTGATCTTAAGAGGGCTGTCAGTCCACACTCACACACACAGCAGATCCAGTAGAAAGGCAGGAATCTAACATTTGCAGCTAAGAACATTGATTCGGTAGCTCAAAAAAAAAAAAATCCTCCCGAAAGGCATTTCACCTTGAAGTGTTCTCATCTGCAGCAGAGTGCGCCTCTGCTACTCTGGAGTGGTGCTAAGAGTTCACACGTAATTTTGCATTTGGCACAGAGCCAGCCATCAAAGCCAAGAGAGAAGTCAGGGTTCAGGCTTCCTTAGGCTTCCCCCACCTCCCCCACCACTGAGTGGCTGGAAATTTTTTTTTCCTCAGACAAGGAGACATGATCGGATTTGAGCCCCAGGCAGTCACCACGGCTCCTTTGTTGGCTTCCCTGCTTGGCAGTGCCTTGCTATAGCTTGACTGAAATGTGTCAGTGGCAGCAGTTGCTGTCATCCTCCTGGCACAGCCCTGCCACTCTGGAGCCACCGAGGGCATCCTGCATAAAATGCTTCCTGACAGAGGGGCCCCAGCCACACAGAGGGATCAAGTGGCAGCGTGCATAGGGGTGAGAGGATTTGCTTAAAGGGAGAAGCTAAATCTGTCCATCAGCATCTTTCCCTCAAAGAGCCTGGAGCCCAAAGCAGAGAAGATGTCAGAGAGAGAAGGGCTGTCAGGAAACCTACCTTTCCAAGGCAGTGATTCATATCCCTTGCATGGGCTTGGAGGATCTACTGTAAAATTAGGCTGAGCCCAACAGCCCAGGGTCATTGTGCCTTTGGCAGAGCAAAGATTGCATGGTCCATGTCTCTGGAAGGTGATGGTGATTCATAGACGCAGGCATCACAGCATCTGTGTGTAACAGTGCAGAAGGGACATTCCAGTTTTTAAGGCCTCCAGCTGCACTAGAGACTAAGAAAAAGCTTTGTGCTTTGTTTTTCACAGACTGAACGACATACGATTCAGGAATATTTGGTCTGGGAAGGAGAGGGGAGGAGGAACAAACACTGTTGTCATTGTCCTATTCTTCATCCATCTAGTGTATCTGTGTCATTCTTCTAACAGGCATCCTTGCTGGGAGGGGAAAAAAAGCTTACATTTAGAAAACAGGAGAGTCAGAAGAAATTCCCAGACACTCAAAGAAATAAGAACAATATTAAGCAAAACTGTGAAATAGGATAAATCTATTTTATGACATTCTAGACTTCTTGTTTTGTGTCTTTGATTATTAGGTTATTTATTCATTCATTAATTCAAATGGCCATTAATTCATTCAACAGATTGTTGTTGAGCATTACTACAGGCAAGACCTTCAGGTCAAAGAGTCTAGAATAGTGAAGAAGAAACACCCAGGTCACCACCTTTCTAGAGGTTCTTTAAAAACAAAGAAATGAACAAGCAAGGTAAATACAGATTGCAAGAAGTGCCACACAAGATATAAGTGGGCTGATGTAGTAACTGCTAACTGGGAGCAGTAGGGGACAGGGGGTCTGTTTGCCATTGGGAGGGTGGAGAAGGTTTCTACAAGGACAGTAAAGAACTGGGGACAATGAGCTACCAAGGGAAGAGGAAGAACATTCCCGGCCCCTAGGTGTTATCATAGTCTCAGATGCTCAAGCAACTGTGCTTCTAATGTTCCCCCATCCATCTTGACCCAAGACCTCAGATATTCAATTTTGTCTCAGTTACTATGTTACCTTGGGCAAGTACCTTTACCTCTCACATGTGCTCTTTGTCTGAAACATGGGGAATGATAGAAGCTACAAGCTACATATTGTGGGTTATGTCAGTATAAAATGAAAAAAAAAAAA